>LPNX010743442.1:0-30978 GCA_001517045.1 Pseudotsuga menziesii | reverse complement strand
AAAGGGGGTCAAAATAGCTTGAAACGTCGTGAAAGTTGGCGTGCATGATTGTCTATCCAATATGCATCCAAACATATGATCAGGTTTAAATTCTAAGAATATGGTCAAAGCTGAGACTTCATCATGCAGTTTTGTTAGGGTTTGGCTTAAATATGGCAAAAATAGCTCTCAACATCGTGAAAGTTGGCATGCACTCTTATTTTCCAAATGCGGATTTAAATCTATGATTAAATTTTAATTTTGAGAAATTAGTCAAACGTGAAACTTCGTTGTGCGGTTTTGCTAAGGTTGGGTTTAAAGGGGGTGAAAATATTTTGGAATGTCTCAAAAGTTTGCATGCACGCTTGTTGATCAAATTGGCATCCAAATTTATGATCAAATTTAAATTCTAAGAAACTGCTCGGAAGGGAAATTCCGTCCTGCGGTTTCAACAGGGTTGGGCTTAAAGGGGGTCAAAATAGCTTGAAACGTCGTGAAAGTTGGTGTGCATGCTTGTCTATCCAATATGCATCCAAACATATGATTAGGTTTAAATTCTAAGAATCTGGTCAAAGCTGAGACTGCATCCTGCAGTTTTGTTAGGGTTTGGCTTAAAGATGGTGAAAATAGCACTCAACATCGTGGAAGTTGGCATGCACTCTTATTTTCCAAATGCGGATTTAAATCTATGATTAAATTTTAAATTTTGAGAAATTAGTCAAACGTGAAACTTCGTTGTGCGGTTTTGTCTAAGGTTGGGCTTAAATGGGGTGAAAATATTTTGTAATGTCTCAAAAGTTTGCATGCACGCTTGTTGATCAAATTGGCATCCAAATTTATGATCAAATTTAAATTCTAAGAAATTTCTCGAAAGGCAAACTCTGTCGTGCGGTTTCAACAGGGTTGGGCCTAAAGGGGGTCAAAATAGCTTGAAACGTCGTGAAAGTTGGCGTGCATGCTTGTCTATCCAATATGCATCCAAACATATGATCAGGTTTAAATTCTAAGAATCTGGTCAAAGATTAGACTGCATCATGCAGTTTTGTTAGGGTTTGGATTAAAGATGGCGAAAATAGCTCTCAACATCATGCAAGTTGGCATGCACTCTTATTTTCCAAATGCGGATTTAAATCTATGATTAAATTTTAATTTTGATAAATTAGTCAAACGTGAAACTTCGTTGTGCGGTTTTGCTAAGGTTGGGCTTAAAGGGGGTGAAAATATTTTGGAATGTCTCAAAAGTTTGCATGCACGCTTGTTGACCAAACTGGCATCCAAATTTATGATCAAATTTAAATTCTAAGAAATTGCTCGAAAGGGAAACTCCGTCGTGCGGTTTCAACACGGTTGGGCCTAAAGGGGGTCAAAATAGCTTGAAACGTCGTGAAAGTTGGCATGCATGCTTGTCTATCCAATATGCATCCAAACATATGATCAGGTTTAAATTTTAAGAATCTGGTCAAAGCTGAGATTGCATCATGCAGGTTTGTTAGGGTTTGGCTTAAAGATGGCGAAAATAGCTCTCAACATCGTGAAAGTTGGCATGCACTCTTATTTTCCAAATGCGGATTTAAATCTATGATTAAATTTTAATTTTGAGAAATTAGTCAAACGTGAAACTTCGTTGTGCGGTTTTGCTAAGGTTGGGCTTAAAGGGGGTGAAAATATTTTGGAATGTCTCAAAAGTTTGCATGCACGCTTGTTGATCAAATTGGCATCCAAATTTATGATCAAATTTAAATTCTAAGAAACTGCTCGAAAGGGAAACTCCGTCGTGCGGTTTCAACAGGGTTGGGCTTAAAGGGGGTCAAAATAGCTTGAAACGTCGTGAAAGTTGGCGTGCATGCTTGTCTATCCAATATGCATCCAGACATATGATCAGGTTTAAATTCTAAGAATCTGGTCAAAGATGAGACTGCATCATGCAGTTTTGTTAGGGTTTGGCTTAAAGATGTCGAAAATATCTCTCAACATCGTGAAAGTGGGCATGCACTCTTATTTTTCAAAATGCGGATTTAAATCTATGATTAAATTTTAATTTTGAGAAATTAGTCAAACGTGAAACTTCGTTGTGCGGTTTTGCTAAGGTTGGGCTTAAAGGGGGTGAAAATATTTTGGAATGTCTCAAAAGTTTGCATGCACGCTTGTTGATCAAATTGGCATCCAAATTTATGATCAAATTTAAATTCTAAGAAACTGCTCGAAAGGGAAACTCCGTCGTGCTGTTTCAACAAGGTTGGGCCTAAAGGGGGTCAAAATAGCTTGAAACGTCGCGAAAGTTCGCGTGCATGCTTGTCTATCCAATATGCATCCAAACATATGATTAGGTTTAAATTCTAAGAATCTAGTCAAAGCTGAGACTGCATCGTGTAGTTTTGTTAGGGTTTGGCTTAAAGATGAAGAAAACAGCTCTCAACATCGTGAAAGTTGGCATGCACTCTTATTTTCCAAATGCGGATTTAAATCGATGATTAAACTTTAATTTTGAGAAATTAGTCAAACGTGAAACTTCGTTGTGCGGTTTTGCTAAGGTTGGGCTTAAAGGGGGTGAAAATATTTTGGAATGTCTCAAAAGTTTGCATGCACGCTTGTTGATCAAATTGGCATCCAAATTTTTGATCAAATTTAAATTCTAAGAATCTGCTCAAAAGGGAAACTCCGTCGTGCGGTTTCAACACGGTTGGGCCTAAAGGGGGTGAAAATAGCTTGAAACGTCGTGAAAGTTGGCATGCATGCTTGTCTATCCAATATGCATCCAAACATATGATCAGGTTTAAATTCTAAGAATCTGGTCAAAGCTGAGACTGCATCATGCAGTTTTGTTAGGGTTTGGCCTAAAATGGCGAAAATAGCTCTCAACATCGTGAAAGTTGTCATGCACTCTTATTTTCCAAATGCGGATTTATATCTATGATTAAATTTTAATTTTGAGAAATTAGTCGAACGTGAAACTTCGTTGTGCGGTTTTGCTAAGGGTGGGCTTAATGGGGGTGAAAATATTTTAGAATTTCTCAAAAGTTTGCATTCACGCTTGCTGATCGAATTGGCATCCAAATTTATGATGAAATTTAAATTCTAAGAATCTGCTCGAAAGGGAAACTTCGTCGTGCGGTTTCGACAGGGTTGGGCCTAAAGGGGGTCAAAATAGCTTGAAACGTCGTGAAAGTTGGCGTGCATGCTTGTCTATCCAATATGCATCCAAACATATGATCAGGTTTAAATTCTAAGAATCTGGTCAAAGCTGAGACTGCATCATGCAGTTTTGTTAAGGTTTGGCCTAAAGATGGAGAAAATAGCTCTCAACATCGTGAAAGTTGTCATGCACTCTTATTTTCCAAATGCGGATTTAAATCTATGATTAAATTTTATTTTTGAGAAACTAGTGAAATGTGAAACTTCATTGTGTGGTTTTGCTAAGGTTGGGCTTAAAGGGGATGAAAATATTTCGGAATGTCTCAAAATTTTGCATGCACGCTTGTTGACTAAATTGGCATCCAAATTTATGATCAAATTTAAATTCTGAGAAACTGGTCGAAAGGGAAACTCCGTCGTGCGGTTTCAACAGGGTTGGAATTAAAGGGGGTCAAAATAACTTGAAACGTCGCGAAAGTTGGCGTGCATGCTTGTCTATCCAATATGCATCCAAACATATGATCAAGTTTAAATTCTAAGAATCTGGTGAAAGCTAAGACTGCATCATGCAGTTTTGTTAGGGTTTGGCTTAAAGATGGCGAAAATAGCTCTCAACATCGCGCAAGTTGGCATGCACTCTTATTTTCCAAATGCGCATTTAAAGGGGGTGAAAATATTTTGGAATGTCTCAAAAGTTTGCATGCACGCTTGTTGATCAAATTGGCATCCAAATTTATCATCAAATTTAAATTCTGAGAAACTGCTCGAAAGGGAAACTCCGTCGTGCGGTTTCAATAGGGTTGGGCTTAAAGAGGGTCAAAATAGCTTGAAATGTCGTGAAAGTTGGTGTGCATGCTTATCTATCCAATATGCATCCAAACATATGACCAGGTTTAAATTCGAAGAATCTGGTCAAACCTGAGACTGCATCATGCAGTTTTGTTAGGGTTTGGCTTAAAGATGGCGAAAATAGCTCTCAACATCGTGAAAGTTGGCATGCACTCTTATTTTGCAAATGCGGATTTAAATCTATGATTAAATTTTAATTTTGAGAAATTAGTCAAACGTGAAACTTCGTTGTGCGGTTTTGCTAAGGTTGGGCTTAAAGGGGGTGAAAATATTTCGGAATTTCTCAAAAGTTTGCGTCCATGCTTGTTGATCAAATTGGCATCCAAATTTATGATCAAATTTAAATTATGAGAAACTGCTCGAAAGGGAAACTCCCTCGTGCAGTTTCAACAGGGTTTGCTTAAAGGGGGTCAAAATAGCTTGAAACGTTGCGAAAGTTGGCATGCATGCTTGTCTATCAAATATGCATCCAAGCATATGATCAGGTTTAAATTCTAAGAATCTAGTCAAAGCTGAGACTGCATCATGCAGTTTTTTTAGGGTTTGGCTTAAAGATGGCGAAAATAGCTCTCAGCATCGTGAAAGTTGGCATGCACTCTTATTTTCCAAATGCGGATTTAAATCTATGATTAAATTTTAATTTTGAGAAATTAGTCAAACGTGAAACTTCGTTGTGCGGTTTTGCTAAGGTTGGGCTTGAAGGGGGTGAAAATATTTTGGAATGTCTCAAAAGTTTGCATTGACGCTTGTTGATCAAATTGGCACCCAAATTTATGATCAAATTTAAATTCTGAGAAACTGCTCGAAAGGGAAACTCCGTCGTGCGGTTTCAACAGGGTTGGGCTTAAAGGGGGTCAAAATAGCTTGAAACGTCGTGAAAGTTGGCATGCATGCTTGTCTATCCAATATGCAACCAAACATATGATCAGGTTTAAATTCTAAGAATCTGGTCAAAGGTGAGACTGCATCATGCAGTTTTGTTGGGGTTTGGCTTAAAGACGGCGAAAATAGCTCTCAACATTGTGAAAGTTGGCATGCACTCTTATTTTCCAAATGCGGATTTAAATCTATGATTAAATTTTAATTTTGAGAAGTTAGTCAAACGTGAAACTTCGTTGTGCGGTTTTGCTAAGGTTGGGCTTAAAGGGGGTGAAAATATTTTGGAATGTCTCAAAAGTTTGCATGCACGCTTGTTGATCAAATTGGCATCCAAATTTATGATCAAATTTAAATTCTGAGAAACTACTCGAAAGGGAAACTCCGTCATGCGGTTTCAACAGGGTTGGGCTTAAAGGGGGTCAAAATAGCTTGAAACGTCGCGAAAGTTGGAGTGCATGCTTGTCTATCCAATATGCATCCAAACATATAATCAGGCTTAAATTCTAAGAATCTCGTCAAAGCTGAGACTGCATCATGCAGTTTTGTTAGGGTTTGGCTTAAATATGGCGAAAATAGCTCTCAACATTGTGAAAGTTGGCATGCACTTTTATTTTCCAAATGCAGATTTAAATCTATGATTAAATTTTAATTTTGAGAAATTAGTCGAACGTGAAACTACGTTGTGCTGTTTTGCTAAGGTTGGGCTGAAAGGGGGTGAAAATATTTTGGAATGTCTCAAAAGTTTGCATGCACGCTTGTTGATCAAATTGGCATCCAAATTTATGATCAAATTTAAATTCTGAGAAACTGCTCGAAAGGGAAACTCCGTCGTGCGGTTTCAATAGGGTTGGGCTTAAAGGGGGTCAAAATAGCTTGAAACGTCGCGAAAGTTGGCGTGCATGCTTGCCTATCCAATATGCATCCAAACATATGATCAGGTTTAAATTCTAAAATCTGGTCAAAGCTGAGACAACATCATGCAGTTTTGTTAGGGTTTGGCTTAAGGATGGCGAAAATAGCTCTCAACATCGTGAAAGTTGGCATGCACTCTTATTTTCCAAATGCGGATTTAAATCTATGATTAAATTTTAATTTTGAGAAATTAGTCAAACGTGAAACTTCGTTTTGCGGTTTTGCTAAGGTTGGGCTTAAAGGGGGTGAAAATATTTTGGAATGTCTCAAAAGTTTGCATGCACGCTTGTTGATCAAATTGTCATTCAAATTTATGATCAAATTTAAATTCTGAGAAGCTGCTCGAAAGGGAAACTCCGTCGTGCGGTTTCAACTGGGATGGGCTTAAAGGGGGTCAAAATAGCTTGAAAGGTCGCGAAAGTTGACGTGCATGCTTGTCTATCCGATATGCATCCAAACATATGATCAGGTTTAAATTCTAAGAATCTGGTCAAAGCTGAGACTGCATCATGCAGTTTTGTTAGGGTTTGACTTAAAGATGGCGAAAATAGCTCTCAACATCGTGAAAGTTGGCATGCACTCTTATTTTGCAAATGCAGATTTAAATCTATTACTAAATTTTAATTTTGAGAAATTAGTCAAACGTGAAACTTCGTTTTGCGGTTTTGCTAAGGTTGGGCTTAAAGGGGGTGAAAATATTTCGGAATGTCTCAAAATTTTGCATGCACGCTTGTTGATCAAATTGTCATCAAAATTTATGATCAAATTTAAATTCTTAGAAGCTGCTCGAAAGGGAAACTCCGTCGTGCGGTTTCAACTGGGTTGGGCTTAAAGGGGCTCAAAATAGCTTGAAACGTCGCGAAAGTTGGCGTGCATGCTTGTCTATCAAATATGCATCCAAACATATGATCAGGTTTAAATTCTAAGAATCTGGTCAAAGCTAAGACTGCATCATGCAGTTTTGTTAGGGTTTGGCTTAAAGATGGCGAAAATAGCTCTCAACATCGTGAAAGTTGGCATGCACTCTTATTTTCCAAATGCGGATTTAAATCTATGATTAAATTTTAATTTTGAGAAATTAGTCAAACGTGAAACTTCGTTGTGCGGTTTTGCTAAGGTTGGGATTAAAGGGGGTGAAAATATTTTGGAATGTCTCAAAAGTTTGCATGCACGCTTGTTGATCAAATTGGCATCCAAATTTATGATCAAATTTAAATTGTAAGAATCTGCTCGAAAGGGAAACTCCGTCGTGCTGTTTCAATAGGGTTGGGCCAAAAGGGGGTCAAAATAACTTGAAACGTCGCGAAAGTTGGCGTGCATGCTTATCTATCCAATATGCATCCAAACATATGATCAGGTTTAAATTTTAAGGATCTGGTCAAAGCTGAGACTGCATCATGCATTTTTGTTAGGGTTTGGCCTAAAGATGGCGAAAATAGCTCTCAACATCGTGAAAGTTGGCATGCACTCTTATTTTGCAAATGCGGATTTAAATCTATGATTAAATTTTAATTTTGAGAAATTAGTCAAACGTGAAACTTCGTTGTGCGGTTTTGCTAAGGTTGGGCTTAAAGTGGGTGAAAATATTTTGGAATGTCTCAAAAGTTTGCATGCACGCTTGTTGATCAAATTGGCATCCAAATTTATGATCAAATTTAAATTCTAAGAAACTGCTCGAAAGGGAAACAGGGTTGGGCCTAAGGGGGGTCAAAATAACTTGAAACGTTGCGAAAGTTGGCGTGCATGCTTGTCTATCCAATATGCATCCAAACATATGATCAAGTTTAAATTCTAAGAATCTGGTCAAAGCTGAGACTGCATCATGCAGTTTTGTTCGGGTTTGAATTAAAGATGGCGAAAATAGCTCTCAACATCGTGAAAGTTGGCATGCACTCTTATTTTGCAAATGCGGATTTAATCTATGATTAAATTTTAATTTTGAGAAATTAGTCAAATGTGAAACTTCGTTGTGCGGTTTTGCTAAGGTTGGGCTTAAAGGGGGTGAAAATATTTTGGAATGTCTCAAAAGTTTGCATGCACACTTGTTGATCAAATTGGCATCCAAATTGATGATCAAATTTAAATTCTAAGAAACTGCTCGAAAGGGAAACTCCGTTGTGCGGTTTCAACAGGGTTGGGCTTAAAGGGGGTCAAAATAGCTTGAAACGTCGTGAAATTGGCGTGCATGCTTGTCTATCGAATATGCATCCAAACATATGATCAAGTTTAAATTCTAAGAATCTGATCAAAGCTGAGACTGTATCATCAGTTTTGTTAGGGTTTGGCTTAAAGATGGCGAAAATAGCTCTCAACATCAGGAAAGTTGGCATGCACTCTTATTTTCCAAATGTGGATTTAAATCTATGATTAAATTTTAATTTTGAGAAATTAGTCAAATGTGAAACTTCGTTGTGTGGTTTTGCTAAGGTTGGGCTTAAAGGGGGTGAAAATATTTTGGAATGTCTCAAAAGTTTGCATGCACGCTTGTTGATCAAATTGGCATCCAAATTTATGACCAAATTAAAATTCTTAGAAACTGCTCGAAAGGGAAACTCCGTCGTGCGGTTTCAACAGGGTTGGGCTTAAAGGGGGTCAAAATAGCTTGAAACGTTGTGAACGTTGGTGTGCATGCTTGTCTATCCAATATGCATCCAAACATATGATCGGGTTTAAATTCTAATAATCTGGTCAAAGCTGAGACTGCATCATGCAGTTTTGTTAGGGTTTGGCTTAAAGATGCCGAAAATAGCTCTCAACATCGTGAAAGTTGGCATGCACTCTTATTTTCCAAATGCGGATTTAAATCTATGATTAAATTTTAATTTTGAGAAATTAGTCAAACGTAAAACTTCGTTGTGCGGTTTTGCTAACGTTGGGCTTAAAGGACGTGAAAATGTTTTGGAATATCTCAAAAGTTTGCATGCATGCTTGTTGATCAAATTGGCATCCAAATTTATGATCAAATTTAAATTCTAAGAAATCGCTAGAAAGGGAAACTCCGTCGTGCAGTTTCAACAGGGTTGGGCTTAAAGGGGGTCAAAATAGCTTGAAACGTCGCGAAATTTGGCGTGCATGCTTGTCTATCCAATATGCATCCAAACATATGATCAGGTTTAAATTCTGAGAATCTGGTCAAAGCTGAGACTGCATCATGCTGGTTTGTTAGGGTTTGGCTTAAAGATGGCGAAAATAGCTCTCAACATCGTGAAAGTTGGCATGCACTCTTATTTTCCAAATCCGGATTTAAATCTATGATTAAATTTTAATTTTGAGAAATTAGTCGAACGGGAATCTTCGTTGTGCGGTTTTGCTAAGGTTGGGCTTAAAGGGGGTGAAAATATTTTGGAATGTCTCAAAAGTTTGCATGCACGCTTGTCGATAAAATTGGCATCCAAATTTATGATCAAATTTAAATTCTGAGAAACTGGTCGAAAGGGAAACTCCGTCGTGCGGTTTCAACAGGGTTGGGCTTAAAGGGGGTCAAAATAGATTGAAACATCGTGAAAGTTGGCGTGCATGCTTGTCTATCCAATATGCATCCAAAAATATGATCAGGTTCAAATTCTAAGAATCTGGTCAAAACTGAGACTGCATCATGCAGTTTTGTTAGGGTTTGGCTTAAAGATGGCGAAAATAGCTCTCAACATCGTGAAAGTTGGCATGCACTCTTATTTTCCAAATGCAGATTTAAATCTATGATTAAATTTTAACTTTGAGAAATTATTCAAACGTGAAACTTCGTTGTGCGGTTTTGCTAAGGTTGGCTTTAAGGGGGTGAAAATATTTTGGAATGTCTCAAAACCTTGCATGCACGCTTGTTGATCAAATTGGGATCCAAATTTATGATCAAATTTAAATTCTGAGAAACTGCTCGAAAGGGAAACTCCGTCGTACGGTTTCAACAGGGCTGGGCTTAAAGTGGGTCAAAATAGCTTGAAACGTTACGAAAGTCGGCGTGCATGCTTCTCTATCCAATATGCATCCAAACATATGATCAGGTTTAAATTCTAAGAATCTGTTCAAAGCTGAGACTGCATCATGCAGTTTTGTTGGGGTTTGGCTTAAAGATGGAGAAAATAGCTCTCAACATCGTGAGAGTTGGCATGCACTCTTATTTTCCAAATGAGGATTGAAATCTATGATTAAATTTTAATTTTCAGAGATTAGTCAAACGTGAAACTTCGTTGTGCGGTTTTGCTAAGGTTGGGATTAAAGGGGGTGAAAATATTTTGGAATGTCTCAAAAGTTTGCATGCACGCTTATTGATCAAATTGGCATGCAAATTTATGATCAAATTTAAATTCTGAGAAACTGCTCGAAAGGCTAACTCCGTCGTGTGGTTTCAACAGGGTTGGGCTTAAAGGGGGTCAAAATAACTTGAAACGTCGCGAAAGTTGGCATGCATGCTTGTCTATCCAATATGCATCCAAACATATGATCAGGTTTAAATTCTAAGAATCTGGTCAAAGCTGAGACTGCATCATGCAGTTTTGTTAGGGATTGGCTTAAAGATGGCGAGAATAGCTCTCAACATCGTGAAAGTTGGCATGCACTCTTATTTTCCAAATGCGGATTTAAATCTATGATTAAATTTTTATTTTGAGAAATTAGACAAACGTGAAACTTCGTTGTGCAGTTTTGCTAAGGTTGGGCTTAAAGGGGGTGAAAATATTTTCGAATGTCTCAAAAGTTTGCATGCACGCTTGTTTATCAAATTGGCATTGAAATTTATGACCAAATTTAAATTCCCAGAAACTGCTCGAAAGGGAAACTCCTTCGTGCGGTTTCAACAGGGTTGGGCTTAAAGGGAGTCAAAATAGCTTGAAACGTCGTGAAAGTTGGCGTCCATGCTTGTCTATCCAATATGCATCCAAACATATGATCAGGTTTAAATTCTAAGAATCTGGTCAAAGCTGAGACTCCATCATGCAGTTTTGTTAGGGTTTGGCTTAAAGATGGCGAAAATAGCTCTCAACATCGTGAAAGTTGGCATGCACTCTTATTTTCCAAATGCGGATTTAAATCTATGATCAAATTTTAATTTTGAGAAATTAGTCAAACGTGAAACTTCGTTTTGCGGTTTTGCTAAGGTTGGGCTTAAAGGGGGTGAAAATATTTTGGAATGTCTCAAAAGTTTGCGTGCACGCTTGTTGATCAAATTGTCATCCAAATTTATGATCAAATTTAAATTCTGAGAAGCTGCTCGAAAGGGAAACTCCGTCATGCGGTTTCAACTGGGATGGGCTTAAAGGGGGTCAAAATAGCTTGAAACGTCGCAAAATTTGGCGTGCATGCTTGTCTATCCAATATGCATCCAAACATATGATCAGGTTTAAATTCTAAGAATCTGGTCAAGGCTGAGACTGCATCATGCAGTTTTGTTAGGGTTTGACTTAAAGATGGCGAAAATAGCTCTCAACATCGTGAAAGTTGGCATGCACTCTTATTTTGCAAATGCGGATTTAAATCTATGATTAAATTTTAATTTTGAGAAATTAGTCAAACGTGAAACTTCGTTTTGCGGTTTTGCTAAGGTTGGGCTTAAAGGGGGTGAAAATATTTCGGAATGTCTCAAAATTTTGCATGCACGCTTGTTGATCAAATTGTCATCAAAATTTATAATCAAATTTAAATTCTTAGAAGCTGCTCGGAAGGGAAACTCCGTCGTGCGGTTTCAACTGGGATGGGCTTAAAGGGGGTCAAAATAGCTTGAAACGTCGTGAAAGTTGGCATGCATGCTTGTTTATCCAATATGCATCCAAACATATGATCAGGTTTAAATTCTAAGAATCTGGTCAAAGCTAAGACTGCATCATGCAGTTTTATTAGGGTTTGGCTTAAAGATGGCGAAAATAGCTCTCAACATTGTGAAAGTTGGCATGCACTCTTATTTTCCAAATGCGGATTTAAATCTATGATTAAATTTTAATTTTGAGAAATTAGTCAAACGTGAAACTTCGTTGTGCGGTTTTGCTAAGGTTGGGCTTAAAGGGGGTGAAAATATTTTGGAATGTCTCAAAATTTTGCATGCACGCTTGTTGATCAAATTGGCATCCAAATTTATGATCAAATTTAAATTGTAAGAATCTGCTCGAAAGGGAAACTCCGTCGTGCGGTTTCAATAGGGTTGGGCCAAAAGGGGGTCAAAATAACTTGAAACGTCGCGAAAGTTGGTGTGCATGCTTGTCTATCCAATATGCATCCAAACATATGATCAGGTTTAAATTCTAAGAATCTGGTCAAAGCTGAGACTGCATCATGCAGTTTTGTTAGGGTTTGGCCTAAAGAAGGCGAAAATAGCTCTCAACATCGTGAAAGTTGGCATGCACTGTTGGTTTGCAACCGCGGATTTAAATCTATGATTAAATTTTAATTTTGAGAAAATAGTCAAACGTGAAACTTCGTTGTGCGGTTTTCCTAAGGTTGGGCCTAAAGGGGGTGAAAATATTTCGGAATGTCTCAAAAGTTTGCATGCACGCTTGTTCATCAAATTGGCATCCAAATTTATGATCAAATTTAAATTCTGAGAAACTGCTCGAAAGGGAAACTCCGTCGTGCGGTTTCAATAGGGTTGGGCTTAAAGGGGGTCAAAATAGCTTGAAACGTCGTGAAAGTTGGTGTGCATGCTTGTCTATCCAATATGCATCCAAACATATGATCAAGTTTAAATTCTAAGAATCTGGTCAAAGCTGAGACTGCATCATGCAGTTTTGTTAGGGTTTGGCTTAAAGATGGTGAAAATAGCACTCAACATCGTGCAAGTTGGCATGCACTCTTATTTTCCAAATGCGGATTTAAATCTATGATTAAATTTTAATTTTGAGAAATTAGTCAAACGTGAAACTTCGTTGTGCGGTTTTGTCTAAGGTTGGGCTTAAATGGGGTGAAAATATTTTGTAATGTCTCAAAATTTTGCATGCACGCTTGTTGATCAAATTGGCATCCAAATTTATGATCAAATTTAAATTCTAAGAAATTTCTCGAAAGGCAAACTCCGTCGTGCGTTTTCAACAGGGTTGGGCCTAAAGGGGGTCAAAATAGCTTGAAACGTCGCGAAAGTTGGAGTGCATGCTTGTCTATCCAATATGCATCCAAACATATGATCAGGTTTAAATTCTAAGAATCTAGTCAAAGCTGAGACTGCATCATGCAGTTTTGTTAGGGTTTGGCTTAAAGATGGTGAAAATAGCTCTCAACATCGTGCAAGTTGGCATGCACTCTTATTTTCAGAATGCGGATTTAAATCTATGATTAAATTTTAATTTTGAGAAATTAGTCAAACGTGAAACTTCGTTGTGCGGTTTTGCTAAGGTTGGGCTTGAAAGGGGTGAAAATATTTTGGAATGTCTCAAAAGTTTGCATGCACGCTTGTTGATCAAATTGGCATCCAAATTTATGATCAAATTTAAATTCTAAGAAATTGCTCGAAAGGCAAACTCCGTCGTGTGGTTTCAACAGGGTTGGGCCTAAAGGGGGTCAAAATAACTTGGAACGTCGTGAAAGTTAGCGTGCATGCTTGTCTATCCAATATGCATCCAAACATATGATCAGGTTTAAATTCAAAGAATCTGGTCAAAGCTGAGACTGCATCATGCAGTTGTGTTAGGGTTTGGCTTAAAGATGGCGAAAATAGCTCTCAACATCGTGCAAGTTGGCATGCACTCTTATTTTCCAAATGCGGATTTAAATCTATGATTAAATTTTAATTTTGAGAAATTAGTCAAACGTGAAACTTCATTGTGCGGTTTTGCTAGGTTGGGCTGAAAGGGGGTGAAAATATTTTGGAATGTCTCAAAAGTTTGCATGCACAATTGTTGATCAAATTGGCATCCAAATTTATGATCAAATTTAAATTCTAAGAAACTGTTCAAAAGGGAAACTCCGTCGTGCGGTTTCAACAGGGTTGGGCCTAAAGGGGGTCAAAATAGCTTGAAACGTCGCGAAAGTTGGCATCCATGCTTGTCTATCCAATATGCATCCAAACATATGATCAGGTTTAAATTTGAAGAATATGGTCAAAGATGAGACTGCATCATGCATTTTTGTTAGGGTTTGGCTTAAAGATGGCGAAAATAGCTCTCAACATCGTGGAAGTTGGCATGCATTCTTATTTTCCAAATCCGGATTTAAATCTATGATTAAATTTTAATTTTGAGAAATTAGTCAAACGTGAAACTTCGTTGTGTGGTTTTGCTAAGGTTGGGCTTATAGGGGGTGAAAATATTTTGGAATATCTCAAAAATTTGCATGCTCGGTTGATGATCAAATTGGCATCCAAATTTATGATCAAATTTAAATTCTAAGAAACTGCTCGAAAGGGAAACTTCATCGTGCGGTTTCAACAAGGTTGGGACTAAAGGGGGTCAAAATAGCTTGAAATGTCGCGAAAGTTGGCGTGCATGCTTGTCTATCCAATATGCATCCAGACATATGATCAGGTTTAAATTCTAAGAATCTGGTCAAGGCTGAGACTGCATCATGCAGTTTTTCTAGGGTTTGGCTTAAAGAAGGCGAAAATAGCTCTCAACATCGTCCAAGTTGGCATGCACTCTTATTTTCCAAATGCGGATTTAAATCTATGATTAAATTTTAATTTTTAGAAATTACTCAAACGTGAAACTTCGTTGTGCGGTTTTGCTAAGGTTGGGCTTAAAGGGGGTAAAAATATTTTGGAATGTCTCAAAAGTTTGCATGCACGCTTGTTGATCAAATTGGCATCCAAATTTATGATCAAATTTAAATTCTCAGAAACTGCTCGAAAGGCAAACTCCGTCGTGCGGTTTCAACAGGGTTGGGCTTAAAGGCGGTCAAAATAGCTTGAAACGTCACGAAAGTTGGCTTGCATGATTGTCTATCCAATATGCATCCAAACATATGATCAGGTTTAAATTCTAAGAATCTGGTCAAAGCTGAGACTGCATCATGTAGTTTTGTTAGGGTTTGTCTTAAAGATGGCGAAAATAGCTCTCAACATCGTGAAAGTTGGCATGCACTCTTATTTTCCAAATGCGGATTTAAATCTATGATTAAATTTTAATTTTGAGAAATTATTCACACGTGAAACTTCATTTTGCGGTTTTGCTAAGGTTGGGCTTAAAGGGGGTGAAAATATTTTGGAATGTCTCAAAAGTTTGCATGCACGCTTGTTGATCAAATTTAAATTCTAAGAAACTGCTCGAAAGGGAAACTCCGTCGTGCGGTTTCAACAGGGTCGGGCTTAAAGGGGGTCAAAATAGCTTGAAACGTCGCGAAAGTTGGCGTGCATGCTTGTCTATTCAATATGCATCCAGACATATGATCAGGTTTAAATTCTAAGAATCTGGTCAAAGCTGAGACTGCATCATGCAGTTTTGTTAGGGATTGGCTTAAAGATGGCGAAAATTGCTCTCAACATGATGAACGTTGGCATGCACTCTTATTTTCCAAATGCGGATTTAAATCTATGATTAAATTTTAATTTTGAGAAATTATTCACACGTGAAACTTCATTTTGCGGTTTTGCTAAGGTTGGGCTTAAAGGGGGTGAAAATATTTTGGAATGTCTCAAAAGTTTGCATGCACGCTTGTTGATCAAATTTAAATTCTAAGAAACTGCTCGAAAGGGAAACTCCGTCGTGCGGTTTCAACAGGGTCGGGCTTAAAGGGGGTCAAAATAGCTTGAAACGTCGCGAAAGTTGGCGTGCATGCTTGTCTATTCAATATGCATCCAGACATATGATCAGGTTTAAATTCTAAGAATCTGGTCAAAGCTGAGACTGCATCATGCAGTTTTGTTAGGGATTGGCTTAAAGATGGCGAAAATTGCTCTCAACATGATGAACGTTGGCATGCACTCTTATTTTCCAAATGCGGATTTAAATCTATGATTAAATTTTAATTTTGAGAAATTAGTCAAATGTGAAACTTCGTTGTGCGGTTTTGCTAAGGTTGGGCTCGAAGGGGGTGAAAATATGTAGGAATGTCTCAAAAGTTTGCATGCACGCTTGTTGATCAAATTGGTATCCAAATTTATGATCAAATTTAAATTATGAGAAACTGCTCGAAAGGGAAACTCCGTCGTGCAGTTTCAACAGGGTTGGGCTTAAAGGGGGTCAAAATAGCTTGGAGCGTCGCGAAAGTTGGCGTGCATGCTTGTCTATCCTATATGCATCCAAACATATGATCAGGTTTAAATTCTAAGAATATGGTCAAAGCTGAGACTGCATCATGCAGTTTTGTTAGGGTTTGGCTTAAAGATGGCGAAAATAGCTCTCAACATCATGAAAGCTGGCATGCACTCTTATTTTCCAAATGCGGATTTAAATCTATGATTAAATTTTAATTTTGAGAAATTAGTCAAATGTGAAACTTCGTTGTGCGGTTTTGCTAAGGTTGGGCTCGAAGGGGGTGAAAATATGTAGGAATGTCTCAAAAGTTTGCATGCACGCTTGTTGATCAAATTGGTATCCAAATTTATGATCAAATTTAAATTATGAGAAACTGCTCGAAAGGGAAACTCCGTCGTGCAGTTTCAACAGGGTTGGGCTTAAAGGGGGTCAAAATAGCTTGGAGCGTCGCGAAAGTTGGCGTGCATGCTTGTCTATCCTATATGCATCCAAACATATGATCAGGTTTAAATTCTAAGAATATGGTCAAAGCTGAGACTGCATCATGCAGTTTTGTTAGGGTTTGGCTTAAAGATGGCGAAAATAGCTCTCAACATCATGAAAGCTGGCATGCACTCCTATTTTCCAAATGCGGATTTAAATCTATGATTAAATTTTAACTTTGAGAAATTAGTCAAATGTGAAACTTCGTTGTGCGGTTTTTTCTAAGGTTCGGCTTAAAGGGGGTGAAAATATTTTGGAATGTCTCAAAAGTTTGCATGCACGCTTGTTGATCAAATTGGCATCCAAATTTATGATCAAATTCAAATTCTGAGAAACTGCTCGAAAGTGAAACTCCATCGTGCGGTTTCAATAGGGTTGGGCTTAAAGTGGGTCAAAATAGCTTGAAACGTCGCGAAAGTTGGTGTGAATGCTTGTCTATCCAATATGCATCCAAACATATGATCAGGTTTAAATTCTAAAAATCTGGTCAAAGCTGAGACTGCATCATGCAGTTTTGTTGGGGTTTGGCTTAAAGATGGCGAAAATAGCTCTCAACATCATGAAAGTTGGCATGCACTCTTATTTTCCAAATGCGGATTTAAATCTATGATTAAATTTTAATTTTGAGAAATTAGTCAAACATGAAACTTCGTTGTGCAGTTTTGCTAAGGTTGGGCTTAAAGGGGGTGAAAATATTTCGGAATGTCTCAAAATTTTGCATGCACGGTTGTTGACAAAATTGGAATCCAAATTTATGATCAAATTTAAATTCTAAGAAACTGCTCGAAAGGGAAACTTCATCGCGTGGTTTCAACAGGGTTGGGCCTAAAGGGGGTCAAAATAACTTGAAACCTCACGAAAGTTGGCGTGCATGCTTGTCTATCCTATATGTATCCAACCATATGATCAGGTTTAAATTCTAAGAATCTGGTCAAAGCTGAGACTGCATCATGAAGTTTTGTTAGGGTTTGGCTTAAAGATGGTGAAAATAGCTCTCAACATCCCGCAAGTTGGCAGGCACTCTTATTTTCCAAATGCGGATTTAAATCTATGATTAAATTTTAATTTTGAGAAATTAGTCAAACGTGAAACTTTGTTGTGCGGTTTTGCTAAGGTTGGGCTTAAAGGGGGTGAAAATATTTTGGAATGTCTCAAACGTTTGCATGCACGCTTGTTGATCAAATTGGCATCCAAATTTATGATCAATTTTAAATTCTAAGAAACTGTTTGAAAGGGAAACTCCGTCGTGCAGTTTCAACAGGGTTGGGCCTAAAGGGGGTCAAAATAGCTTGAAACGTCGCGAAAGTTGGCGTGCATGCTTGTCTATCCAATATGCATCCAAATATATGATCAGGTTCAAATTCTAAGAATCTGGTCAAAGCTGAGACTGCATCATGTAGTTTTGTTAGGGCTTGGCTTGAAGATGGCGAAAATAGTTCTCAACATCGTGAAAGTTGGCATGCACTCTTATTTTCCAAATGCGGATTTAAATCTATGATTAAATTTTAATTTTGAGAAATTAGTCAAACATGAAACTTTGTTGTGCGGTTTTGCTAAGGTTGGGCTTGAAGGGGGTGAAAAAATTTTGGAATGTCTCAAAAGTTTGCATGCACGCTTGTTGATCAAATTGGCATCCAAATTTATGATCAAATTTAAATTCTGAGAAACTGCTTGAAAGGGAAATTCCGTCGTGCAGTTTGAACAGGGTTGGGCTTATAGGGGGTCAAAATAGCTTGAAGCGTCGCGAAAGTTGGCGTGCATGCTTGTCTATCCTATATGCATCCAAACATATGATCAGGTTTAAATTCTAAGAATCTGGTCAAAGTTGATACTGCATCATGCAGTTTTGTTAGGGTTTGGCTTAAAGCTCTCAACATCATGAAAGTTGGCATGCACTCTTATTTTCCAAATGCGGATTTAAATCTATGATTAAATTTTAACTTTGAGAAATTAGTGAAACGTGAAACTTCCTTGTGCGGTTTTGCTAAGGTTGGGCTTAAAGGGGGTGAAAATATTTTGGAATGTCTCAAAAGTTTGCATGCACGCTTGTTGATCAAATTGGCATCCAAATTTATGATCAAATTTAAATTCTGAGAAACTGCTCGAAAAGGAAACTCCGTCGTGCGGTTTAAACAGGGTTGGGCTTAAACTGGGTCAAAATAGCTTGAAACGTCGCGAAAGTTGGCGTGCATGCTTGTCTATCCAATATGCATCCAAACATATGATCAGGTTTAAATTCTAAGAATCTGGTCAAAGCTGAGACTGCATCAGGCAGTTTTGTTGGGGTTTGGCTTAAAGATGGCGAAAATAGCTCTCAACATCATGAAAGTTGTTATGCACTCTTATTTTCCAAATGCGGATTTAAATCTATGATTAAATTTTAATTTTGAGAAATTAGTCAAACGTGAAACTTTGTTGTGTGGTTTTGCTAAGGTTGGGCTTAAAGGGGGTGAAAATATTTTGGAATGTCTCAAAAGTTTGCATGCACGCTTGTTGATCAAATTGGCATCCGAATTTATGATCAAATTTAAATTCTAAGAAACTGCTCGAAAGGGAAACTCCGTCATGCGGTTTTAACAGGGTTGGGCTTAAAGGGGGTCAAAATAGCTTGAAACGTTTCAAAAGTTGGTGTGCATGCTTGTCTATCCAATATGCATCCAAACATATGATCAGGTTTAAATTCTAAGAATCTGGTCAAAGCTGAGACTGCATCATGCAGTTTTATTAGGGTTTGGCCTAAAGATGGCGAAAATAGCTCTCAACATCGTGAAAGTTGTCATGCACTCTTATTTTCCAAATGCGGATTTAAATCTATGATTAAATTTTAATTTTGAGAAAATAGTCAAACGTGAAACTTCGTTGTGCGGTTTTGTTAAGGTTGGGCTTAAAGGGGGTGAAAATATTTTGAAATGTCTCAAAAGTTTGCATGCACGCTTGTTGATCAAATTGGCATCCAAATTTATGATCAAATTTAAATTCTGAGAAACTGGTCGAAAGGGAAACTCCGTCGTGCGGTTTCAACAGGGTTGGGCTTAAAGGGGGTCAAAATAGCTTGAAACGTCGCGAAAGTTGGCGTGCATGCTTGTCTATCCAATATGGATCCAGACATATGATCAGGTTTAAATTCTAAGAATCTGGTCAAAGCTGAGACTGCATCATGCAGTTTTCTTAGGGTTTGGCTTAAAGATGTCGAAAATAGCTCTCAACATCGTGAAAGTTGGCATGCACTCTTATTTTTCAAATGCCGATTTAAATCTATGATTAAATTTTAATTTTGAGAAATTAGTCAAACGTGAAACTTCGTTGTGCGGTTTTGCTAAGGTTGGGCTTAAAGGGGGTGAAAATATTTAGGAATGTCTCAAACGTTTGCATGCACGCTTGTTGATCAAATTGGCATCCAAATTTATGATCAAATTTAAATTCTGAGAATCTGCTCGAAAGGGAAACTCCGTCGTGCGGTTTCAACAGGGGTGGGCTTAAAGTGGGTCAAAATAGCGTGAACCGTCGCGAAAGTTGGCGTGCATGCTTGTCTACCCAATATGCATCCAAACATATGAGCAGGTTTAAATTCTAAGAATCTGGTCAAAGCTGAGACTGCATCATGCAGTTTTGTTGGGGTTTGGCTTAAAGACGGCGAAAATAGCTCTCAACATTGTGAAAGTTGGCATGCACTCTTATTTTCCAAATGCGGATTTAAATCTATGATTAAATTTTAATTTTGAGAAATTAGTCGAACGTGAAACTTCGTTGTGCGGTTTTGCTAAGGTTGGGCTTAAAGGGGGTGAAAATATTTTGGAATGTCTCAAAAGTTTGCATGCACGCTTATTGATCAAATTGGCATCCAAATTTATGATCAAATTTAAATTCTGAGAAACTGCTCGAAAGGGAAACTCTGTCATGCGGTTTCCACAGGGTTGGGCTTAAAGGGGGTCAAAATAGCTTGAAACGTCGCGAAAGTTGGAGTGCATGCTTGTCTATCCAATATGCATCCAAACATATGATCAGGTTTAAATTCTAAGAATCTCGTCAAAGCTGAGACTGCATCATGCCGTCTTGTTAGGGTTTGGCTTAAAGATGGCGAAAATAGCTCTCAACATTGTGAAAGTTGGCATGCACTCTTATTTTCCAAATGCGGATTTAAATCTATGAATAAATTTTAATTTTGAGAAATTAGTCGAACGTGAAACTACGTTGTGCTGTTTTGGTAAGGTTGGGCTTAAAGGGGGTGAAAATATTTTGGAATGCCTCAAAATTTTGCATGCACGCTTGTTGATCAAATTGGCATCCAAATTTATGATCAAATTTAAATTCTGAGAAACTGCTCGAAAGGGAAACTCCGTCGTGCGGTTTCAATAGGGTTGGGCTTAAAGGGGGTCAAAATAGCTTGAAACGTCGCGAATGTTTGCGTGCATGCTTGTCTATCCAATATGCATCCAAACATATGATCAAGTTCAAATTCTAAGAATCTGGTCAAAGCTGAGACTGCATGATGCAGTTTTGTTAGGGTTTGGCTTAAAGATGACGAAAATAGCTCTCAACATCGTGAAAGTTGGCATGCACTCTTATTTTCCAAATGCGGATTTAAATCTATGATTAAATTTTAATTTTGAGAAATTGGTCAAACGTGAAACTTCGTTTTGCGGTTTTAACAGGGTTGGGCTTAAAGGGGGTGAAAATATTTTGGAATGTCTCAAAACTTTGCATGCACGCTTGTTGATCAAATTGTCATCCAAATTTATGATCAAATTTAAATTCTGAGAAGCTGCTCGAAAGGGAAACTCCGTCGTGCGGTTTCAACTGGGTTGGGATTAAAGGGGGTCAAAATAGCTTGAAACGTCGCGAAAGTTGGCATGCATGCTTGTCTATCCAATATGCATCCAAACATATGATCAGGTTTAAATTCTAAGAATCTGGTCAAAGCTAAGACTGCATCATGCAGTTTTGTTAGGGTTTGGCTTAAAGATGGCGAAAATAGCTCTCAACATCGTGAAAGTTGGCATGCACTCTTATTTTCCAAATGCGGATTTAAATCTATGATTAAATTCTAATTTTGAGAAATTAGTCAAACGTGAAACTTCGTTGTGCGGTTTTGCTAAGGTTGGGCTTAAAGGCGGTGAAAATATTTTGGAAAGTCTCAAAATTTTGCATGCACGCCTCTTGATCAAATTGGCATCCAAATTTATGATCAAATTTAAATTCTCAGAAACTGCTCGAAAGGGAAACTCCATCGTGCAGTTTCAACAGGGTTGGGCTTAAAGGCTGTCAAAATAGCTTGAAACGTCGCGAAAGTTGGCGTGCATGCTTGTCTATCCAATATACATCCAAACATATGATCAGGTTTAAATTGTAAGAATCTGGTCAAAGCTGAGACTGCACCATGTAGTTTTGTTAGGGTTTGGCTTAAATATGGCGAAAATAGCTCTCAACATCGTGAAAGTTGGCATGCACTCTTATTTTCCAAATGTGGATTTAAATCTATGATTAAATTTTAATTTTGAGAAATTAGTCAAACGTGAAACTTCGTTGTGCGGTTTTTCTAAGGTTGGGCTTAAAGGGGGTAAAAATATTTTGGAATGTCTCAAAATTTTGCATGCATGCTTGTTGATCAAATTGGCATCCAAATTTATGATCAAATTTAAATTCTGAGAAACTGCTCGAAAGGGAAACTCCGTCGTGCGGTTTCAACAGGGTTGGGCTTAAAGGGGATCAAAATAGCTTGAAACGTCGCGAAAGTTAGCGTGCATGCTTGTCTATCCAATATGCATCCAAACGTATGATCAGGTTTAAATTCTAAGAATCTGGTCAAAGCTAAGACTCCATCATGCATTTTTGTTAGGGTTTGGATTAAAGATGGCGAAAATAGGTCTCAACATCGTGAAAGTTGGCATGCACTCTTATTTTCCAAATGCGCATTTAAAGCTAAGATTAAATTTTAATTTTGGGAGATTAGTCAAACGTGAAACATCGTTGTGCGGTTTTGCTGAGGTTGGGCTTAAAGGGGGTGAAAATATTTTGGAATGTCTCAAAAGTTTGCATCCATGCTTGTTGATCAAATTGGCATCCAAATTTATGATCAAATTTAAATTCTGAGAAACTGCTCGAAAGGGAAACTGCCTCGTGCAGTTTCAACAGGGTTTGGCATAAAGGGAGTCAAAATAGCTTGAAACGTTGCGAAAGTTGGCGTGCATGCTTGTCTATACATTATGCATCCAAACATATGATCAGGTTTAAATGCTAAGAATCTGGTCAAAGCTGAGACTGCATCATGCAGTTTTTTTAGGGTTTGGCTTAAAGATGGCGAAAATACCTCTCAACATCGTGAAAGTTGGGATGCACTCTTATTTTCCAAATGCGGATTTAAATCTATGATTAAATTTTAATTTTGAGAAATTAGTCAAACGTGAAACTTCGTTGTGCGGTTTTGCTAAGGTTGGGCTTGTAGGGGGTGAAAATATTTTGGAATGTCTCAAAAGTTTCCATGCACGCTTGTTCATCAAATTGGCATCCAAATTTATGATCAAATTTAAATTCTGAGAAACTGCTCGAAAGGGAAACTCCGTCGTGCGGTTTCAACAGGGTTGGGCTTAAAGGGGGTGAAAATAGCTTGAAACGTCGTGAAAGTTGGCATGCATGCTTATCTATCCAATATGCATCCAAACATATGATTAGGTTTAAATTCTAAGCATCTGGTCAAAGCTGAGACTGCATCATGCAGTTTTGTTAGGGTTTTGCTTAAAGATGGCGAAAATAGCTCTCAACATCGTGAAAGTTAGCAGGCACTCTTATTTTCCTAATGCGGATTTAAATCTATGATTAAATTTTAACTTTGCGAAATTAGTCAAACGTGAAACTTCGTTGTGCGGTTTTGCTAAGGTTAGGCTTAAAGGGGGTGAAAATATTTTGGAATGTCTCAAACGTTTGCATGCACGCTTGTTGATCAAATTGGCATCCAAATTTATGATCAAATTTAAATTCTGAGAAACTGCTCGGAAGGGAAACTCCTTCGTGCGGTTTCAACAGGGTTGGGCTTAAAGTGGGTCAAAATAGCGTGAAACGTCGTGAAAGTTGGCGTGCATGCTTGTCTATCCAATATGCATCCAAACATATGATCAGGTTTAAATTCTAAGAATCTGGGCAAAGCTGAGACTGCATCATGCAGTTTTGTTGGGGTTTGGCTTAAAGACGGCGAAAATAGCTCTCAACATTGTGAAAGTTGGCATGCACTCTTATTTTCCAAATGCGGATTTAAATCTATGATTAAATTTTAATTTTGAGAAATTAGTCAAACGTGAAACTTCGTTGTGTGGTTTTGCTAAGGTTGGGCTTAAAGGGGGTGAAAATATTTTGGAATGTCTCAAAAGTTTGCATGCACGCTTGTTGATCAAATTGGCATCCAAATTTATGATCAAATTTAAATTCTGAGAAACTGCTCGAAAGGGAAACTCCGTCATGCGGTTTCAACAGGGTTGGGCTTAAAGGGGGTCAAAATAGCTTGAAACGTCGCGAAAGTTGGAGTGCATGCTTGTCTATCCAATATGCATCCAAACATATGATCAGGTTTAAATTCTAAGAATCTTGTCAAAGCTGAGACTGCATCATGCAGTTTTGTTAGGGTTTGGCTTAAAGATGGCGAAAATAGCTCTCAGCATTGTGAAAGTTAGCATGCACTCTTATTTTCCAAATGCGGATTTAAATCTATGATTAAATTTAATTTTGAGAAATTAGTAGAACGTGAAACTATGTTGTGCTGTTTTGCTAAGGTTGGGCTTAAAGGGGGTGAAAATATTTTGGATTGTCTCAAAAGTTTGCATGCACGCTTGTTGATCAAATTGGCATCCAAATTTCTGATCAAATTTAAATTCTGAGAAACTGCTCGAAAGGGAAACTCCGTCGTGCAGTTTCAATAGGGTTGGGCTTAAAGGCGGTCAAAATAGCTTGAAACGTCGCGAAAGTTGGCGTGCATGCTTGTCTATCCAATATGCATCCAAACATATGATCAGGTTCAAATTCTAATAATCTGGTCAAAGCTGAGACTATATCATGCAGTTTTGTTAGGGTTTGGCTTAAAGATGGCGAAAATAGCTCTCAACATCGTGAAAGTTGGCATGCACTCTTATTTTCCAAATGCGGATTTAAATCTATGATTAAATTTTAATTTTGAGAAATTAGTCAAACGTGAAACTTCATTTTGCGGTTTTGCTAAGGTTGGGCTTAAAGGGGGTGAAAATATTTTGGAATGTCTCAAAAGTTTGCATGCATGCTTGTTGATCAAATTGTCATCCAAATTTATGATCAAATTTAAATTCTGAGAAGCTGCTCGAAAGGGAAACTCCGTCGTGCGGTTTCAACTGGGTTGGGCTTAAAGGGGGTCAAAATAGCTTGAAACGTCGCGAAAGTTGGCGTGCATGCTTGTCTATCCAATATGCATCCAAACATATGATCAGGTTTAAATTCTAAGAATCTGGTCAAAGCTGAGACTGCATCATGCATTATTGTTAGGGTTTGACTTAAAGATGGGGAAAATAGCTCTCAACATCGTGAAAGTTGGCATGCACTCTTATTTTGCAAATGCGGATTTAAATCTATGATTAAATTTTAATTTTGAGAAATTAGTCATACGTGAAACTTCGTTTGGCGGTTTTGCTAAGGTTGGGCTTAAAGGGGTTGAAAATATTTCGGAATGTCTCAAAATTTTGCATGCACGCTTGTTGATCAAATTGTCATCAAAATTTATGATCAAATTTAAATTCTGAGAAGCTGCTCGAAAGGGAAACTCCGTCGTGCGGTTTCAACTAGGTTGGGCTTAAAGGGGGTCAAAATAGCTTGAAACGTCGCGAAAGTTGGCGTGCATGCTTGTCTATCCAATATGCATCCAAACATATGATCAGGTTTAAATTCTAAGAATCTGGTCAAAGCTAAGACTGCATCATGCAGTTTTGTTAAGGTTTGGCTTAAAGATGGCGAAAATAGCTCTCAACATCGTGAAAGTTGGCATCCACTCTTATTTTCCAAATGCGGATTTAAATCTATGATTAAATTTTAATTTTGAGAAATTAGTCAAATGTGAAACTTCGTTGTGCGGTTTTGCTAAGGTTGGGCTTAGAAGGGGTGAAATTTTTTTGGAATGTCTCAAAAGTTTGCATGCACGCTTGTTGATCAAATTGGCATCCAAATTTATGATTAAATTTAAATTGTAAGAATCTGCTCGAAAGGGAAACTCCGTCGTGCGGTTTAAATAGGGTTGGGCCAAAAGGGGGTCAAAATAACTTGAAACGTCGCGAAAGTTGGCGTGCATGCTTGTCTATCCAATATGCATCCAAACATATGATCAGCTTTAAATTCTAAGAATCTGGTCAAAGCTGAGACTCCATCATGCAGTTTTGTTAGGGCTTCGCCTAAAGATGGCGAAAATAGCTCTCAACATCGTGAAAGTTGGCATGCACTCTTATTTTGCAAATGCGGATTTAAATCTATGATTAAATTTTAATTTTGAGAAATTAGTCAAACGTGAAACTTCGTTGTGCGGTTTTGCTAAGGTTGGGCTTAAAGGGGGTGAAAATATTTCGGAATGTCTCAAAAGTTTGCATGCACGCTTGTTGATCAAATTGGCATCCAAATTTATGATCAAATTTAAATTCTAAGAAACTGCTCGAAAGGGAAACTCCGTCGTGCGGTTTCAACAGGGTTGGGCCTAAAGGGGGTCAAAATAACTTGAAACGTTGCGAAATTTGGCGTGCATGCTTGTCTATCCAATATGCATCCAAACATATGATCAGGTTTAAATTCTAAGAATCTGGTCAAAGCTGAGACTGCATCATGAAGTTTTGTTAGGGTTTGAATTAAAGATGGCGAACATAGCTCTGAACATCGTGAAAGTTGGCATGCACTCTTATTTTGCAAATGCAGATTTAATCTATGATTAAATTTTAATTTTGAGAAATTAGTCAAACATGAAACTTCGTTGTGCGGTTTTGCTAAGGTTGGGCTTAAAGGGGGTGGAAATATTTTGGAATGTCTCAAAAGTTTGCATGCACGCTTATTGATCAAATTGGCATCCAAATTTATGATAAAATTTAAATTCTAAGAAACTGCACGAAAGGGAAACTCCGTCGTGCGATTTCAACAGGGTTGGGCTTAAAGGGGGTCAAAATAGATTGAAACGTCGCGAAAGTTGGCGTGCATGCTTGTCTATCCAATATGCATCCAAACATATGATCAGGTTTAAATTCTAAGAATTTGGTCAAAGCTGAGACTGCATCATGCAGTTTTGTTAGGGTTTGGCTTAAAGATGGCGAAAATAGCTCTCAACATCGTGAAAGTTGGCATGCACTCTTATTTTCCAAATGCTTATTTAAATCTATGATTAAATTTTAATTTTGAGAAATTAGTCAAACATGAAACTTCGTTGTGCGGTTTTGCTAAGGTTGGGCTTAAAGGGGGTGAAAATATTTTGGAATCTCTCAAAAGTTTGCATGCACGCTTGTTCATCAAATTGGCATCCAAATTTATGATCAAATTTAAATTCTAAGAAACTGCTCGAAAGGGAAACTCCGTCGTGCGGTTTCAACAGGGTTGCGCCTAAAGGGGGTCAAAATAGGTTGAAACGTCGCGAAAGTTGGTGTGCATGCTTGTCTATCCAATATGCATCCAAACATATGATCAGGTTTAAATTCTAAGAATTTGGTCAAAGCTGAGACTGCATCATGCAGTTTTGTTAGGGTTTGGCTTAAAGATGGCGAAAATAGCTCTCAACATCGTGCAAGTTGGCATGCACTCTTATTTTCCAAATGCGGATTTAAATCTATGATTAAATTTTAATTTTGAGAAATTAGTCAAACGTGAAACTTCGTTGTGCGGTTTTGCTAAGGTTGGACTTAAAGGGGGTGAAAATATTTCGGAATGTCTCAAAAGTTTGCATGCACGCTTGTTCATCAAATTGGCATCCAAATTTATTACCAAATTAAAATTCTAAGAAACTGATCAAAAGCGAAACTCCGTCGTGCGGTTTGAACAGGGTTGGTGTGCATGCTTGTCTATCCAATATGCATCCAAACATATGATCAAGTTTAAATTCTAATAATCTGGTCAAAGCTGAGACTGCATCATGTAGTTTTGTTAGGGTTTGGCTTAAAGATGGCGAAAATAGCTCTCAACATCGTGAAAGTTGCCATGCACTCTTATTTTCCAAATGCGGATTTAAATCTATGATGAAATTTTAATATTGAGAAATTAGTCAAAAGTAAAACTTCGTTGTGCGGTTTTGCTAAGGTTGGGCTTAAAGGAGGTGAAAATGTTTTGGAATGTCTCAAAATTTTTCATGCACGCTTGTTGATCAAATTGGCAACCAAATTTATGATCAAATTTAAATACTAAGAAACTGCTAGAAGGGAAACTCCGTCGTGCGGTTTCAACAGGGTTGGGTTTAAAGGGGGTGAAAATAGCTTGAAACGTCACGAAATTTGGCGTGCATCCTCGTCTATCCAATATGCATCCAAACATATGATCAGGTTTAAATTCTGAGAATCTGGTCAAAGCTGAGACTGCATCATGTAGTTTTGTTAGGGTTTGGCTTAAAGATGGCGAAAATAGCTCTCAAGATTGTGAAAGTTGGCATGCACTATTATTTTCCAAAGGCGGATTTAAATCTATGATTAAATTTTAATTTTGAGAAATTAGTCAAATGTGAAACTTCGTTGTGCGGTTTTGCTAAGGTTGGGCTTAAAGGGGGTGAAAATATTTTGGAATGTCTCAAAAGTTTGCATGCACGCTTGTTGATCAAATTGGCATCCAAATTTATAATCAAATTTAAATTCTAAGAAACTGCTCGAAAGGGAAACTCCGTCGTGCGGTTTCAAAAGGGTTGGGCTTAAAGAGGGTCAAAATAGCTTGAAACTTCGCGAAAGCTGGCGTGCATGCTTGTCTATCCAATATGCATCCAAACATATGATCAGGTTTAAATTCTAAGAATCTGGTCAAAGCTGAGACTGCATCATGTAGTTTTGTTAGGGTTTGGCTTAAAGATGGTGAAAATAGCTCTCAACATCGTGAAAGTGGGCATGCACTCTTATTTTCCAAATGCGGATTTAAAGCTATGATTAAATTTTAATTTTGATAAATTAGTCAAACGTGAAACTTCGTTGTGCGGTTTTGCTAAGGTTGGGCTTAAAGGCGGTGAAAATATTTTGGAAAGTCTCAAAAGTTTGCATGCACGCCTCTTGATCAAATTGGCATCCAAATTTATGATCATATTTAAATTCTCAGAAACTGCTCGAAAGGGAAACTCCGTCGTGCGGTTTCAATAGGGTTGGGCTTAAAGGCGGTCAAAATAGCTTGAAACGTCGCGAAAGTTAGCGTTCATGCTTGTCTATCCAATATGCATCCAAACATGTGATCAGGTTTAAATTCTAAGAATCTGGTCAAAGCTGAGACTCCATCATGCAGTTTTGTTAGGGTTTGGCTTAAAGATGGCGAAAATAGGTCTAAATATCGTGAAAGTTGGCATGCACTCTTATTTTCCAAATGCGGATTTAAATCTATGATTAAATTTTAATTTTGAGAAATTAGTCAAACGTGAAACTTCGTTGTGTGGTTTTGCTAAGGTTGGGATTAAAGGGGGTGAAAATATTTTTGAATGTCTCAAAAGTTTGCATGCACGCTTGTTGATCAAATTGGCATCCAAATTTATGATGAAATTTAAATTCTAAGAAACTGCTCGAAAGGGAGCGAAACTCCATCGTGCGGTTTCAACAAGATTGGGCTTAAAGGGGGTCAAAATAGCTTGAAACGTCGCAAAATTTGGCGTGCATGCTTGTCTATCCAATATTCTTCCAAACATATGATCAGGTTTAAATTCAAAGAATCTGGTCAAAGCTGAGACTACATCATGCAGTTTTGTTAGGGTTTGGCTTAAAGATGGCGAAAATAGCTCTCAACATCGTGAAAGTTTGCATGCACTCTTATTTTCCAAATGTGGATTTAACTCTAAGATTAAATTTTAATTTTGAGAGATTAGTCAAACGTGAAACTTCGTTGTGCGGTTTTGCTAAGGTAGGGGTTAAAGGGGGTGAAAATATTTTGGAATGTCTCAAAAGTTTGCATGCACGCTTGTTGATCAAATTGGCATCCAAATTTATGATCAAATTTAAATTCTGAGAAACCGCTCGAAAGGGAAACTCTGTCGTGCGGTTTAAACAGGGTTGGGCTGAAAGGGGGTCAAAATAGCTTGAAACATCGTGAAAGTTGGCGTGCATGCTTGTCTATCCAATATGCATCCAAACATATGATCAGGTTCAAATTCTAAGAATCTGGTCAAAGCTGAGACTGCATCATGCAGTTTTGTTAGGGTTTGGCTTAAAGATGGCGAAAATAGCTCTCAACATCGTGAAAGTTGGCATGCACTCTTATTTTCCAAATGCGGATTTAAATCTATGATTAAATTTTAATTTTGAGAAATTAGTCAAACGTGAAACTTCGTTGTACGGTTTTGCTAAGGTTGGGCTTGAAGGGGGTGAAAATATTTTGGAATGTCTCAAAGGTTTGCATGCACGCTTGTTGATCAAATTGGCATCCAAATTTATGATCAAATTTAAATTCTGAGAAACTGCTTGAAAGGGAAACTCCGTCGTGCAGTTTCAACAGGGTTCGGCTTAAAGGGGGTCAAAATAGCTTGAAACGTCGTGAAAGTTGGCGTGCATGCTTGTCTATCCAATATGCATCCAAACATATGATCAGGTTTAAATTCTAAGCATCTGGTCAAAGCTGAGACTGCATCATGCAGTTTTGTTAGGGTTTGGCATAAAGATGGCGAAAATAGCTCTCAACATCGTGAAAGTTGGCATGCACTCTTATTTTCCAAAGGTGGATTTAAATCTATGATTAAATTTTAACTTTTAGAAATTAGTCAAATGTGAAACTTCGTTGTGCGGTTTTGCTAAGGTTGGGCTTAAAGGGGGTGAAAATATTTTGGAATGTCTCAAACGTTTGCATGCACGCTTGTTGATCAAATTGGCATCCAAATTGATGATCAAATTTAGATTCTGACAAACTGCTCGAAACGGAAACTCTGTCGTGCTGTTTCAACAGGGTTGGGCTTAAAGTGGGTCAAAATGGCTTGAAACATCGCGAAAGTTGCCGTGCATGCTTGTCTATCCAATATGGATGCAAACATATGATCAGGTTTAAATTCTAACTATCTGGTCAAAGTTGAGACTGCATCATGCAGTTTTGTTGGGGTTTGGCTTAAAGATGACGAAAATAGCTCTCAACATCGTGAAAGTTGGCATGCACTCTTATTTTCGAAATGCGCATTTAAATCTATGATTAAATTTTAATTTTGAGAAATTAGTCGAACGTGAAAATTCGTTGTGCGGTTTTGCTAAGGTTGGGCTTAAAGGGGGTGAAAATATTTTGGAATGTCTCAAAAGTTTGCATGCACGCTTGTTGATCAAATTGGCATCCAAATTTATGATCAAATTTAAATTCTGAGAAACTGCTCGAAAGGGAAACTCCGTCATGCGGTTTCAACAGGGTTTATGCTTGTCGCGAAAGTTGGAGTGCATGCTTGTCTATCCAATATGCATCCAAACATATGATCAGGTTTAAATTCTAAGAATCTGGTCAAAGCTGAGACTGCATCATG
>LPNX010743419.1:59346-86809 GCA_001517045.1 Pseudotsuga menziesii | reverse complement strand
CGCACATTGATTTTTAATAAATAAGGTACATTTACAGTTTTAAATAAATCACAATTACTTACTTAACCCATCCAACTATTTAATGTTTTTTTTCAATTAATATTTCATGCTAGCGTGCATGTGTGAGGTGTGCATGCATGGCCAGTACATGCACAGGTTGCACATGTACTATAGAAAAAATCCCTAAATTCTAGATGATACACATAATATTTCATGCAATAAGACCAATATACAGATATAATATGATTTCTTTTGGCATTCAAAGTTATTTAATAGTTATGTTCTTATTAATCAGTCAGTGAAGATTGGTACCTACCATCACTAATACGGTATCATAAATGTCCAACTCTCAACAATAATAACTAATATGTCAAACCATCCTAACCTACATCCACATCCTCCCTTTCCTTCCACTGCTAGTACAAAGTGGATTCCAGCTGTACTTACCTTCCCACAGAGAACCTGAGAGTGGTAGTGTCGGCTAACTAGCGGACCTAGCCTCTCCTAGCAGGAATCCGACCATCGTCATCACAACAACTTGGGGAGCATGTATCAGCACTTCCCTCCCACGACCTCGGGTATCAAAGTGACATAGGGTGGGAAATGCATCCATCCCTCTCAACATACTGGGTATATACTCATCAAAACCATACTGCGTTGCTATCGCGTTTATTGGTACGTGTCATCGTACCATCACTTAGCAATTAAGGCTCTCTTCAATATATGTATTGAGTCATACTTTGCATCACACACTTGGCTATCACATAGCCCCTATTCCCTACAGGTTAGCACTATGCAAACATGCATTCATAACAATATTAAATCAATAGGTGGTCCATATTATCACCATTAGTTCCTTTCATCATATAAAATCATAAAATCAATCGCATCATGGATGGGTTCCCATGTACCATATCATACATATCACATCATATCAAGGATTACAATCAACTATATGTTTTTGTTATGAAATAATGAATCTGATGACGAATACCGTATGGTAATCGCATAAGCATAATAATTTCATATAAATGATAATCATCATAACATCATAATCAAAGCATCTACATAGGCATGTTAATCATCATAACATCATAATCAAAGCATAAATATAAGCATGATAACATCATAATATCATAAACAGAGCATAATCCTGATAACATCATAACATCAGTAAATAATCACATATAAAATGCCAAAATATAGTTTATGAAGTATAGTTGAGTCCACAGATAATAAGTAAATATAGTGTAATAAGTATGAGTGATAAATATGCCAGAGTCAAAATATGGGGCACTACACTTCCGCAACAGGATTACAGGCTGTGAATAAGTCTATGGGGATCTCTCTACTCACCAAAAGATATGCTCATGAAGAGGAAAGACATTAGGGGCAAGATACTCAGCCAAATACAATAATACAGAACCAAAGAGGCCACAAGGATACAGATTCTCAGCAAAAAAACCATAAGACAGTTCAACACAAAACTGAACGCTGAGACAGAGGGATTTGACAATCATTCGTATAAATCAGTGAGCATGATCAGTAGGATGATATTCTCTTCCCAGTCAGCTCAAGGTCCTTCCAGACAAGAAAAAGCAGTACTCATGCCAAAAAAGAGAAAAGGGACTGAGTCCCGGCACAAGGCTTAAAAAAGCCAAAAATTTCCATGATCCATGATCATGCCATTCATAAATTCTGAGTAAAACCCAATACCAGGATCCAACACAAGAGATTTCTTAGAGAGACAATTATCCTGCTAATTATTCTCACGATAAATATGAGTGAGAGACAAAGGAGAAAAGAGATGTATGAGAGATCTGATATCCTTGCACCAATGGCTCGGGCTGGGAGAGTCCAAAGATGAAATGATGTTAACCGAATTGATAATGACTAGAAACTCACCAAATATGGTTTGCAGAGGGATCCCCAAAAGCTTAGACACAGTGAGAAGAGCCCAAAGAGAAAGGAGCTCAGCTCTTGTATTAGTGCTTGTGGTGCAATTGAGAGAGAAAACAAGGAAATGTGAGTCACTCAGGTGCAGCACAAAGCCTGCTCCTCCAAGGTCATCGGTAGGCGGCCCATCAAAAAAACCACAAGGATAAGAGATCTAAGGACTGGGACCAATATTTCTGATATTGAGCTTTTGTTTCAGAGCTGGATACAGTAAACAGAGAGCTTTAACCTGATGAAGGATGTTTGTCATAGATAACAATTTATTTTCAAATAAATAGTTGTTCCTCATTTTCCACAAACTCCAGGAGATGAAGAGAGGAAAATAGCTGCTGGATGAGTGCGTCGAAGTGCTCTTATACCAGAGTTCCAGAAATGTCCTTACAGAGAAATTTAAAAAAAAAGGAAGGCCCGACTGCTCAACAAAAACAAAGAAAACCCTTTTGGAAACGGTGCTGTCTAGGAACAAATGTTGAGCTGAATCTTCATTCATCCTATAGAGAATACAAATACCGGGACCTTGCCATCCTCTCCTTTGTAAATTGTCCCAAGTTAGTACTCGATTCATTCCCACTAGACAGATAAAACAACGGACTTTTGCAGGGATATTGAAGGACCAAAGAAAATATAGCACCTTTGAAATATCTGGGGAGGATTCATGACAACGATGAACAATGAGATCGTACCCCTTAGCTGCAGAAATATCACCAGCATACCTCAAATATATCCAAATAAGTGAGTCTCTCTGAAAAGACAATCTGGCTCTACCATATTCAAGACCTGAGATAAATTTGTTCCACAAGAGCCCTTAATTGCCTCCCAAATCCAAGTCTGCTGTCGTAAACCAGTAACTCTTCACCCCATGAGAGAAGTTGCATTCCTGTGCTAGAGTAATATTGCCGTAATCATCTAGATAATCACAGAGATCCAGAGGAAGGACCACAAGGTTTTCAGTGCCCATAATCAGATCAATACCAACTCATATATCTTCACCATTCCCTACTTGCCAGGAAAGACCACATCCAACCCAGGATACGGTTCGTAGAAAGCCTTTCCAGATCACAGAAGCATTATTTGCTGCGAAATATTTTCTACAAAACCAAGAAGACACAGACATTTCTTTGAGATATTTCACAGACAACAACTTATGCCAAATCCCATTGCCAGTGAGTGCCAACCTTAAAATTTTCATACGTAAGGAGAGGCTGAACCAACCCAGATGTTTGATGCCCTAGCCACCCAAAGAAGTTGGTTTAGAAAGGTTCTACCAATCCATTAAGTGGTATTTTTTCTTGTATGTTGAGGATCCCCATAAGAAAGTGAAAATCAGTGAACTGAGCTTATCCCGGACAGAAACTAGAATGGGGATCAGAGCCATCCAGTACACCAGTAAGCTTGAGGGAATAGCTTTTATTAAGACTAGTCTTACCCCCAGGGATAGCAGACGGAAGGTCCAGTGCTATATTCTTCTTTCAAAATTTGAAATAATCCAATGCCAATATTTCACCCTGTAACCAATGGGCTTGATGAAAAATCCAAGATATTTAAAACCCAGGGAAATATGATCATATTTAACTTAGAGAGAGCTGGATATTCTATTCAATAACCCCTCATCCACATTGTTGAATAAGAAACAAGATTTATTTCGATTAATACTCATACCTGAAGCATCACAAAAAGTATCCAAGATAACTATGAAGGAAACCCACCCCTCAAAAGTTCCAGTACCAAAAAGAATCGCATCGTCAAGAAAAAGCAAGTGGGCAAAGGAGAGATGGGAAGAAATACATATGCCCCTGATTGTTCCAAGAATCTCTTATTAAGAGACTGAGCCCTTCTATGACAAGAATAAATAGTAGGGGAGACAACGATCAACCCTGTCTAATACCTCTAGTGGCTGAGAAGAAACAGGACGGGGTTCCATTTACATGCAAAGAAAAATTCGCAGAAGATAAACAACCCAAGATCCAGTTGACACCTATCAAAGGGACACCAATTTGTAGAAGGATAAGTCTTAAATAAGACCAATTCACCATGTCAAATTATTTTGATAGATCTAGCTTGAGAATAAGAGCACATTTATTTATGGTTTTAACAGAGTGTAATAACTCTTGAGTGATTGCAATAGGCTCAGCAATTTGTCTGTTTTTCAAGAAGCCAAATTGTTGAGGGGAGATGAACTTGTCTAAGAAGGGCTTCAGGCGAAGAGAAGCAATTTTGGAGATCATTTTATAAACAAGGTTATAGAGAGAAATGGGTCTAATGTCCACAAATGTATGGGGTTTCTCCTTCTTTGGAATAAGAGCAAGAAAGGTTGAGTTTAGAGAGGGTAAGACTCTGCCTTCCAATCTGGAGGATTCAACCATAGCTAGAAGATCATTCCAAAGTAGTTCAAGCAAATCCAAAGAAAAAATCCACTGGGAAACCATAAGGTCCCAAGGATTTATCCTTTTTAAAAGACTTTAAATCTTGCTAACCAAACTCTGAGGACCCCAGAAGATTTTGGATTTCTTCTTCAAGGTGCCAAATCTTTTCTTTCATTTCCAATGTCTTCTCATAAGTCCAACTTCTGACCTTTTTTTTTAATAGGCGAAGCTTCAATGAAAGACCTTCCATGGTAGGAAAATGGTCTTCTTGTGCCAGTAAGGGCCATTCTTCTCTTACCAAATTGACAAAGGATTTATCACATAGGCAGGTATGATTGAAATTGGAAGGGGGATAAGAAGTGGCAGGCTCTTCCATCCATTCCAGGAGGACAGGGTAGTGATCTGAGATCACAAAAGGTAAAGACCAGACTCTGTGTCTAGGGAGGAGATCAATAAGATTCAAGGATAGAAGAAACTAATCTAGTCTTTTTCTTATGCCTTCATCCCCAGACCTCCCATTGTGCCAAGTAGGCACAGGACAAAGAGGTGCAACATCCACCAGGATAAAGGCAGCGAAGAGTTGAGTGAAGTAGGGCCCAAGAGGATCAATATGGGATTTTCTACCCCAGACTTTAGAAGCATTCAAAGTGAGATTTAAATCCCCCACCATAATAAGATTGGGAAGGGTGAGGAGGCCACCCCTCGCAGCCTCATCCCAAAAAGCATCACGATGCAGGTAAGGCCCATAACAATTAATAATGGAGAGAAATAATTGTGAGCCTCTGAAATGAGCTTCGAGGAGAATGCCTGCTATTACAGAGAGAAATTCCTATGGCTTGGGGTACCACAACAGATAGCTAGACTCCAAAAATAAATCTTTCCCAATATGCAATAGAAACAAAATATCTAACACTAAAGGATCGAACCTCGTACCTTATTTCGGACTGTTGAAGTAGATCCCCGTTGAGCTTTCCAATCTTCAGCTTGAATTGTTATAGCACGTCCTCAACAATAAGTAAACAATACAAGCATACTATATTTCATGGTGTTAGATCTATTCTAGCATATATAATCAATAATGTAAAACCATTTGACATATTCCAATGGATACAATATTCATTCAAATACACATTACTGGACAGGAAAAGATATTTCTATTAATATGAATCAGAGATTACAAGTGACAACCTCTGACGGCACGTCTGTGAACCGGACAAACTGAATCCCCCACTCGGGCCTCCACCACCTCAATCCTCCATCACTTCGATATCAAGCTTACTAGGAAAAGGCAAGCTTGGGAAGAACACAACAGTGCTCCAAGGGACAAAGGGATGCAGACTCAAGCATAAGTTCTGGCAACAATGGACTATAGTTTCGTTACTCTCAATTCTCTCTTATGCTTTCAATGTCTCAATGGGTTCCTTATATAGCTTTTCAAAGAGATACTGAAAGGTCGAATCTGTGCGATCTCAAGGCATATGGAAGGCCAGGAGTCATATGAGTCGGATCCAAGTCAAGGAACGCTCCAAAAGGATTTGGATTATGTACACATCCCGATGTACACGACTATAGAGGGAATATCTATGTATGTACGCGGTTATTGGGGAAAACGCCGTGTATATCACTTTTCTTATGTTTTTAGGGATGGTCAAGGATACATCAAAAGACAAAAAGTGGTCCATAGGGGCTAATGAGTCTGCAGCGGGACAGGGGAAGGCCATACAATGTGTGATTCACCTAGTGTGGTGAAATCCGCTATAACAGATGCCCCCTAATGCATGAGATCAGAGGGGTTATACAATGGCCGAAATACATTATAAGTCCATCCCAGAAATGAAGTGATGAAGGTACCCGAATGGAAGACCAGCCACCCAATCAACATAGTACAATAATACAACTCTGCATATAACTGCAAATACATATAGCAGTCCCGGATACATAAGAGTACAATGGCCATGAATAGGCATGAAACATGATAACATATATGTGGTCATCACCACATACAATATACATAGATCAGAATCTCCATGATGATGATATAGAAAAGACCATGATCTCTACAAAGGCTGAAGATATACAATAGATCAAGATCTCCATAGTGGTTGGAAATGTCTGATATATACTGGAACAAATCACGAGAGCTGAAATCTCATGAACACTGGCACGATCAAGGAGGTAGCATATAGTGGATGCCACCAATATAGAAGGTCTTCTACACACACCGCTACGAGTACATGTCCTACTATGCGAATAGAGGTGTCGAGGTCGAACATAGTAGTCCATCATCTGATTATCGGTCATTGATGTATACTGTTAACAGACGCGAGATCACCCACCAATAATGAAAATGGGAATCAAGGTACTAGAGTGCAAACTAAAAAGTGTGAATAAATGTGTTGAGGTCAAACACTTGAAAGAATCCATCGATTAGGGGACATTGATGTATTTCCAAAACTATCCATGGCGAGAGAACCTGCCACTGATGACTGCAAGTCTCAAGGCACTCAAAATGACTCTAGACTCCAATCCCAAAATAAATGATCTGAAGTTGATGGGATGAAATCTGCTGGAAGGAGGGCATTGGGGAATCCCCCATCATCCAACATGAGGTACTCAGCAAGGCTATATAATGTGGAAGGACTCGATCATAAGGTGCACGAACCAGTAACTATACCGGGAATGGCCAACATGCAAAGTCAAGATAACTGAAGAATGGCCGACTCAGGTTTCAACTTCCTTCGAACAAGAGCATAACAGCGTATGGTGACTGAATGAAGGTAGCATAGACTCGATATACAAACTGGGACATCTCTATGACATAGGAGGCATCAATAGATGCTCCATAGGGACTGGAAGCTTAACCAGTTGGTGGAGATAAACTCAGATAAACGAGTACAGCTCCTAAAGTCAAACTATAACCCAACCAATGGATGTGATATACAGTGCTCTGTTCGAAGGCTACACGACTCGACAGCTGCCAAAGACAATATCTTTTCTTGTCCGGCTTTTTGGTTTTTTGATTTTTTTGGTCTTTTTCAGTTATTTGAAAAGCTTGAAAAAAGAATAAACTAGCTTTATAGTTACAAACTAGGAGGAGACTAGTGTCATGAGGGAAAACAAACTAGTTCCAAGCAGTGGAACATACCTATGCTCAATGCAAGGATACATGTGTAGGATATCGACACTCGGGGGAAAATTCCCTCCCGGTAAAAAGGGAATCAAGCTGCGAAGGATATAAAGAAAGGCTCTGCATGGCTAGACATGAGACAAGCTCAGGCTATATGGCTGAAACATAATGTCAGGGGAGCCAGCATAAAGCTCAATAAGACAGGAAAATCTCATGATAATGCATCCACCACTTGATACAAGGGAGTCCGGGATATCACGGCCAGCATAAGATCAAGAGGAGTATGAGGCTCTTGCTAAATGTCATGGCAATACTATACAACGGACTCCCACACCCTAAAGGGGGAAACATCAGCATGGGAACCAAATGCAAATAAGGCGCTAACTAGGGTACCCATGTAAGGTGAGGCTCTACCAATCATATCATGCCACTTCTATAGCAACAAGAAGGTTCCGTGACATAATAGAGTGGGTTCGTACCTAAGGATATAGTGACATGGTCATAAGGTCATGCAAAATGCAAACGGTGGTGAACCTAACCTATATGTCAGTGTAGACATTATACCTGAGATCAATACGAACGGGTCAATCCAAAGGCTGAAACGACGCTGAAAACGGTCTTCTACATCACATATTATGTCAAAAACGGTCCAAAATGGTTAGAAATGGTCAAAACTATAGGAAAGGGGGTAAAAATTTTCAAATATTTGAAATTTTTTCTATAAATAGTAAAAAATAGAAATCATTTGAAACTTTTACCCATTGGAGCTCTGATTTTCAACTGCAAATTCCAGGAGATCCAGCCGGTGGAATTCACAACCGTTTCTTCCAGGTATTTACTCATGTTCTCTACTTGCATTTCAATATAATTTTTACAAGTTTTCATGGTCAAATGAGTTTTTAAAGGCCAATCTTACATGAGCGCTGCGGCCCACATGGGTATCGAGGCTTTTTCTGTGTATAGGGCTGGCTATACGTGGAAAAGGGGCTGGAAACCATGTACATACGCGGTTGTTTGAAAACAATCCGCGTATGATGCCGCGCAAAAGGATTTACACGAATCTAATGGACATTTTGGTCAATTTCTCATGCAGGATGGTGCTAGAGTGGTGAGAATGCGAGCATGGTGACGTAGAGGAAGTAGTAAGGGCTGAAAGAATGGCTCAAGAAGCTCTAAGAAGATGTGGACTCTACAAGTTTTGGTGCCTATGTGGCTTGAGGGCCAAACCAGGACTACTACAGGTGCTGGTAGACTATTGGGATCCTGACTCAGAGTCCTTCCAGATAGAAGGTATGTCCCTCACCATTTAGGTGGAGTATATCTACTTTATTACAGATCTATCTAGACGAGGGGAGATGGTGAACCTTCGTGCCCGAGGAGGGCCAGGTCATGGGCTTACTATCGATGAGTACATAGCTATGTACTGCTACCCAGAGACTGAGAAGGTGGGGAGCCAAGTTCCCACCAACGCTATATAGGTGCTGGGCCTAAAGGCCATACTACTGACACCGGGCAGGATAGCAGGCTTAGCATCACTCCATCAGGCCTCTCGGCCACTGATGTTCTATGCGGTGGAGTGTATGACACTGACCATCTATGACTGGAGCACTTCCCTACTGAGAAACATGAAACATCAGCTCAGTGAGTGCAAGGCAGGTAGGATACAGAACTTCAGGTTTAGCAGCATCTTGAGCACATTTTTCTTCGAGCGTGTTCCAGGATTGAGCCCTAGAGTGGATGTTCCTCTCCATGGGGTTCGAGATCCGGCCCAACGACATTGGGCAGACACAATGCACAGACTAGGGGGTGGTAGGGTGTCCAACCCTTATCCAGCAGAATTTTTTCCATGGTGGCGACAACAGATTGTTGCCATAGAGGACTACCCTTATGCAGGGATAGATTTCTGGGGAGATCCGAACATGCCATTACCACCAGGATCAGCATATGAAGACATAGGTAATGAATCTTGACCCTTACTCTTTTAAAAAATTTTGAATTATTTAATTTTTTTGTGTTTTCTTGATTAATGGAATCAAAAAGACATGTTTTGAGTGACAATACATAATGACATCTACCATTCATGTGCAGATGTGGGACCATGGCGACCAGAGGGATTCCCATGTCATAGACAGAGGGGAAGAGGAGACGATATCACCGGTGTGGATGCGGAGCGAATGCTCCAAAGCATCCATACCAACTTCGTGCGACTGACTCACAAGATTCCCATGGCGCAAGTCAAGGACTTTCCTGAGGCTATGCAGAGACAGGTGGTGGGTGTACCATGCGCATGGGTGCATTTATTCCGGCGGCTAGCTAGAGCCGTAGTGACATATCATGATCACAACCCTCTTCCACCTCCATAGGACTAGACACCTGGGACTGTATCTATTTTGTACTACCGTGTATATGATGGTGGCTTTCAAAGCCCCAATTTTGTATTATGACACTATGTATTACCACATTTTTGATATATAAAAAAGTTTTATGGTGATCATTTTATTTATTTACATGTGTAAAAATTGTGTTTATGATTAATTTATGATGAATGAAAGAAATGCCAATCTAACACATAGTTAGCATATGAGTCAACAATTTGATTATAATTTCTTGGAATGTGTATATATGTTATATTCTCAAACTATCGTTCTAACAATCTCACATGTAAGAATCTCCTCAATAACGTCGGATCTCTAACATGGTACAAACCATTGAGATGTGACACTACTAACTCTGAATCAAGACGTACCTCAAGAGAAAGAACACCATGCGAAATGGCATCCCGTAGAAGCTCGATAACGACACTATATTCAGCAACATTGTTGGAAGATGGCCGTAGACATACACCTCCTGAAGACAGTACATGACCCATAGGAGTATAAATCACCCAAGCAGCTGAGGATGAGTGTTGAGTGTGACGGCTTACACCATCCGCGAGTCCTATGTAGGTGGAAGATTCCATTGACATCTGCCACAAGAAATGGAAACTAATCACAAACCCGATCACGATAAACAAGAGCTAACTATGCAAAAAAGCTGTACAATAATATACAACAAGCAGCCTTGGCTAAAGATCATGCATAGTATCTTTTGAGATAGAGCCCATTTCTAGGCTCCGCCAAGGCTGTCCCTTCGTAATCCACTAACTCGTAGGCACCCTTCTCTAACACATGCTTGACCACGTAAGGACCACACCACATAGGATTGAACTTCCCTACCCCCAAGGGTTCTTTCGATTGATCCCACAAAAGGACCAAGTCTCCCTCACTAAACACTCTCAGACAGACAAACTTATCGTATTGGGCCTTTACGCGACGCTTATTAACCTCTAGAGTCACCAAGGCATCTCTACACTGCTCATCGAGTTGCTCAAGGTGAACCAAACGCTCCTCCAAAGGTGAAGTGTCTGGTAAAATTTCCACGGCTAACTTCAACGAAGGAATCTCGCATTCAACTGGAAATATTGACTCCACTCCATGCACAAGCTGATATGGAGAAAAACCAGTGGCAGTCTTTACCGCGGTTCGATATGCCCACAAAGCAGGGTATAACATAATATGCCAATTCGTCTTGCTTTGTGCGATGGTTCGTTGGAGAATGGAATTAAGTGATTTATTCACTGCTTCAACCTGTCCATTCACTTGAGGATAGTAAGAAGAGGATTTCTCTTGCTTATACCCTAACTTGGATGCCAACTCTTCCATCATATGGTTCTGAAAGTGTGAGCCATGGTCAGTGACAAGCTCTCTCGGAATCTCGAACCTAGAAATGATTTGGTTGAATACGAAGTGAGTGGCTATCTCACCGTCGGATTTTACTGTAGGCATTGCCTCAGCCCATTTCGTGAAGTAATCAACAGCCACTATGATATGATGGTGCCCCCTAGCCGAAGCTGGGTTGCAATCCATAAAATCGAGCCCCCATTTGGTGAAGGGACCGGCGGTGATAATAGGGTGTAATGGGGCAGGCTTCAAATGCATATTACGTGCGAACACCTAGCAAGGGTGGTACCTCTTGACCGCTTCAATACAATCCTTGAAGATCGATGGCCAGAAATAATCCGCTCTCAAAATCTTTTGAGTTGTAGAAATCCCAGATAAATGACCACCACACGCCCCTCCGTGGCAATCATTAAGCACTACCTCAGCCTCATCATGAGTTAAACAACATCGTAAAAGGGAATCTACTCCACGGCGGTACAAAGTATTGTCCACTATGAGGTAGTTCTTGGAGATGTGACGTAATCGTCGCCGTTCATCTCGCGAGAGGTGAGTAGGGGTCTTCTGCGTTTGCAGATATACTATGATATCCCTATACCATGGGTTAGCCGTTGAGATCAAGAAAATGTGTTCATCAACAAATGTATCTTCACATACCAACTCCTCAGCCTCGCTCGGAAGATCCGATATGAGCTCTACAAAGATTAAATACTTCTTCGATTTTGCCGAAACAAATTCGAGATCAAACTCTTGTAGGTTGACAATCCATTTATTATATTTTCCCCCAATCATCCTACGTGTGAGGATGAACTAAAACAGATTGACATGGGCAACAACCAAGGTCTGGCGAAGGAGAATATAATGTCTCAAACGCTGCACCGCATGTACGGTAGCTAAGGCAAGCTTCTTGACATGAGAATACCGAATCTCTGCGTCAATAAGGTTTCGGCTTAGATAATATATGACATGCTCCTGGATCTCCTCATCCTCTTGAACCAAACCCATCCCAATCATCTCTAAAGATGCGACCACATATAATAGGAAATCATGGCTATAATCCGGAGGACTAATCACCGAGGCCGATGCTAGGGCTCGCTTAAGTGCATCGAAGGACTCCTGGGCTCGCTCATCCCATTCAAAGGGAGTATCCTTCTTCAGGAGACGCATTAAACCTCTAGTTAAATTGGAAAAATTGACAACAAATCTTCATAGGAAGTTTGCCATGCCTTGCAAACACTGAAGATGATGAATATTTCATGGGGGAGACACCTGAAGTATTGCCTCAACCTTCAAAGGGTCGACTCTTATACCCTCTTTCGAAACGATAAATCCTAACAAACGACCTGATTTCATGCAAAAGATGCACTTATGAGGGTTTAATCTAACAGCATAGCGCCAGCATCTTTTGAACACCAATCTCAAGTGATAAGAATGACGCATCCTCATGCAAGAATGAGCAGTGAGGTCATCCAAAAATACTTCAATAATGGACTTGAGATCGTGGAAAATCAAGGTCATCACCCGTTGAAATGTAGCTTCGGCATTTTTAAGGCTGAAAGGCATTTTCCAATACGCAAATGTTCTCCAAGGACAAATAAATGTGGTCTTATGTTGGTCCTCGGGTTTAATTTGAATCTGATTATACCCAGAAAAGCCGTCCATAAAGGAGAACACCTCGCTACCCACATACTCATCCAAAATCTGATCTATAAACGGTGTGGGGAAGTTATCCTTAGGACAGGCACGATTTAAATCACAGAAATCAGTGCATATACGGATCGCTCCCTGCTTCTTATCCACCGAAATGGGGTTTGAAACCCACTCTGTCAAGGGAACGGGATAGATGAAACCAGCTTTCAATAGCTTCTCTATCTCTGCCTTTATGGCGGGTGCTTTCCTAGGATTTACCGCGTGTAAACACTGTCAAACAGGATTAGCATTAGGGTAAGTCTTAATCTCATGTTCGACAATCCAAGGGTCAATCCCTGGCATCTCATCGTAAGACCAAGCAAAAATATCATGGAATTCCTTGAACAGCTCGGTATACTCCCGAATATCATCTTGGGAAAAATCCGACGCAATGTAGACATTCTCAATTGTACCAGGATTGCGAGAAATGTTGATAGGAATAGTTGACGATATGTTCGCCATGTTTCCATCATCCATCCGACCAGGAGAGCTTAATGGAACCATGGGTCTACCAACTTTCTGACTAAGAATCTCCCTATAATCCTCATGCTCCAAAAGGTCAAGCTCTGGAAGGAAGTATGATCTATGATGAAGTTCCTCCCATGGTGGCTCAACTCCCGACATAACCTCAATAATCACTTCATTTGAAGGGAAAATCGTATCAAGGCAGTCGTGGGCATGAGAAGACTATACTGCCCATGCCGGCAGCACATATGGGTCTTCCTCCTCTGCCTGTGAAGAGGAAGAACAAGGCTCTGCAGCAGACTGGAGATTAGCTTGGTAAGCTATCATGACTGCAGGCAACGACACGCTCGTCTCAATGGCCTCACTCGAAGGACTCGGTGAAGGAAGAATCCAAGGATCTCCCATATGACTTGTGCGAAAAGGCACCGATCTCGTAGACATCGAAGCACCATCGAAACTAGATCCTATCATGAGGACCGGTGCAGGACAACTAAAGGTTCCCATGAGGGATGGATACATGCCTACACCCACACTCCTAGTTGCCAGCTGGGAATGTTCAACTTTCAGAACCGAAGCTCCCGAAGATGCAGTAAGAGGCGGATTCTTGAATGCCATTTGATCAATCGTTACAATCTTCCCATTATGAGGAAAGAAAACAACGTGAAACACGAAAGATGCAATGGCTTGCATACTATACATCTAGTTCCTTCCCAGTAAGAGATTGTAGTCAAGGGGTGCATCAACCACCTCAACCTCTATCGCAACGGTCTTCCCTCCCAAACGGACTTTAAGGGAAGGAAGGATACTGTGTGGCCTAAATGATCTCCCATCAAAAGTAGTTAACATGCTCATAGATTTTGACAAATCAGGAGAACCGAGACCCTTCCAGCAAGACAAAGACATCACAGAAGCAGCAACACCCTCGTCAATCACAGTACTCTTGACGATCATATTAAGACATTCTACATGCACCAAAAGGGACACATAGTAGGGAAAGCGAGGCTGATGTCCTGCAGTTTCGAATTTGATCACTGAGGAAGAATCATCACCATTCACACCAAGAGTGGAAAGCAAATCCTTCCTTTGTGATGGACAACTCTGAAGCACTTCCAATGCAGCCATCGCACAAGGAGTATGGCCCAAGTCCTCGACAACTGAATAATTCTGGGTGGCTCGGGCATTTGGGTTATGCCCCGAACGCTTAAGTACCCCCTTAGGAATGCGAGGTGTAGCCTCAGGTTTATCCGCAGGTTTCTCAATGCGCAAAGGGGTTCCTAGTGGATCAGGTTCTTTTCCTGGGTTGGATTGTGACGAAGTATAATCTTTTGCACTCGTCACAACTTTCGCGGCATGGACCATATTAATGCACCCACGACCACTAGTTTCAGTTGTATCTTCATCACTAGATTGATCATGGGACTTCGAGTTCATATTCTGGTTATGCGGTAAAGGGTTCGTTAACACAGCTGGGCCCTGTGCTATGAACTTCGAAGCTTCATCCATTCTAGGGTACAAGTAAGTGAGGTGATCGTCCTTACATAGCTTGCAAGGAAACTTAACCTTACGTTTATTCTGCTTGTCCCCCCCATCATTTTTACCGTTCTTGTCATTATTATTGGCATTCTCATTCTTATTCCCACCCTTTTTATTATTGTTGTTTTTACCCTTTTTTCTATTCCATCCGGGTTGCTGGTTACCCTTCTGGTCGGACGATTGCACAACAGGTACATTCGCCGTTTGGGCAGGCTGAGACGAAGCCATAGCTTGTCCCGAGGAAGATTGGTTGATGGAAAATTGAGCAACTTGTTTCACAACCGAACCTGCAAGTTTCTTACTTGCACTACCCACAATGCCGTCGGCATGTGGTCCAGGTTTGACCTTGGGATCGAAACTAGAATGAGGAGCATTAGGTATAATCTCATATAACAAACCAGACTGAGCATAGATCAAGTCTAGTTCCTGCGCCCTAAAGATGGCTTGTTCCTCATTCTGCACTCCGGATGTGGAAACATCTTTCGCGATATATGGAAATAAATATTTGAGGAACCACTCAAGGAGGAACTCCGGTGGTATAAAGGCTTTAATTAATCTCTTCCGTCTACGCCACTCCTGAATATGATCAGAAATATGGGTGGCTTTATCTTGCCGAAATGTCGACAAGAGTTCAGTACCAACATCATAGCGCACTGGTAGTTGGAAGTGATTAAGGAAAGTCATCGCAAGGTCATCGAACAAAGTAAAGGAACCCCTAGGTAACTCTATATACCATTTCGCCGTAGGCCCTGTAAGGGTGTGTTGAAATAGTCTCAAACGGACTGAGTCCTGATGTAATGAATTGGAAGAGCACCATAGGTGGAATGTCGTAACGTGTTCACTCGAATCCTCTCCTGGTTTTCCTTTGAACTTAGGTATGTCCGAAGGAAGCTTGGTAGGGACAGTCGGCCAAGCCAGGTCATGAGCCATAGGATCGTTCGTAAGTCTCGATAATTTAGGTAGATTGAGTGTCGTGAGAAAAGGGAGCTTAGGATGATGAGGTCTATGGACTGCTCCCTGGTTCATATAGGATTGATTACCACCATGACCTTGGCCATAGTGACCTCCTCCTATATGACCCGTATAGGGTGGCATGGAAGTACCATAATGAGGTGGACCATGACTAGTAGGAGATACAAAGCCGTAATTAGGAGAGTAAGTAGGTTGTGAATACCCACCTCCGTAAGGTGCAGAGACCTGTCAATACTGCATCCCATAAGAGAGTCCATAGGTCACCGCTTGTGATGTCCCATGCGACACTCCATAGGTAGGGATATACATTCCCAAAGTAGGAATATACATACCGGAAGTAGGGATATATGTCGTAGAAGTAGCAATCTGACCTCTAGAAACATGAACATAACCTCCCAAAACCACGGGTGGTATGTAGGCTTGAGACACAACTGGTCTAGTAATCGCAGTACGGATCTGACTCATAGCTATGTGCCGACTCGAAGGACCACGTGAGTAAGGTGGAGGGTTTACATTTGAAGAACTTGAAAGTGAGGATGAAGGAATCTCTGTAAGAAGAAATGTACTAGTGCCTATCGTCACTCGTCTAGAACCTGGTATCCCTATCGGATCACTAACTCTAGATCTAGGAGGTATATAAGATGGAGCTTCCACCACTGGGATGGAAGGTGCAATGTGACTAGTACTCCCAAACCTCTCCGCAAGGTAAGGCATGGGATTTTTCCCCAGGCATAGTGCTAGGCTCAAAATCGGATTCAACATGAAATGTCAAATCGTGCATAGGAAAACCAGTCGTAACATAACTACCATAGCTAGTACTAGGAGGGTCAAAGTGAGTCTCGACATCATCCGTCATTCCATATCGGTAACATGTCAACGGGGAATCTGCCCTAGGGTGAGTAGGTCTATCATGCAAAGATCCTATCTGGGAAATAACAGGACTGATCTCAACTAGGTCAGGTGAGGGATCGTATGTAGGAGTAAGTTCCCCATCGTCAATACGAATGGGAGGAGGTGGCTCAGGAATAATCTCTGAATGATCCTCCATGGTGTGTGAATCAGTGTGTGACATAGTCTGCTTGGACAGTCTAGGCCCCTCTCCCAAAGGAGGAGGATAAGTAGAAGGTGGAAGTCCTGCTAACCGATGAGAGCGGCGTGGAACCGCACTCGAATCCACAATGACTCAACAAAAAAGCAAAGACTCTCTATTTACGTCAACCCTAGGCCAACTAGTGTGCACAGAGCAATCACTAATAAAATCTAAAGCCAAATGCAAGCAAACAAGGGCTGGATAAGTGAGCTCCTGAATCTGGCCGGTATGTCTCGCCTAGGAGAGGCTTGAGAGGCCCTTGTCACCACAAGCGGAGGTTCAAAACCAATTATTGTGGCCCTCAGCTTCAATGCGTAAAGTGACTGTGCTATCCGACCCCAACATGGCTGAGACACATGCAGAATAACCTCTACACGTACCCCCTCGATATCCTAGGTAAGGTCACTAAGGTCACCTCAATATAATCAACACTTAGGTGGAGAGTCGCAGGTGGGATTGACCATATGGGCAGGGTAGCAAAGCCCGAAACTCCTGAAAGAGCCCCCAGATACGAATACAATCCTGGCTATATCGCCGGTGCTACACAGTTACAAACCAAGGGTTATCCCGATCAACAGCCGCTCACACTTCCTAGTGCTTGACTCCCTTTTGATAGGAGCTTCCTGAGAACGCTGGTTATATAAAGGATTTCACACACTCCCTGGACAGACGCCTAGTTGTTGTAGTTTAGTGATCTTGGAGAATTAACTTTCAATGAACTATTCCAAGATCCTAAAACCTAAGCTTGTTGGTGCACCCTAGAAAAAAGAGTGTAATTCATTTTAATTAGCGTTGATTTTAGTTGGCTTTATTACTCAAAAATAGGATATGGTCGTGCAACTAATGGTGTTATGACGCAACAAGAAGTAAAATGCACACCTAATAATCAATGCAAATGCATTGTGTCCATGAAAATAGGGTATGCGTACTACGTGTAATGCACAATTTATTCTTCAAATGCTGAATGCAAATTTCCCCATATGAAGTCCTAACTATTACTCCAAAGCAAATCTAGATCTAGTGCAAGTACAATGCAAAATGCAAAATGCAATGCATGATGATAAGCAAATGTTTTTGGATTTTTTGAAAATAAAGAGATACAAAAAGAAAAAGAATGATTCTACCCACCCCAGACTCTGCAAGCACACATAAACAGCATTCCAGCAAAGCACTAAGGTAAAAGGACTCTAATGCACTAATCTCAAACAAAAAATCAAAGATGCCATGACAAGAATTTTCCTAAAAGAAAAAAAATTTAGGCTAAAAAACATTTCTCGTCAGAAACAGAGGTATTAATAGACTCAGGCAGTGCCAAAGGAGACTGAGCAACTAACAGAATTCATCCAGTAATCCACTATTGTGCGCAGTGAACCCGCGTGTATACGTGGAAATCCCAGGGGAAACCACGTGTATATGCGACTGTAAGTGACAAACCCGCGTACAGGAAGAAAAAGATGCATAAATCCAAGGCAAACAGACAGGCTGAGACTAAATTCACACCAATCAGGCTCTACTAGGCATACATGCCCCCATACCTGACACAGAAACAAGAGAGAGAGAGCAATTCAAATACATTGAATGCTAAGAAATCAACCCCCAAAGGACAATTACTAGGAACTCCCCAGCGGAGTCGCCAATTCCGTTACAGAGAGAAATTCCTATGGCTTGGGGTACCACAACAGATAGCTAGACTCCAGAAATCAATCTTTCCCAATATGCAATAGAAATAAAATATCTAACACTAAAGGATCAAACCTCGTACCTTATTCTGGACGGTTGAAGTAGATCCCCGTTGAGCTTTCCAATCTTCAGCTTGAATTGTTATAGCATGTCCTCAACAACAAGTAAACAATACAAGCATACTATATTTCATGGTGTTAGATCTATTCTATCATATATAATCAATTATGTAAAAGCATTTGACATATTCCAATGGATACAATATTCATTCAAATACACATTACTGGACAGGAAAAGATATTTCTATTAATATGAATCAGAGATTACAAGTGACAACCTCTGACGGCACGTCTACGAACCCGAGAAATTGAATCCCCCACTTGGGCCTCCACCACCTCAATCCTCCATCACTTCGATAGCAAGCTTACTAGCAAAAGGAAATCTTGGGAAGAACACAACAGTGCTCCAAGGGACAAAGGGATGCAGACTCAAGCATAAGTTCTGGCAACAATGGACTATAGTTTTGTTACTCTCAATTCTCTCTTATGCTTTCAATGACTCAATGGGTTCCTTATATAGCTTTTCAAAGGGATACTGAAAGGTCGAATCCGTGCGATCTCAAGGCATATGGAAGGATAGGATTCATATGAGTCGGATCCAATTCAAGGAACGCTCCAAAAGGATTTGGATTATGTACACATCCCGATGTACGCGACTATAGAGGGAATATCCACGTATGTATGCGGTTATCGGGGAAAAATCCGTGTATATCACTTTTCTTATGTTTTTAGGGATGGTCAAGGATACGTCAAAAGACAAAAAGTGGTCCATATGGGCTAATGAGTCTGCAGCGGGACAGGGGAAGGCCATACAATGTGTGATTCACCTAGTGTGGTGAAATCCTCTATAACACCTGCCAAAGTCTGATAGGCTTTGCATCTGACTTTAAGGGGGTTCCAAACTGAGAAAAGACCTCTCGAGAGACCCTTTGAACTAACAACACAAAATTCCCAGCTAGGACAGAGTTTAGATAAATCTAGCAGATGTAGCATACCCCTTATACCCAATGCCATTTATGTGTGGGAAATGAGGGGGTAATATTTGTGATTCACTGTTGATACAAAAATGATCCAAACATGTTAGTGTCAAATTTTTATATGGATTTCAAGAAAGTTTGATAATGTCAAAATTATATGCATTGTAATACAATCATTCGACAAGTTACGTCCAATTTACTAGGGTTTATATTGTTAACATAACAAAATGTGGATATTATGCCTTCTAATATTCATGTGATTATGTAATCCCCTTAAAGACGGAATGCTTAGGTCTAGCAAGTAACCTTGGATGCAAGCACGTAAATCACTGCTGCTTTACTATAGTTCCTCTAGAGCCCTTATTAATAGATATTTGCAACCTTGCTAAATTACTCATGGAATGTATGTACATAAATCTAATATCTATAAAAATACTGTTATGCATACTCATATAGTCCTTTAGATACCAACTTTCTACAGAAGCTTTTACCTTGTAACTATAACACCATAGACCTTCATTTTCCAAATCGTAACCTCATGATCTCAATGTCCTACACATGATGCATTTATATTTTGCATAAACATATATTCTTCTTATTAGAGGAATAAGATGTATTTGATCAATAGAAATATCCTTATAGTCTTAAGTCAATAGTACCTTAATCATGCTGAAGATAATGTCTCAACATAATCCCAATACATTACCATTCATAACCTTAAGTGTTGTTCGAGCGTTCCATCATCATGGTCCGATTTAACCAAATACTAATATTCCTATGAAAATTCATTATGATACCCACAAGCTATCTTGTTTGTCCACTCTGAAGTGTTAAATTAATTGGCAAGGTTACAGTGCAACATTCATGAGTGCACAAGCAATGAAAGAAAAATAACCATTTATGAGTACACAAGCAATGAAAGAAAATAAACATTTGGACACAAGACAAAGAAGACGCTAATATACGTGGTTCATCCAAATCTTTGGGCTACATCCACCAAAACTTGCTACATCGTGTATTATTATAACCATCCAAGGATTACAATCTGCAACTTCAATGTTTCCATACTTCTTTCTGTCACTTCTGGGGATTGTCTCTTGTAGTGTAAGTTTAAGATATTTCTAATAACATTGGAAATACTTAGTTAAGTCAACCAGATGGTTCGAACACCAAAATTTAATCAACATCAATAATGATAGAGTTTGCAACCAAGTTTCAAACTCCAGTGTAAAGCCTCTCCTTACTATATGGCTTCTGCAAAAGTAACGCCTCACTCGTCTTTCCCGGAAAGTGCTAATGGTCAAACTTAATATTAACGACCCCCAAGCCACATACTAAGAAAATGATAAAAATTAATACTGCTGCAAGAATAGCTTTGTGAGAATAGTAAAAATGATAAGACCAAACCTATGCGCAAAGGTTTGTTGCTTTGTGTTAGTAGTGACCTGGTTATAATATACATCTGTAACTTAAATTAAACGGCTAGGGTTTGCTGTTGTCTGAAAACTATTATTAATGCCTCAGCAAAATATATGAGTTAGGAAACCCTATTGAATACACTTGGGCTCGATGTGATGTCGTCCCTCTTTAACTATACAAACAACAGATCAAAAAGGGAGGAATGAATCTGCCAAAACTGTAAGGAAGCTAAAGGAAAATAGAAAACCATTATCGTGGCTTATATAGAGTTTGTAAAAGGATTGCTCTTATTCGACAGGTTCCCTTTTCACGTCTCTTAATGGAAAGCAAATCCCGTTGGACATACGGGGTAGGAAAAATGATAAAGTTTGTTAGGTTTGCTCCGCTCCCCCCCCCCAAGACCGGCTGCAATGATCAGCGAAAAATCGCAAATCGACTCCTAAGCAACTAACGACTACACGCATAGGCAACTTGGCACTAAGAAGAGCTTCATGGATCGATTCAAAATATTTTTCTTGTACTTAAGCACCAACCCCCTATCACAGATCTGGAAGATAAGCCGATCCCCTTATTAACACTCTGTTGATAATTCAACGTTGAATGCGATACCATTTTCAAGTTTTACTAAGGTTTATCAGAAGCTATTTGCAAAGTTAAAAACCATAATCGCATCAGATTGTGTAGACCTGACTGTAACTAAAAAAAAGGGGCAACAATTTAAATTGAAATAGATTCAACGTCTACAATTTATAAATGATTACGGATCCATTTATGGAAATCACAAACATTTTAGGTTGTACTAGTGTATAATCAAACCCCAACCATTTGATCTCTATGTGTTGTATAATTTGATCTTTCTGTAGAAAGGACATCGCATACCATAGAATGGGCATGTATATTAATTCAGAGCATACGAGGTAGATGTTAAACGTAGACATCAAGGCTTCTAATATATGTATATATCTATACTCAAAACATATCAATTTGCTCTCTATGGCGTAAAATAGTCTAGGTCTGTTCATAACGAATGAAAACACATACTTCAGAGTTGAAGTAGTATATCAACCGTATACCTTTGAGATGTGATGTGCATCAGTCCAGAGCACAATGGAATAAGCACGATCTGATATGAATCTCCAGGCGATGCCACGGTTACAAATATTATTGAAATTGCTCTGATGTATTTGGTTGTAGACCCTGATCTAACCTCGGCAAGATGAAATATCCTCAATTGTGGTTCAAATTGAACATCATTCCTTGTGGCATAAATCGTGGCTCCCTTTAAGAGTAGAGATCGCTACCCATGGATGATGCAAGGATTCCCTAAGGAATCTCTCAGCTAGAGGTTACGGTTCTCACCGGAATATTATCTCATTCAACTAGGAAACCCATTTCTTCTGAAACCCATGAAAATCAAATCCCCCCTATTCCCTCTTCCCCAAACGCATTAAATAAACTAACATAAAACGGTCTTTTCCCTAGGGTGCGCCAAGATTCCACAAATCAAGGAAGAAAATCTGCCACAGTCTTTGTCCGGGAAGGCCTCCTTAAATTTAGCCATTCATTAATTAACCAGAGGCATGCGTTTTCTTTATTTCTCCTTTACTTACCAAAAATATTCTTGGTCAGGTCAACTATAACCCTAGTTCTTATTTATAACAACACCACTCAAGGAATGTACTATAATGGTGCAAGTACGTGAAGTTATACCTACCTACTTAGCCTTTTTCCATTCACCCTTTTAATAAGTATGAACATGTAATTGAATTCATATGTTGATCATTTGTATAAAATAAGTCTTAATGTATCATTCTAGGTAGGTGGTGTATCACCCTTATTCGACGAGGTAGGCTCATAGTGATAATACTTATAAGGAGGCTACCGCCCTTAGCCTTTGATAATTAACTCCTCAGGTTGCTTTTATCCCTTCTTTTTTTATTTTTAAATCTGTTTAACCTTACTCTTAACTTATTTTATGTCAGTTAAAAGGACGAAGATTTCTTCTTCCTAACTATAGTGTCTTAGTAGGAGTCTCTTATAGAGCCGGCCACATCGCCATGATCCAAACAAAATGTAAGACTACGGCGTCAATCAGGGTGTTTTTGTGATAGTTTCCTCATGTTCGAGCCCTAGCTCGCATGTCGGTATTAAGTGTGTGACTAAGAAGTGACTTGCGGTTGAGGGCGAGGCTGGTAGCTTGATTCCCTCGTCCATACCACGATGATTTTCCGTCACCTTTACTCGACCTCCAGGGTTTTTCTCCCATTGTTTACCCATATTTTAGTGGATTAGATTACAAGTTGTTAAGTTGCGCTAACCTATTAAGTCTCCTAGACATACAAAATTAAGGAAGTAATCCCCCATCTCACGAGGTTTTGCTGGTGGGGCATTGGCCTTGAGCTCCACACCAGAAAACTGTTACAATAAACATTAACAATTATACAACACTTAGGGCATACAAGAGGGACATTACATCCTCCCCCCCTTAAAAATAACACCATCCTCGGTGTTCTTGTCTATCAGCAATTTCTTTCCTCTCTTGGGTCATATATAATTTTTTTTATTCGTCTTTTTGTTCTGATCTCCTTCTATCTCTCATACTTTTTTGCAAGTCACCTTTTGTCATGACCTACATTTTCCTGTAATAAGATTGGGGTTACCCAAATTTTAATCAGTCATACATGACACAGTTCTATAATTCAATAAACCATGGATCCTTTTTGTAGCATAATAATACATAATCATTTCTCAATAATGTGATGGCTCATAAGTAATCCATTTGGAGACTCAACTAGTCCTTCCCCTAAGAAAAAAAATTTACACATTAAGGCATGTGAACAGTCCAATTACATGGAAACATTCGTTAACACATTTTTTTATTTTTTCAAACTCTGCCTTGAATTCTTTTACCAATTCTGGTGTGGACTTACAACAAATTCTAAGGTTACTCTCCCTTTTAACCCATAGTTAAAATTTTTCTCCTCAGTGACATCAAACAGCGTCATGTCTTCCAGATGTCTAATTTTTCCTAGGTCTTTTGCCACACCATATTCCTAACACCAATGTGCTCACACGACAATCGCTTGCCTAACACCATTGTGCTCCTCAGCATATATGCCTAACACCAATGTGCTCACATGGAAATCACTTGCCTAACACCATTGTGCTCCCACCGCATTCAATTTTTCCCTGTTCGTATTTAGTGTAAATTTTAACTTTGACTATTCATAATGCACACTCCTTGGTGCTTCGGATGACTTTACTATCATTGTCCTGATTCATGGATCGGCTATACGGTCAGCCAAAGCATCAAAGTTTCATTAATTAATCATCAGAATTTCATTAGTTGCAGCAATTTTTAATCATCATTCAAGAGTTTTATAACCCTGTAAATCATCTAGAAAATTTCTCCTTACTCATTTCTAAGCAATCGAGTGCAACTTATATATGCAAGCGGATTTATAAACCGTAGTGAACGTCGATAGTAAAGGTGTTCATACTCTTGGTGAAGCCTACAATGTCAGTATACAAACAACATCATCCATAGTTAATCCTTGGTTTATAAACCTCAAAATTCGACAACTTATAATAAGTAAAACATCACCCATTCTTAACCTCATTATTTGAGGCAGTGAACAATCTTACTGACGTTCAGTTCCGACTGATAGTGTTCTTAGCATATCCTGCAATGTTAGCATCTAACATTATACAACATTCATCAATATACTAGTTTCATTATCAACATATTTACACATCCTTACTCGTCTACATTTGGATAATTACTAGTGGAAGGATATTCCAACTTTACACCACATTCATGAGTGGCAAAGCCAGGGGCGTGGAAATTCCAATAACATCAGTAATCCAACATAGACAAAGTAAGCTTCTTACCAGAATTTCGTACCTCAACTACTTATGTCATATCTTACAACTTTTCTAATTCATCAAAATGAGAGCCTTTATTTAGGTGTACTTCTGTATGACCAGTAACATTAGGCATCGCACATCATGCTATTTACCTTAGCTATATTGTGGTCCAAGTTCATAAGTAGTCTAGATTTCTTTTTCTTTTTTTTGAAAAAAATACTGTAAGGAATGTTGTAGTCTTTGTGAAAATGTATAATGATATCAATAATACAAGCAAATGTATAATTATCTCAACCGTCTTTATGTGCATAACCCAACTTCCTGCACATTAATAATTATATGTAAAAGTTACACCATAACGATGGTATATTGTAAGTAACTTGAATTCCTAATAATTGTCAAATTCAAATCCTACCTTTACTTAGCATTTATTTGATACACTAATGGTATTTGACATTCAGAAGTTATTAAGAAAAAACATTTCATTTCTAGGAATTTATTGTTCTCATATCTGAAAGTTGGCAGCAAATCTCTTAGAGAGTTTCGAGGGTAATAGAGTTATTGATCAAGCTGTCTAGTTTTCCTTTGATAGCTACCTTTCTATCTTCAAGGAATTTTAGGTAACTTGTATATGTATATATTTTAATCATATTCCCTCACATAGTGATGCCTCTAAGACTTTGGATTATATTCTCATAAGCCACCTACATTTATTTATTGTAAATATTGAACCCTAAATTAGGTCTAGAAGACTTATAGTTATTATTCAACAAGATTCACTGTGTTTTACAATGTAACCCATCACCATGAAATTATAAGAATCTTTTAATCATACACCATGTCATAAATGACCAATTCAACTATGAATATAGGTTCTAAAGGTCAATTCAAATCCCAAATTGAAACCGCTATAGAACTTTCATCAACCATGAGTTTCGTGCATGAAAAATTCCATTCTTCACTAAGAATGTATTTGTGCAATTCAATTAGAGACAAATAAATTGTCCTAGCCATTCATACAAACCTCTTCGAAAGCAATCACAAAAATAGAAAGATACCTATATTCTTACGTCGTTGGGCCTGTCATGGAAATGGAAAAAGTAATGGGGCCATCTTCATTGTGATCTTAAGAAGATGTTCCACCTTATCCTTTCTTCTCATAGTAATGATTCCTTCCGTATAAACATAAGACAATAAACATGTCAAAAATTATTTTAAGCTTTAACATGGCACCTTTTTTAAGAAAACTACTTTGGTTTAACAATAGTAAACATTCCTAGGTTCCCATGAACTTATTGCGATCTACATATTTCACTTGTTAGCATAACTATTAAGTGAAGAATTTTTCTCAAATGCCATTATAGAAAGCTTTCTTGATTATATAGTCAGACCAAGTTAATAAGAATAATTCGTCGGGCTTCAATAGGTGATCTAACTATAGTTATTCTCCTAATCAATCATGTCCAATATCAATCAAGTTCTATTACACTATTCATATATATATACCAGAGAAGGTTTACAGATTCATAATGAATATGCGAATGAGACCAATAAATTTAATGTCCAAACATAACAGATTTAACTTTCTAATGCATACTTTGCATTTTTCTATAGAAATATTTGAAGTAGCCCTAAAACTAGTAAGTTTCTTGTTAAGGAGGCTTACCATTATTATGCACAAAGTGTCATTTCTTAGCATTTAACTAGACACTCCTTTGGCAATAACAAATTCCAGTCACTTTCTAATTTGCACCACAATTCCTATTTGATCAATGTTCGAGGTATATTAGTAATAACATATTTATTATCGACTTACTCAATAAACATAACCAATATTTTATGAGGCACAATTCCCCTTTAGTAGGATACTTCAAACTTTTGTTAAGTAACAACCCTACCGGTGCATCAAAGATGGGTAATCGGTTTAATAAAGAATCATTTTCCTTTACTAATTGTATACATATAATCATCTACATATGTATTTTGGCATCTATACTATTCCCTTCATGATTCAAATAATAAAAATTATGCATACTTCTAGTGGTGGGTAACAATTTTATCGTAAGCATTGTGCATCAATTTTCTTTCATACCTTCTTAGTTGAGTCTCTACTCAAACCATGAAAAGTACTCATCTGATTTGATATGACTAGGCCATCCGTCGAGTTTGATCGTATACTCCATCCATTGATTGAAAAGGGATTTGAACCCATCAATTCCTTTTCCCTGAAAATAATTACTTGGTTAGTTCATTTTCATAATTATAACATCGAGGAAACAAGGAAACCATTGAAACTTGGTAATTTTACGCTAGGCCCATGTAGGTCCAAGTGCTTGAACTTGGGCTTTGATACCATCTATAGCATACCCCTTATACCCAATGCCATTTATGTGTGGGAAATGAGGGGGTAATATTTGTGATTCACTATTGATACAAAAATGAGCCAAACATGTTAGTGTCAGATTTTTATATGGATTTCAAGCAAGTTTGATAATGTCAACATTTTTTGCATTGTAAGACAATCATTCAACAAGTTACATCCAATTTACT
>LPNX010743419.1:0-53002 GCA_001517045.1 Pseudotsuga menziesii | reverse complement strand
AACTTGCACAAGGTGGGACACATGAACTAGGCAAATAAGACAAAAATAAATGAATTAATGTCTAAGTGGGTAAACTATGGGTTGATTATTCTAACAATTTATGCAGTATTTGAACAATGTGTTTGATTGAAAAGATCATATTTATATTGAAAATATAGATATCTTACAATATTTATATTATCATTAAGATTTTATATCACCTATTAATTTATGTTAGGGCACGGAGGAATCGAACCACCATCATCCTCCTTGTAATGCAGGTTCTCTTCCATTGAGCTAGCACCCTTTACAACATGAGGGGAGAGGGACTATGTTAAAAAAATAGATTACACATTTCTAATTCTCTGTGACAAATCAAAATGATGAAAGTCTTAGACTTTGATTCCTTACATAATTTCTATTAATATTATCTATAGTTTGTATTAAATGGTAAGTTGTTTAAGTTTATGTAATGACATTAATATTGTATATGTTAATATGATTAAGCAATTGAGTTATAATTTGATATGGTAACTATTACATTGTTGGTGTTGACTTTCTATACTAGTAGAACGTTGGCACAATTTTAGAATAACCCATTTAAAAACTATTTAATGGCATAATACATCTGACTATTTTTGGGACTGTTTTTTCTCATATGAATCCCTATGTTTATGTTATAGTATTTTGACCGATGTCACACTATGACTCTGATTTTTGGACCTTCATGTTCGGAACTATATGCTTTTTATTTGATCGGTACTTACATGTTGTTTTGATAGTACTTGATACTTGAGACTCTTGAGTCTGCTCGAGATTTCTCTTTCATCCTAATATCTGTTGTATATGTATAAATTTTGACCCTGACATGGTACTTATATGAATACACAGTGATGTGTATCTGAAAAATGTAATTTTGTTACTCAAAAGATGAAATAAAATTATGCTTTTTTTTTCCAAGGAGAAAAAAAAATACAAATGTGTTTGTTACTATAACAATTTTAATTCTCGACATAGCAAGTAATATTGTATGTGCTGAGTATCATGTTGTAATATATTAGAAGGTTGGAAACATTTTACAAGTGACAATAAAAACTCTTATATATTAAGTGTTACTATGCTAAGTTTATTATTTTAACGATAAAAAACAATTATACGTTAGAATAGAAATATAATTTATTTATATTAAACTATTATTTATATTTTCTAAAAAAAATTAAGTTGATCAATTATTATATCATGAAAAATAGATTGTAGAAGATTTTTTTACATATTATTATTAAAGTTATTTAATGACATTAATAATCAATGTGTGTTGCTATTATTATCTTGGGATTTTATTTAATTGAAATTATGTTAACTAATGTGTCTAGGTTGAGTTACCATAGTAAGTCTAAGTCTTTTTTGAGTATGATGTTTTATTTTTGGAAGTTGGCACCACTTAATAGTGGACAAGAGAAAATATTTTATGACTTAAAGTAAAATAGGTTTTATCTTAGTAATAATTAAAATAAATTATGAATTAGAATAGACATAATTTATTATTATTGTTGTTGGTGGTGGTGGTGTATTAAAACCTAAGTTAATGAATGTTGATTATATGAATAACAGATTTATGTGAGAAATTTTACCTATAAATGCATTTAATGATATACTTTGATTATCATTAATATTTATATTTGTGTATTAAAACAAAAGTCATAAATATTTGACTAGTGAATTATTAATAACTTGTGTAAGAAATTTCTTACATAATATAAAGTTATTTAACAACATATTAATATTGTGTTGTGACTATTATTAACTTATGTAGTATTGACATTAAATGTTAATACATGGCTATTGATTTTCGGGATTAAGCTATGTGAAATGAATTTTACATTGTTCCCTCGACGATCATGCATGGAGTGCCCACTTGAAATGTTGGTTTGAAAAACTCACTGACAACATAATCCAGAAAATAATTCACAATGATGACAAACTGTGAAAGCCTACACTCTGAAAATGTTACTACTTTGTCTTTGTTGAGTATAAGATATTACACTAGTACAAAGTTCGCACCATTTTAAAGCCTACAGAAGAAAATATAGTATTAATTAGAATGCAACAAAGTAGAACAATTAAATTTATATCAATTATAATAACAAATAATATGGAAAAGTTGCTTCAAACCTTATTGCAAGTGCCTTACATTTATTCATAGAGTAATTCTAGAAGATGTTTTAAGGTTCATTATTGAATATGATTATGCACATTTGATATAGTGACAAGTTGAATTTATGTAAAATACAAATTGAAAAATTAAAATTTGAATGGTGTTATCTAATTCACATAAAGTACCATCACATGAATTAACATAGAAGTTGAACCAAAATTTTCATATTAGTAAATAACATAAAATTCCTCAAAAAAACGCTTGAAGAGAATATTTGATATACCAAAAACATTGAAGAGTGTTTATTCTTGTATATTAATAACTCGTTCAAAGAGAAAATTACATTCATGAATCATCTCCACTTAATCTCCTTATATTCGGTGAAGCAAATCAATTACAACTTGTACACCACATTTATTTATCGTGGTCTTCCTGCGATCTTCTTTCTTATGTCTAACATGAATTAAATCTAACATGATGTTACTACTTAATGATTTATTTTCTGGATTAAGTTATGTGAAATCTTTTCAATCCACAATGAGTTTTTCGTGGTTCCCGTAACAAGCATGGGTGGAGTGTCCACTCAAAACATTGGTCTGAAAGACGTTCACACGGTTTAATTCAGAATATCAATCACAATGATGACAAACTGATAAAACCTGCACATTCAAAATGTTAGTAACATATTTACTGAGTATAAGATAATATACTAGTACAAAGTTGGCACCACTTTAAATTCTACAAGAGAAAATATAATTATGAATTTGAATGCAACATAGTAGTACAATTAAATTTATATCAACTATAATAACAAATAATAGGGAAAACTCACTTCAAAGCTTATTGCAAGTGCCTTACATTTATTCACAAATCAAGTCTAGAAGATGTTTTAAGGTGCATTCGCATAAAGTATCATCAAATGAATTAACATTGAAGTTGAACCAAAATTTTCATATATGTTGCAAATAATATAAAATTCCTCAAAAGGTGGCTTGAAGAGAATATTTGATATACTAGAAACATTGACAACTTTTTCTTCATGTATATTAATTAGTCATTCAAAAATAAAAATTGCATTCATGAATCATCTCCACCTAATCTCCTTATATTTTCTCAAGCAGATCAAGTACAGCTTGAGGATAAAGATTTCCACGGTTAATCATAATGACAAAGAGAGTTTATGGAATTAAATTGTGTCATCAGGTTTTGGTACCCAATATTGTTCTAAAAAATTTCCCTAGTATTTCCCTGGGCTAGGTTGTCACCAATCAATATTTACATGAAGGGTCTCATTGTCATCATCCTGGAAGATATCTGAGGTGACTTTTGCCATCCAAATTATCTCTCTTTCATCCTCATTTTCTGATCTAACACGCAACATCTTTCCTTTCTCAACATCAATTCTAGGATCGAATGTTGGCTTTGGCTTCTTGCACTTGGGTCCAACATATATTGGTTCATCTGTCACATTATCAAAATCCCCATCCATAATACTTGATATTGCATTGAGTGCATTACCATCAACGTTAACATTTTTCCTCATCTTGGGCAAAAAATCAGCAGAAGAAGAATCATTTTCATCCAAGGGTGTATGGTCATTGTAGATTCCATCCAATGCATTTAGAACTCTTTTCGAATATTCTAGTTTTTTATTTCGTTCCTCTATAACAATTGGTGAATTCTCATTGCCAATAGTCTATTTCCACATTTATATGTATGATGTTATTCCTTTAGTTCTTTTAAATAAACATCATTGTCTTTGGGGCGTAAGAAATATGGCTTCCCTGTGGGCAATATAGATTGAACTTCATCATTTATATTCCACAACTCAACTGGTTCTGACCACTCAATGTCTCTAATGGATTCTTTATACTTCATAAATGGAACATCATTGAGTACAAGAAATTGGAAGTACTGGACATTAAGATGTACAACTAGTTCATTTTCCCCCTCCTCGATGTACCCATTAAGAAAACTTTTGACGTCATACACTTTGTCAATAAGTTTAGGTGTAAAAACCCATTTTTCTTCTATTGTGCTATATGTATCCATCATCTTAGGTAAAGACTATATATATTTACTTTTCAAGTTGGAAGACATTCTTCTGTAGGTTCCATTTATGTCTCCATGGGTGTGCCCCACAAGCAAGAACCCAACCTCAATAGTGATGAAGACACCAAGTACAGTAAATAGTGATAGAAACATGAAAACATAATGATTCTTATTATCACTAGCTACAATGTCCAACTGTAACAACAAATGTGGAGGAAGAGGTTTAAAATCAATATTTTGATTGTTTGAGCTTCCATTTAAAGATAGGAAAGCATCCTTGTAAACTCTACATTTTGAGTAAATAGAGTTTTGAAGTAATGCATTTGAAAGTGGGTTTATTGATCTTCCACTCTCATAAAGAAAATCACCATACATATCAAGGTGTGGGTCTTCAAGGTCCCTCAAGCACTTTGCAAGAGATTTAATGGTAAATTGTGATCCCATGTGTACAAATGGTAGGGAGAAATGATCAAAACCTCATGTGTTATGCCCATGTGTTAGCATACCTGTCAACGACAAACCCAATTTTCTTACTGCAACATATTTTGATTTGACACATAATCTTGGGATTTAAGTCTTTGTTTTGTCCATTTTATCATGGATAATGCTCAAGTATTCCTTTGGATACCGCTCTGGCATAATTATGTGGGCATAGTAGAAATATCTTCCACACATAACAATCTTGTTACATTTCTTCAGTCTAGATCGTGCCTTATATTCCAACTCTTTTGTAGTCATTGTCTTCGTCTGTGCTTTCAACGTGATACATTCACTACATTTACTGAAGTTAGTGTTCTTTGAGAATGCCACGTCTGGAAAATGAGTATTCCAAATCTTGCTCATTGTTGGTTGTGATATTGATGGAAAATTGATCTCTTGAAGAGCCTCATTGATCTCTTTTAACAAAGAACTGTGGGTGTACGTTGATGGCAACAATCTTAAGCGAGAAAACTTTCCATCTTCTTCAACTTGTCGTGTTTGGTTTGGTGAAAAATCTGAATTATCCATTACAATTTTGTGCAATATTTCTATGGCTTCCAAAGTATGTGCATGTGGTTTGCATTTGTTGGTGTTACCATGAATTCATTTGACATGTCCTTGTTATAAATTATATTGGTAAGTATATAAGATTCTTTGAGGAATATTATGTATCTTGTACCATGCTTTCTTGCAAATAATATCTCCATTTAACCTCATGTCTTTTACTTTCCTAACAATAGGAGGTAGGCCATGGCCATGGCTCTTTGACATGATTTTGTTGGAAAGGAGTGAATTCAAGACAAATTCGCTAATTCCATTTTTTTCAAGAGTTTCATACCCCTTATAGTAGCTGCAATGGCTTTCATATCCACATGTTGAAGACAATCTTGTTTTGCAACATTTATCCGCTGCGAAAAGTCAGATTTTTTTCTCTTCATCTCTCTGTATTTCAAAGTTTCTAAATTTTTTTGTAGCCACAACTCATTTAATCCTTTTATATGGCCTCATTACATGCATAGCATTGATTCTGGATCTTTTTCATTATAAAGATCACCATCCCATGTGTTTAAGGGACTTGTGTCCTCTATAAGATCCCATACCGCCATTTCCTTAGGTCCCTCCTTGAAATTTTCATTCACCCTTAAAATCTTACCTTCATTGTCCACCAACTCATTTATTATCCATCTAACCAAACAATGTATAGACTTATCCCGAATCCTACATCTTCCACAATTTCTTTCTATGTCTTCCACAAACACATTGAATTCCATTCCACCTAGCATTTCACCCTCAACCATGTCATCCTCACAAACATTAACTATGATCCCTTTGTAAATGCACATGCTTGTTCATGTGCATTCATGTGTAAGAGAAACCTTTTTACATGTTAATGTAAGCCTATTTCGGGGAGTATTTACTGGATGATCATGACAATGAGGTTCCAAATTTGATTCTGGCCAAATCTAATAAGATCCCAATGCACCCGTAGAGTATTCTCAAATCCAGTTGGATGTGGAAAAAGAGCATCATGTTTTAACACCTTCTCAACATTAACCACTATGGATCCTTTATTTACCATCCTTCCATGCACCTTATGAACAATATTTGTATTGAATATGGAGCCTTCACCCACCTTCACTCCACATTGCAAAAGATCTACCTTGTCTCCAATAGAAAATGCAGAAGAAACATTTGCACATATACAGCAAATTAAACAAACTTTGTATTTGCTCAAAAATAACAAGCAGTGTATGATAGAAAACACTTAACATGTGCTTCAAGATTTTGATTTACCTTTGTTATGCCTCAAATTTATGATCTTCCATGGATGTAAGTCTCCTTCATCAACATATTCCACAATCAAATGTGGTTCAATGACATCAATTATCAAAACCATAACATATCCTACATTAAGCCTTTCTCCACCATAATGAGTTGTATTCTCCGTAGATTCAACCCTTCCTAGTCCAATAAATTGACCATTAATTAGGAGGTCAACATAGTCCCTTCTTGTCAAAATTATATTTTCCATTGTAACTCCTTCCAATTTATGTAACACATTTGAATTGTAATTTGTAATTAACATTAAACCATATAAAGTTTATGTTCAAAAATGTAATATAGCTACAATAATTCAAAACAATAGGGTAGCCCTTTTGTATGCCATAAAACATTGTTCCCCTACATCTTGTGCGTGCTATAAAAAGGGAATTTACATATAAATTACATAAAATATATATGAAGAGATAACAATAAGAGATCCAAGAAGTATTAGAGAATTACAGATATCAACTCAGATAAAACCACCAAATTCCTATTTGACTTTGGACATGGCACTTATATTATTGATGTATGTGTATGAATGCACTGAAAATCTAGCTAGAGTTAGCTTTCATTCTTAAAGCATTGCACGATGAATGAAAGTTAATGTGTTAGTTTTCATAATGTAGTTTTTCATCTAACAGAACCACGTTGTCATCAATCACATTACACCATGATGGAAATCTACCTGGAGTTAGCTTTCATTCATAAAACATTGCATGTTGACTAAAAACTAATCTGTGTTAGTTTTCATAAGGTAGTTTTTCATCTAACACAACCACATTGTCATCAAATACATTACACCATAATAGAAATCTAGTGGAGTTAGCTTCATTCTAACAACATGGCATGGTGAGTGAAACCTAACGTGTGATAGCATTCATAATGAAGTTTTCCATCTAACACAACTACATTGTCATCAATCACATTGCACCACGATAGAAATCTAGATGGAGTTAGTTTTTGTTCTTAAAACATTGCACGGTTAGTGAAAGCTAAAGTGTGTTACTTTTCATAAGGTTGTTTTTCATCTGACAACCACATTGTCATCAATCACATCGCACCATGATGAAAATCTAGTTACAATTAGCTTTCATTCTTAAAACATTGCACCGTGAGTGAAAGGTAATGTGTGTTAGTTTTCATAATACAGTTTTAAATATAACACAACCACATTGTCATCAATCACATTGCACCATGGTGGAAATCTAGCTAGAGTTGTCTTTCGTTCTTAAAACATTACACGGTGAATGAAAGCTAATGTGTGTTAGTTTTCATAAGGCATATTTCTATCTAAAACAGCCACATTGTCATCAAATATATCACACCATGATGGAAACTTAGTTGGAGTTAGCTTTCATTTTAACAACATGGCACGATGAGAGAAAGCTAATGTGTGTTAGCTTTCATAAGGTAGCTTTTCATCTACTACAACAACATTTTCACCAATCACATTGCACCGCAATGGAGATCTAGTTAGAGCTAGCTTTCGTCCTTAAATCGTTGCACAATGAGTGAAATCTAATGTGTGTTAGTTTTCATAATGTAGTTTTTCATCTAGCACAACCACATTGTCGTCAATCACAATTCACCATGATGGAAATCTATTTGGAGATAGCTTCTGTTCTTAAGACATTGCACGGTGAGTAAAAGCTAATGTGTGTTAGTTGTCATAAGTTAGTTTTCCATCTAACATGACCACGTTGTCCTCAAATACACTACACCGTGATGAAAATCTATCTTAAGTTAGCTTTCCTTCTAACATGGCATAATGAGTAAAAGCTAATGTGTGTTAGTTAATTGCACCATGATGGAAAGCTAGTTGGAGTTAGCTTTTATTCTTAAAACATTGCACGTTGAGTGAAAGTTAATGTGTGTTAGTTTCCATAAGGTAGTTTTCTATCTAAAACAGCCACATTGTCATCAAATACATAACACGATGATGGAAATCTAGTTATAATTAGCTTTACTTTTAACGTGTTAGCTTCCATTCTTAAAGCATTGTACGATGAGTGAAAGCTAATGTGTGTTATCTCATTGCACCAAGATGGAATTCCACCTAAAGTTAGCTTTTGTTTTTAAAACATTGCATGGTGAGTGAAAATTAATGTGTGTTAGAATTCATAAGGTAGTTTTCTATCTAAAAGAGTCACATTGTCATCAAATACATAACACCATGATGAAAATCTAGCTGAAGTTAGTTTTAGTCCTTAAATCATTGCATGATGAGTGAAATCTAATGTTTTAGCTTTCATAATGTAGTTTCCATCTAACACAACCACATTGTCATCAATCACAATGCACCATGATAGAAATTTAGTTGGAGTTAGCTTTCATAAGATAGTTTTCCATCTAACACAACCACATTGTCATCAAATACATTACACCGTGATGAAAATCTAGTTAGAGTTAGCTTTCCTCCTAACAACATGGCATGATGAGTGAAAGCTCATGTGTGTTAGTTCATTACACCATGATGAAAATCTAGCTGAAATTAGTTTTCTATCTAACACGACCGCATTGTCACATTGCACCATGATAGAAATCTAGTTGGAGTTAGCTTTGAACCTTAAATAGTTGCATGTTGAGTGAAATCTAATGTGTGTTAGCTTTCATAATGTAGTTTTTCATTTAGCACAAACACATTGACATCAATCAAAATGAACTATGTTGAAAATATAGCTAGAGTTAGCTTTCGTTCTTAAAACGTTGCATGGTGAGTAATAACTAATGTGTGATAACTTTGGTAAGGTAGTTTTTCATCTAATATAGCCACATTGTCATCAAATACATTACACCATGATGCAAATCTAGCTCGATTTAGTTTTCCTTATAACAACATGGCATGATGAGTGAAAGCTAATGTGTGTTACCTTTCATAAGATAGTTTTTCATCTAACATAACTACATCGTTATCGATCACATTGCTCTGTGATGGAAATCTAGCTGGAGTTATCTTTCGTCCTTAAATCATTGCACAGTGAGTGAAATATAATGTGTGTTATCTTTCATAATGTTGTTTTCCACCTAGGACAACCACATTGTCATCAATCACAATGCACCATGATGAAAATATAGCTAGAGTTAGATTTCGTTCTTAAAACATTGCATGGTGAGTAAAGCTAATGTTTGTTAGTTTTCATAAGGTAGTTTTCCATTTAACACGGCCACATTGTTATCAAATACATTACATCGTGGTGGAACTCTAGCTGGAATTAGCTTTCCTTCCAACAACATGGCACTATAAAAGAAAGCTTATGTGTGTTAGCTCATTACACCATGATGGAAATATAGTTGTAGTTAGCTTTCATTTTAAAAACATGGCACGATGAGTGAAAGCTAATGTGTGTTAGTTTTCATAAGGTAGTTTTTCATGTAACATAACCACATTGTCATCAATCACATTGCACCGTGTTGAAAATCTATCTAGAGTTAGCTTTCATCCTTAAATCGTTGCATGGTGAGTGAAATCTAATGTATGTAAGCTTTCGTAGTGTAGTTTTCCATCTAGCACAACCACATTGTCATCAATCACAATGCACCATGATGGAAATCTAGCTAGAGGTAACTTTCCTCCTTAAAACATTACATGGTGAGTAAAGCTAATGTCTATTAGCTTTCATAAGGTAGTTTTCCATCTAACACAACCACATTGTCATCAAATACATTACACCATGATGGAAATCTAGCTGGAGTTAGCTTTCCTTCTAACAACATGGCACTATAAGGGAAAGCTTATGTGTGTTAGCTCATTACACAATGATGAAAATCTAGCTGGATTTAGCTTTCATTTTAACAACATGGCACGATGAGTGAAAGTGAATGTGTGTTAGCTTTCATAAGGTAGTTTTCCATGTAAAACAACCACATTGTCATCAATCACATTGCGTCGTGTTGAAAATCTAGCTGAAGTTAGCTTTCATCCTTAAATCGGTTCACAACGAGTGAAATCTAATGTGTGGAATCTTTCATAGAGTAGTTTTTCATCTATCACAACCACATTGTGATCAATCACAATGCACATGATGAAAATATAGCCAGATTTAGTTTTTGTTCTTAAAACATTGCATGGTGAGTAAAAACCAATCTGTATTAGCATTCATAAGGTAGTTCCATCTAACACGGCCACATTGTCATCAAATACATTACACCATGATGAAAATCTAGCTACAGTTAGATTTTTTCTAACTACAGGGCATATGAGTGAAATATTATGTGTGTTAGCTCATTACACCGTGATGGAAATCTATCTAGAGATAGCTTTCCTTTTAACAGCATGGCATGATGAGTGAATTCTAATTTGTGTTAGATTTCATAATGTAGTTTTCAATCTACCAAAACCACATTGTCATCAATCATGTTGCACCGTGATGGAAATCTAGTTGGAGTAGCTTTCATACCCAAATCGTTGTACGATGAGTGACAAGATGTTGGAAGAAAGGTCTAATATTATAATTTCAAAGAATGAACCTGTTTTACTTATCCCTGTTACACTAAGATACCTTTGTTCAGAGTCAAGAGCAACAGATGTGTCATTTTTAGAGTTATCAAAAAATATCACATTTCACAATTTTAAAATAATTTAGAAAAGCTTCTTGAAATAATTTTCCATCTAACACAACCACATCGTCATCGATCACGTCTCATCATGATGGAAATATAGCTGGACTTAGCTTTCATCCTTAAATCATTGCATAATGAGTGAAATCTAATATGGGTTAGCTTTCATAATGTAGTTTTTCATCTAGCACAACCACATTGTCATCAATCACAATGCACCAGATGGAAATCTAGCTAGAGTTAGCTTTCGTTCTTAAAACATTGCACGATGAGTAAAGCTAATGTCTGTTATCTTTTATAAAGTAGTTTTCCATCTAACACACCCACATTGTTATCAAATACATTACACCATGATGGAAATATAGTTGGAGTTAGCTTTACTTCTAACAACATGGCACTATAAGGGAAAGCTTATGTGTGTTAGTTCATTACACCATGATGGAAATATAACTGGAGTTAGTTTTCCTTTTAACAACATGGCCCGATGAGTGAAATCTAATGTGTGTTAGCTTTCATAAAGTAGTTTTCCATCTAACACAATCACATTGTCATCAATCACATTACGTTGTGTTGAAAATCTAGCTGAAGTTAGCTTTCATCCTTAAATCATTGCATTGTGAGCGAAATCTAATGTGTGTAAGCTTTCATAGTGTAGTTTTCCATTTATCACAACCACATTGTCATGAATCACAGAGCACCATGATGGAAACCTAGTTAGAGTTATCTTTCGTTCTTAAAACATTGCACAATGAGTAAAAGCTAATGTGTGTTAGCTTTCATAAAGTAGTTTTTCATCTAACACTGCCACATTGTCATCAAATACATTACACCATGATGGAAATCTAGATAGAGTTAGTTTTCCTTCTAAAATGACACTATGAGTGAAACCTTATGTGTGTTAGCTCACTACACCATTATGAAAATCTAGTTGGAGTTCTAGATTTCTTTTTAACAACATGGCACGATGAGTGAAAGATAATGTGTGTTAGCTTTCATAAGGTAGTTTTCTATCTAACACAACCACATTATCAAATTGCACCGTGATGAAAATCTAGGTGGAGTTAGCTTTCAACCTTAAATCGGTGCACGGTGAGTGAAATCTAATGTGTGTTAGCTTTCATAATGTAGTTTTCCATTTACCACAACCACATTGTCATCAATCAAAATGCACCATGTTGGAAATTTAGCTAGAGTTAGTTTTCATTCTTAAAACGTTGCACGGTAAATAATAGCTAATGTTTGTTAGTTTTCGTAAGTTATTTTTCCATCTAACAAAGACACATTTTCATCAAATGCATTACATCATGATGCAAATCTAGTTGGAGTTAGCTTTCCTTCTAACAACATGCCACGATGAGTGAAAGCCAATGTGTGTTAGCTTTCATAAGGTAGGTTTCCATCTAACACAACCACAACATCATCGATCACATTGCACCGTGATGGAAATCTAGCTGGAGTTAGCTTTCATCATTAAATCATTACACGATGAATGAAATCTAATGTGTGTTAGATTTCATAATGTAGTTTTCCATCTAGCACAACCACATTGTCATCAATCACAATGCACCATGATGTAAATCTAGCTAGAGTTAGCTTTGTTTTTTTAAATATTGCACACTCGGTAAAGCCAGTGTCTGTTAGCTTTCATAAGGTAGTTTTCTATCTAACAAAGCCACATTATTATCAAATACATTACACCATGATGGAAATCTTCCTGGAGTTAGTTTTCCTTCTAACAACATGGCACTATAAGGGAAAGGTTATGTGTGTTAGCTCATTACACCATGATGGAAATCTAGAAGGAGTTAACTTTCCTTTTAACAACATGGCATGATGAGTGAAAGCTAACGTGTGTTAGATTTCATAAGGTAGTTTTCCATGTAACCCAACCACATTGTCATCAAGCACATTGCACTGTGTTAGAAGTCAAGCTAGAGTTAGCTTTAATCCTTAAATCGTTGCACGGTGAGTGAAATCTAATGTGTGTAAGTTTTCATAGTGTATTTTTCCATCTAGCACAATGACATTGTCATCAATCACAAAGCACCATGATGTAAATCTAGCTAGAGTTAGGTTTCGTTCTTAAAACATTGCACGGTGAGTAAAGCTAATGTTTGTTAGCCTTCATAAGGTAGTTTTCCATCTAACACAATAACATTGTCATCAAATACATTACACCATGATGGAAACCTAGCTTGAGTTAGATTTCCTTTTAACAACATGGCACTATAAGGGAAAGCTTATGTATGTTAGTTCATTATACAGTGATGAAAATCTAGCTAGAGTTATCTTTCATTTTAACAACATGCCACGATGAGGCATACTTTAGGCATACTTTAGACATGTAATAAAAGCTTGCGTAGAGGCCTTATAATAGACTGATGTAATCATCAATTAAGACAATAGTCATTTAAATATTAGGCATTTGGGAGTTTCATAACATAATCCTCTCCTCCTACAATGTAATTAGACAATGCATCACCAAATAAAAAAGAAATCTAATCTGTCTTATTCTTTTGAGCACTCTTGTCTATAATCTTGTGTGTGTATATCCAACAACGATCACTGACCAAAAGTACACCATCTGCAAGGTTTCAAATTCTCTCAAAATTAAAAACATGCTTAGAAAGGGTGCCAAAGTAGCTTGAAAATCCCTTTCAAACTCAATTGGTAAAGGCCCGGATTTTACATGAAATAATTAGAAACCTCTTGACCCAAATTTTATAAAGAAAAAATACTCAAAACCCCAATGAAGTGATCGAAAAAATGTTGATGTGGAAAAATCCTTCACAGAAAAAAGAGCATTGCAAACTCATCCATATAATTTGAACAAACGCATGATAGATACAATATGCTAGTCATAAAATCAATGCTATCTAACTTGAAAAGCTAGAACTATGTGTGTTTCTAATGTTAGTGAGGTCCAAATTTTTTATGTAAACCAATGAACAATAGCAGCATCAGTGAATTGTGAGATATACAATAAAAGGTGTCCAATCATAAATATCAACAAGAAACAATGAAAGCACATGTAAGGGATTAAGGTCCCAAAAATCTTTACAACTGAGGAAGAAAACTAACCCCAAAAATAATTGTCTTGAGAACCTTTTGGAACCCCACAAGCCTTCCCTCACTGTTAAAACTCGCTCACAATTTGTCTGGCTTAAGTTTCTTTCTTCCCTACAACATAATAGTAAGGAAAATTACATACTCAGAAATGTATTTCCTTGCACTAAACAACTATCAATGAAGACAATTCCCAGAATAGAGAATTTACTAGATAAGAGGAAAGACAAATCTTGAAATTTTATGGAGAAAATGCCAAGTACTCTAAAGAAGCCAGCAGAAAGGAATACATAGTAGTCTTCAGAAGAAAGAAAAGAAAAGTTGACTTTTATAGACTGATATGTAAGAAAAGAAAAGTTGACTTTTATAGACTAGTATAAACTATACATAATGCAAAAAAAGTGGAACCAACAGCCACCCATCTTGGCTACTGGGAATCTTTTCTACAAAAGTATCCCTCGTTGGGGTTAAGGCATGAGTTTTTTATTAGACTCAGCAGCAAATAACATAAAGAGATATTTCTCAAGGAAGATACCCATAGGATAGGAACTTCTTAGAGAAACAACCTGGCTAGCATATAAAATTCTTTGTTTAAATGAGAAAAAATTGCATAGCCAATGGCCAACTTGGATGTCCCTATCCTGAAAGCAAGCACATTATAAGGAATGCTAGTGCACAGTTCAAGCAAAGAAAAATTGGTCATACAAAGTCAAGGTGATAAAGCTTTTCCTTTAGCTTGAACATCAAACTGTTCACTTCATTGAAATTTGAAAAAACTAAATTCTTAATGCTTTCTATGTCAAAATAGTTAATATATGCTCAAGCACCAAGGGTTAGCTCAATCAATTGGTGCCACTGTTACCAAGACATTGCCAGTAATTCAGAGTGCTATGTAGGTCCCTGGTTTGATTTCCATGGGGTTAGGCGCACCAAGTCTATGCCACCTGCTTTACACTGGGTACCATCCTCAAAATGGAGGGGAGTTCCCGGAAGTTTCCCAAAGAGTTATTTCCAAGGAAAATAAATTGTTGACGGGCATATGTGACTATGCACATAATGAGGGAAAACAACCCAGACCGGAATCCTTAAAGCAGGTTCCAAGATGTTTGGGATGGTTGTTCCTGACAGGTTTAAAGGCTCTGTTAGCCTGAAAGTATAATTAAATAAAATCTAAAAGATAAAGCTAACGCTATTGATTGTTAATCTGATCTAAACCTATCCTTACACGAGTTAATTTAATGCTATATCTAACAAGGTTGATAAGTTAAATTACATCTACTTCAAGCAATTAATTTATCATACAAGAATAAACAAGTAACTGAATATTAACAGAGTTGATAAATTCACAGAGATATATTATAAACACTTGTACATTAATTACAAGAGAATAATCTGAATTGTAATATGAATATAAATATTTGATTAAATAAGTTCCCAGTAAAACAATTAACAAGAAAACTACTAATCTAATCTAAGTCCTATCTTGATCAGGAGCGAAGCAAATATTTAACCTGAAATCAAACCTGTTAATGGGACTACTATATTAATATTCTTGAAATTATTCAGAAGAAATTCAAAACTTAACAAGATCATACAATAGACACATATGTCACATATTTTTTGATGTCAATCATCATTTTACAACACGACATACATTAGCAAATCGAAATCAGCATAAGTCGACAATCATACATAATATATTTGCACAATTATTTAAAGAGATTATGAAAAACATAAATAATATAGAAAAATAGTGACAAGACCAAAGGATACCATCAACACATATGCGAAGTATAAAACTGTAAACATATATTAAAGTATCACCAGTTTAAAATATTGTATCTGCTGACAGGAAAATGCCTCGAGTTACAGAAAGATCAAACAGTAGTCTTGTCTTCTCCTTTCCCCAAAACTATCGACCCCCTACCCACGTAAGACTATTTCCCTTTTAAAAACATTATATCTCCCTAAAATAAACAGTCCTATCAAATAGGGATTTCAAAATCGAAATCTTAAACCGATTTCTCTTAAAAATGGCAAACGAAGTTGTCATTTTTCTATATACATGGAAATGTCTGGAAATGAGAATGATTCGATTCATAACAGTAAATCAGAAATATCAAAAACGTCCATGATGAAATGACACCTGGATAATAGCTCCGCTAAACCGATTCGTTCCTGATTACACAGGGATCATCCAAGAAGTAAATAACCACCATTATTTGCGATACTACACACAAAATAAAATATAATTAAAACATAAACAAACAGAAAAACAAATAAACTAAATAGTAAATAAATTAACACAAACAAAATACCTATAAGTAAAAACTTGATTATCAATATATCAAAACTTCAAAACCTGTAACCCAAAATAAGTACATTTCAACCCCTTATAAATTCACAGGTGCGTTAAAAACCTGAATGTTCACACCACTAGATGGATTGTGCGACGAGCCCTTAAATTGCATAAGAGTAATTTGAGCATTAAGCTCCCTTACTTTCTCCTCATTCTTATCATTTTCATTCTGCAACTTTAATACTTTTCGAATCAAACGATTCTTATGCTTTTTAACACGCAGCAAAGACTTAGTGTCTGCATGTAACTGCTCTTTCAACTTAAGATTCTCAGTCTCCACAATATCGCGATAAGCTAACATCTCAGCCACTCTTCCCTCCATGCTGCGAATCTTATCCAACAAGCAGTTAACAAACATTGGGTGCATCATATCTCCAACCTAATAAGAATCTGATAAGTTTGTCTCTATGGGATTCCCCTTAGCCAGAGGATGAACAACCGGATCAACTTGAACATCTTTATCAAACGCAGGAAGACTATCGTCGATAGGGTTCGAGATAGTTTCATGCGCAACATTATGGTTATCAATAGGAAACACAGGGTCTACTTCTTCATCGTCTATCACAACAGTCTCGACACGAACACCATCATTCACTGGTGATTTGACAGCATTGCCTTTGGCCATACTTCTAGTAAACCTACCCATAATCTTGGCTTTCGTCCTATCACTTCCACGATTGCAGGTTTTATTGACATTCCTCTTTGGTGTAACCGACGACAAAGTTGAAGACCTCCTCATGCGTTTGGAGACCAGAGGAGTGCCAGGGCTATTTATCGGAGTGGACACAGGGTCATTGTTATAGCGGATTTCACCACACTAGGTGAATCACACATGGTATGGCCTTCCCCTGTCCCGCTGCAGACTCATTAATCCCCATGGACCACTTTTTATCTTTTGATGTAACCTTGACCATCCCTAAAAACATTATAAAAATGATATACGCGGCCTTTTCCCCAATAACCGCGTACATACGCGGGTATTCCCTCTATAGTCGCATACATCGGGATGTGTGCATAGTCCAAAGCATTTTGGAGTTTTCCTTGACTTGGATCCGACTCATATGACTCCTGGCCTTCCATATGCCTTGAGATCGCACGGATTCGACCTTTCAATACCCCTTTGGAAAGCTACATAAGGAACCCCTTGGTACATTGAAAGCATGAGAGAAATTTGAGAGTAACAAAACTATAGTCCATTGTTGCCAGAACTATACTTGAGTCTGCATCCCTTTGTCCCTTTGGAGCACTGTTGTGTTCTTCCCAAGCTTGCCTTTGTTAGTGAGCTTGCTATCGGAGTGATGGAGGATTGAGGTGGTGGAGGCCCAAGTGGGGGATTTAGTTTCTCCGGTTTGCAGACGTGCCGTCAGAGGTTGTCACTTGTAATCTCTGATTCATATGAATAGAAATATCTTTTCCTGTCCAGTAATGTGTATTTGAATGAATGTTGCATCCATTGGAATATGTCAAAGGCTTTTACATTATTGATTATATATGCTAGAATAGATCTAACACCATGAAATATAGTATGCTTGTATTGTTTACTTGTTGTTGAGGACGTGATATAACAATTCAAGCTGGAGATTGGAAAGCTCAACGGGGATCTACTTCAACCGTCCGGAATAAGGTATGAGGTTCGATCCTTTAGTGTTAGATTGTTTTATTTCTATTGCATATTGGGAAAGATTGATTTCTGGAGTCTAGCTGTCTGTTGTGGTACCCCAAGCCATAGGAATTTCTCTCCGTAACAGAATTGGCGAATCTGCTAGGGAATTCCTAGTAGTTGACCTTTGGGGATTGGTTTCTTGGCATTCAATGTATTTGAATTGCTCTCTCTCTCTTATTTCTGTGTCGGGTATGGGGGCATGTATGCTTGGTAGAGTCTGATTGGTGTAAACTTAGTCTCATCCTGTCTGTTTATCTTGATTTGTGCATCTTTTTCTTTCTGTATGCGGGTTTATTGTTTACAGTCGCGTATACACGCGGTTTCCTCTAGGATTTCCACGTATACACGCGGGTTTACTGCGCATAGTCGCGTATACTTTGGTTTTTACCTTTTTGTGGAAGGAAGTGGATTGCTGGGTGGATGCTGTTAGTTGTTGAGTCTCCTTTGACACTGCCTGAGTTTGTTATTACCTATGTTTTTGACCAGAAACGTTTTTTTTAGCCTAATTTTTTTTTTTAGGAAAGTTCTAGTCATGGGATCTTTGATTTTTTGTTTGAGATTAGTGCATTAGAGTGTTTTTACCTTAGTGCTTTGCTGGAATGCTGTTTATGTGTACTTGCAGAGTCTGGGGTGGGTAGAATCATTCTTTTGCTTTTCGTATCTCATTATTTTCAAAAAATACAAAAATATTTGCTTCTCATTATGCATTGCATTTTGCACTTTGCATTGTACTTGCACTAGTTATAGATTTGCTTTGGAGTAATAGTCAGGACTTCATATAGGGAAATTTGCATTCAGCATTTGAAGAGGAAATATTGCATTACACGTAGTACGCATACCCTATTTTTCATGGACACAATGCATTTGCATTGATTGTTAGGTGTGCATTTTACTTCTTGTTGCGTCATAACACCATTAGTTGCACGACCATATCCTATTTTTGAGTAATAAAGCCAACTAAAATCAATGCTAAATAAAATGAATTACACTCTTTTCTTTTCTAGGGTGCACCAACAAGCTTAGGTTTTAGGATCTTGGAATAGTTCATTGTGAGTTAATTCTCCAAGATCACAAAACAACAACAACTAAGTGTCTGTCCAGGGAGTGTGTGAAATCCTTGGTATAACCAGCGTTCTCAGGAAGCTCCTCTCAAAAGGGAGTCAAGCACTAGGCAGTGTGAGCGGTTTTTGATTGGGATAACCCCTGGTCGGGAACTGTGTAGCACCAGCGATATAGCCAGGATTGTATTCGTATCTGGGGGCTCTTTCGAGAGTTTCAGGCTTTGCTACCCTGCCCATACGTTCAATCCCGCCCGTGACTGTCCGCCTGAGCGTTGATTATATTGAGGTGACCTTAGTGACCTTACCTAGGATATCGAGGGGGTATGTGTAAAGGTTATTCTGCATGTGTCCCGGCCAGGTTGGGGTCGGACAGCACAGTCGCTATACGCATTGAAGCTAAGGGCCACAATAATTGGTTTCGAACCTCCGCTTGTGGTGACAAGGGCCTCTCAAGCCTCTCCTAGGTGAGACATACCGGCCACATTTGGGAGCTCACTTATCCAACCCCTGTTTGCTTGCTTTTGGCTTTAGATTTTATAGTGATTGCTCTGTGCACGCTAGTTGGCCTAGGGTTTACATAAATAGAGAGTATTTGCTATTTTTTGAGTCATTGTGGATTCGGGTGCGGCTCCACGCCGTTCTCGTCGTTTAGCAGGACTTCCACCTTCTACTGATCCTCCTCCTCTTGGAGAGGGACCTAGACAGTCCAGGCAGACTATATCACACATTGATTCACACACCATGGGAGACCATTCAGAGGACACATCTGATTCACTTCCTCCTCCCATTCGTGTTGACGATGGGAATTTTACACCTACTTATGATCCTTCACCCGACCTAACCGAGTTAGGACCTGTGATTTCTGAGATAGGAGCCTCGTTTGATAGACATACTCATTCTAGGCCTGACCCTTCATTACAGCATTACCGGTATGGAATGTCGGAAGATGCCGAGACTCACTTTGAGCCCGCCAGCACTAGCTACGGTGGTTATGCTATGACTGGTTTTCCTATGCATGATTTGACATTTGAATTTGACCCTAACACTATGCCTGGGGGCATTTCCACACCTTACCTTGCGGAGAGGTTTGGAAGTACTAGCCATATTGCACCTTCCATCCCAGTGGTGGAAGCTACATCTCATATACCTCCTAGGTATAGAGTTAGTGATCCCATAGCGATACCAGGTTCCAAAAGAGTGACGATAGGCACTAGAACATATCTTATTACAGAGATCCCTTCGTCCTCGCTTCCGAGTTCTTCGAATGTGAATCATCCACCTCCCTCACGTGGTCCTTTGAGTTGGCACGTAGCTACGAGTCAAGTCCATACTGCAATCTATAGACCTATTGCGTCTCAAGCCTACATACCACCCGCGGTGTTGGGAGGTTATGTCCATGTTTCTAGAGGTCAGGTTGCTACTTCCTAGACATATATCCCTATTTCGGGCATGTATATTCCGACTTCCAGAATGTATATACCTTCCTATGGAGTGTCTCATGGGGCATCGCACGCGATGACCTATGCATCCCATCATGGGACGCAGTATGGATAGGTTTCTGCACCTTATGGAGGCGGGTATTCACAACTTGCCTATCCCCCTACTTATGGCTTTGTAGCTCCTTCTAGTCAAGGTCCACCTTATTATGGTACTTCGGCACCACCCTATACGGGTCATATGGGAGGAGGTCACTATGGCCAAGGTCATGGTGGTAATCAATCCTATATGAACCAGGGAGCGATCCAAAGACCTAATCATTCGAAGCTCCCTTTCCTTGCAACGCTCAATTTACCTGACTTATCAAGACTTACGAACGATCCTGTAGCTCATGACCCGGCTTGGCCGGCTGTCCCTACCAAGCTTCCTTCGGATATACCTCAATTCGAAGGCAAACCAAGAGAGGATCCGAGTGAACACGTTACGACATTCCACCTATGGTGCTCTTCCAATTCATTGCATCAGGACTCAGTCCGCTTGAGACTATTTCAACGCACCCTCACAGGGCCTGCGGCGAAATGGTATATAGAGTTACCTAGGGGTGCCTTTACTTTGTTCGATGATCTTGCGATGAATTTCCTTAATCACTTCCAACTACCAGTACGATATGATGTCGGTACTGAACTCTTGTCGACATTTCGGCAGGATAAAGCCACCCATATTTCTGATCATATTCAGGAGTGGCGTAGACAGAAGAGATTAATCAAAGCCTTTATACCACCGGAATTCCTCCTTGAGTGGTTCCTCAAATCGTTATTTCCATATATAGCGAAGGATGTTTCTACATCCGGAGTGCAGAATGAGGAACAAGCAATCTTTAGGGCGCAGGAACTGGACTTGATCTATGCTCAGTCTGGTTTGTTATATGAGATTATACCCAACCCTCCTCGTTCGAGTTTTGATCCCAAGGTCAAGCCTGGACCACATGCCGATGGCATTGTGGGTTGTGCAAGTAAAAAACCTGCAGGTTCGGTTGCGAAACAAGTAGCTCAGTTGTCAACCAACTAGTCTGCCTCGGGACAAGCTACGGCTTCGTCTCAGCCTACCCAAACAATGAATGTACATGCTGTGCAATCGTTGGACCAGAAGGGTAACCAGCAACCCGGACGGAATCAAAAGAAGGGTAAAAATAATAAGAAGGGTGGGAATAAGAATGAAAATGCCAATAATAATGACAAGAACAATAAAAATGCTGGGGGGGACAAGCAGAATAACCGTAAGGTTAAGTTTCCTTGCAAGATATGTAAGGAAGATCACCTCACTTACTTGTGCCCTAGGATGGATGAAGCTTCGAAGTTCATAGCACAAGGCCCAGCTGTGTTAACAAACCCTTTACCGCATAACCAAAATGTGAACTCGAAGTCCCAGGACCAATCTAGTGATGATGATCCACCTGAGACTAGTGGTCGTGGGTGCATTAATATGATCCGTGCCGTGAAGGTTGTGACGCATGCGAAATATTATACTTCGTCGCAACCCAGCCCAGGCAAAGAACCTGATCCACTAGGAACTCCTTTGCGCATTTCGAAATTGGCTGACAAACCGGTGGATAAGCCTGCGGATAAACCTGAAGCTGCACCTCGCATTCCTAAGGGGGTACTTAAGCGCTCAGGGCATAATCCAAATGCTCCAGCCACCCAGAACTATTCAGTTGTCGAGGACTTGGGTCATACTCCTTGTGCGATGTCTGCATTGGAGGTGCTTCAGAGTTGTCCGTCGCAAAGGAAGGCTTTGCTTTTCGCTCTTGGTGTGAATGGTGATGATTCTTCCTCAATGATCAAATTTGAAACCACAGGACATCAGCCTCGCTTGCCCTATTATGTGTCCCTTTTGATACATGTGGAATGTCTTAATATGACCGTCAAGCGGACTGTGATTGATGAGGGCACTGCTGTTTCTGTGATGTCTTTGTCTTATTGGAAGGGTCTTGGTTCTCCTGAGTTGTCAAAGTCTAGAACCATGTTAACTGCTTTTGATGGGAGATCGTTTAGGCCACATGGTATACTTCCTTCTCTTAAAGTCCATTTGGGAGGGAAGACCGTTGCAATAGAGGTTGAGGTGGTTGATGCACCCCTTGACTACAATCTCTTACTGGGAAGGAATTGGATGTATAGTATGCAAGCCGTTGCGTCTTCCGTGTTTCATGTAGTATGCTTTCCACATAATGGGAAGATTGTAACGATTGACCAAATGGCATTCAAAAATCCGCCTGTTACTGCATCGTCAGGAACTTCGGTTCCGAAAGTTGAACATTCCCAGCCAGCAACTGGGAGTGTGGGTGTAGGAATGTATCCTTCCCTTATGGGAACCTTTAGTTGTTATGCACCCATCCTCATGATAGGATCGAGTTTCGATGGTGCTTCCACGTCTACGAGATCGGTGCCTTTTTGCACATGTCATATGGGAGATCCTTGGATCCTCCTGTCACTGAGTCCTTCTAGTGAGTCCATTGAGACGAGTATGCCGTTGCCTGCAGTTATGATAACTTACCAAGCTAATCTTGAATCTGCTGCAGTGCCTTGTTCTTCCTCTTCACGGACGGAGGAGGAAGACCCCTATGTGCTTTCGGCATGGGCAATACAGTCTTCTCATGCCCACGATTGTCTTGATACGATTTTCCCTTCAGATGAAGCAATTAACAAGCCTATGTCGGGAGTTGAGCCACCATGGGAGGAACTTCATCATTGATCATATTTCCTTCCAGAGCTCGAACCTTTTGGAGCATGAGAATTATAGGGAGATTCTTAGTCAGAAAGTTGGTAGACCTATGGTTCCATTAAGCTCTCCTAGTCAGATGGCTGATGGAAACATGGCGAACATATCATCGACCATTCCTATCAACATTTCTCGCAATCCTGGTACGATTGAGAATGTTTATATTGGGGCAGATTGTTCCCAAGACGAGATTCGTGAGTATACCGAGCTATTCAAGGGGTTCCGCGATGCTTTTGCTTGGTCTTACGATGAGATGCCAGGGATTGACCCTCGAATTGTCGAACATGAGATTAAAACTTACCCCAATGCTAATCCTGTTCGACAGCGTTTACGCGTCATGAATCCTAGAAAAGCACCCACCATAAAGGCAGAGATAGAGAAACTATTGAAAGCGGGTTTCATCTATCCCATTCCCTTGACGGAGTGGGTTTCAAATCCCGTTGCAATAGATAAGAAGCAAGGAGCGATCCGTATATGCACTGATTTCCATGATTTAAATCGTCCCTGTCCTAAGGATAACTTCCCCACACCATTTATAGATCAGATTTTGGATGAGTGTGCGGGTAGCGAGGTGTTCTCCTTCATGGATGGATTTTCCGGATATAATCAGATTCAAATAAAACCCGAGGATCAACACAAGACCGCATTTATTTGTCCTTGGGGAACGTTTGCATATCGGAAGATGCCTTTTGGCCTTAAAAATGCCCGAGCTACATTTCAGCGGGCGATGACCTTGATTTTCCACGATCTCAAGTCCATCATTGAAGTATTTTTGGATGACCTCGCTGCTCATTCTTGCATGAGGATGCATCATTCGTATCACTTGAGATTGGTTTTCGAAAGAAGCTGGCATTATGCTGTTAGATTGAACCCTCATAAGTGCATCTTTTGCGTGAAGTTAGGTCATCTGTTAGGATTCATCGTTTCCAAGGAGGGGATAAGAGTCGACCCTTTGAAGGTGGAGGCAATACTTCAGTTGTCTCCCCCAAGAAATATTCATCATCTTCAGTGTTTGCAAGGCATGGCAAACTTCCTACGAAGATTTGTAGTCAATTTCGCCAATTTGACTAGAGGCTTTATGCGTCTCTTGAAGAAGGATACTCCCTTTGAATGGGATGAGCGAGCCCAGGAGTCCTTTGATGCACTTAAGCGAGCCCTAGCATTGGCCCCGGTGATTAGTCCTCCGGATTATAGCCGTGATTTCATATTATATGTGGCCGCGTCTTTAGAGACAATTGGGATGGTATTGGTTCAAGAGGATGAGGAGCTCTAGGAGCATGTCATTTATTATCTGAGCTGAAACCTTATTGATGCAGAACTTTGATATTCTCATGTCGAGAAGCTGGCCTTAGCTACCGTACATGCGGTGCAGCGTTTGAGACATTATATTCTCCTTCGCCAAACCTTGGTTGTTGCCCATGTCAATCCATTTCAGTTCATCCTCACACGAAGGATGATTGAGGGAAAATATAATAAATGGATTGTCATCCTGCAAGAGTTTGATCTTGAATTTGTTTCGGCAAAATCGAAGAAATCATTGATCTTTGCAGAGCTTATATCGGATTTTCCAAGAGAGGTTGAGGAGGTGGTATGTGAAGATACGTTCGTAGATGAGCACATTTTCTTAATCTCAACAGCTGACCCATGGTACGAGGATATCATTGTATATCTGCAAACACAGAGGATCCCTACTCACCTCTCACGAGATGAGCGACGTTGATTACGTCATGTTTCCAAGAACTACCTCATAATGGACAATACTTTGTACTGTCGTGGAGTAGATTCCCTTTTACGACATTGTTTGACTCATGAGGAGGCTGAGGTAGTGCTTAATGATTGCCACAGAGGGGCATGTGGCGGTCATTTATCAGGGCTTTCTACAGCTCAGAATATTTTGAGAGCAGAATATTTCTGGCCGTCGATCTTCAAGGATTGTATTGAAGCGGTCAAGAGGTGCCACCCTTGCCAGGTTTTCGCATGTAACATGCGCTTGAAGCCTGCCCCGTTACACCCTATTATCACCGCCGATCCCTTCACCAAGTGGGGGTTGGATTTTATGGATTGCAACCCAGCCTCAGCTAGGGGGCACCACCATATTATAGTAGCTGTCGATTACTTCACGAAATGGGCAGAGGCAATGCCTACTATAAAATCTGACAGTGAGATAGCTGCTCATTTTGTATTCAACCAAATTATTACTCAGTTTGGGATTCCGAGAGAGCTTGTCACTGGCCATGGCTCGCACTTTTAGAACCGTATGATGGAAGAGTTGGCATCCAAACTAGGGTATAAGCAAGAGCACTCCTCTTCTTACTATCCTCAAGCGAATGGATAGGTTGAAGCAGTGAATAAGTCACTTAAGTCCATTCTCCAATGAACCATTGCACAAAGCAAGACGAACTGGCATATCATGTTGTACCCTGCTTTGTGGGCGTATCGAACCGCGGTTAAGACTGCCACTGGTTTTTCTCCATATCAGCTTGTTCATGGAGTGGAGTTGATTTTGCCGGTTGAATGCGAAATTCCTTCGTTGAATTTAGCCGTAGAACTCTTACCAGACACTTCACCTTTGGAGGAGCGTTTGGTCCACCTTGAGCAACTCGATGAGCAGTGTAGAGATGCCTTGGTGGATTTAGAAGTTAATAAGCATCGCGTAAAGGCCCAATACGATAATTTTGTCCGCCCAAGAGTGTTTAGTGAGGGAGACTTGGTCCTTTTGTGGGATCAATTGAAAGAACCCTTGGGGGTAGGGAAGTTCAATCCTATGTGGCGTGGTCCTTACGTGGTCAAGCATGTCTTAGAGAAGGGTGCCTACGATTTAGTGGATTATGAGGGGACAGCCTTGGCGGAGCCTAGAAATGGGCTCTACCTTAAACAATACTATGCTTGATCTTTTACCAAGGTTGTTTGTTGTATATTATTGTACAACTTTTTTGCATAGTTAGGTCTTCTTTATCGTGATCGGGTTTGTGATTAGTTTCTGTTTTTTTGGCAGATGTCAATGGAATCTTCCACCTTCATAGGATTCGCGGATGGTGCAAGCCGTCACACTCAACACTCAGCCTCAGTTGCTTGGGTGATCTATACTCCTATGGGTCGAGTACTGTCTTCAGGAGGTGTATGTTTACGGCCATCTTCCAACAATATTTCTGAATATAGTGCCGTTATCGAGCTTCTGCGTGATGCCATTTCACATGGTGTCCTCTCTCTTGAGGTACGTCTTGATTCAGAGTTAGTAATGTCACAGCTCAATGGTTTGTACCATGTTAGAGATCCTACATTATTAAGGAGATTCTTGTGAGTAAGATTGTTAGAACAACAATTTGAGAGTATCACATATATACACATTCCTAGGAATTATAATCAAGTTGTTGATTCATATGCTAACTACGTGTTAGATTGGCATTTGTCTCATTCATAATAATCAATCATAAACACATTTTTACACATGTAAATAAATAAGTCGGTCACAATAAAACTTTTTTATATATATACATCAAAATGTGGTGATACATAGCGTCATAATACAAAAGTGGAGCTTTCACAGCTTCCATCATATACACGGTAGTACAAAAGAGATATGCTCCTAGATGTCTAGTCCTATGGAGGAGGGGGGTTGTGATCATGATATGTCACTACGGCTCTAGCCAGCCGCTGGAACAAGCGCACCCATGGGCGTGGCACACCCACCACTTGTCGCTGCATAGCCTCTGGCAACTCCTCGACTTACGCCATAGGAACCCTGTGAGCCAGTCGCACAAAGTTGGTATGAATGTTTTGGAGCGTTCGCTCCGCATCCACACCGGTGATGTTGTCTTCTCTTCCCGTCCGTCTGTGACGTGGGAAGCCCTCTGGTCGCCGTGGACCCACATATGCACATGCGAGGTAGATGTCACTATGTATTGTCACCCAAAAACATGTCTTTTTGGTTTCATATAATCAAGAAAACACAAAAAAAATTAAATAATTCAAAATTTTAAAAAAAAATAGCGAGGGTTGAGATTCGTTACCTATGTCTCCGAATGCTGACCCTGGTGGTAATGGCATATCTAGATCACCCCGAAAATCTATCCCCCCATAGGGGTAGTCATCTATAGCGACGATCTGTCATCGCCACCATGGGAAAAAGTTGGCTGGATAGGGGTTGGCCACCCTACCACCCCCCAGTCTGCGCATCGCGTCTGCCCAACGTCGTTGGGCCGGATCTCGAACCCCGTGGAGAGGAACATCCACTCTAGGGCTCAATCCTAGAACCCGCTCGAAGAAGAACGTGCTCAGTATGCTGCTGAACCCGAAGTTCTGGATCCTACCTGCCTTACACTCACTGAGCTGATGTTTCATATTTCCTGGTAGTGTAGTACTCCAGTCGTATACGGTCGGTACCATACACTCCACCGCATAGTACATCTGTGCTCGAGAGGCCTGATGGAGTGATGCTATGCCTTATATCCTACCCAGTGTCAGTAGAATGGCCTTTAGGCCCAATACCTGTATACCATTGATGGGAACTTGAATTCCCACCTTCTCCATCTCTGGGTAGCAGTACACTGCTACATACTCGTCAATAGTAAGCCTGTGACCTGGCCCACCTCTGGAACGAAGGTTCACTACCTCCCCCCGTCTAGATAGACCTGTGATGAAATAGATATCCTCCACCTCAATGGTGAGTGACATACCGTCTATCCGGAAAGACTCTAAGTCTGGATCCCAATAGTCTACTAGCATCTGTAGCAGCCCTGGTTTGGCCCTCAATCCACCTAGGCACCAGAACTTATAAAGTCCACATGCACGTAATACTTGCTGAGCCCTTACATCAACCCTTACAGCCTCTTCTACTTCACCATGCTCACATTCTTGCCATTCAAGCACCATCCTGCATGAGAAATTGACCAAATGTCCATTAGGTTTCTTTAAAATAACTTGCGCGGCGTCATACGTGACTGTTTTGCAAACAACCGCGTATGTACGCGGTTTCTAGCCCCTTTTTCGTGTATATACAGCCATGTACGCGGAAAAAGCTTCGATATCCATGTGGGCTGTGGCGCTCATGTCAGTTTGACCTTAACTAGCTCATTTGACCGTGAAAACTTGCAAAAATTGTATTGAAATGCAAGCTGGGAACACGAGTAAGTACCTGGAAGAAACGGTTCTGAATTCCGCCAGCTGAATCTCCTGGAATTCGCAGTTGAATATCAGAGCTCCAATGGGTAAAAGTTTCAAATGAAATCTATTTCTTACTATTTATAGAAAAATTTTGAAATATTTGAAATTTTTTACCCCCTTTTAGATAGTTTTGACCGTTTATAACCATTTTGGACCGTTTCTGACATAATTTGTGATGTAGATGACCATTTTTAGTGTCGTTTGAGCCGTTGGATTGACCCGTTCGTACTCTTCACAGGTATAACGTCTATACTGGCATATAGGTTAGGTCCACCACCATTTGCATTTTGCATGACCTTATGACCATGATACCATAACCTTAGGTACGAACCCACTCTGTTAGGTCACAGAACCTTCTTGCTGCTATAGAAGTGGCATGATACGAGTGGTAGAGACTCACCTCACATGGGTACCCTAGTTAGCGCCTTATTTGCATTTGGTGCCCATGCCGATGTTTCTCCTTTTTAGGGTGTGGGAGTCCGTTGTATAGTACCACCATGACATTTAGCAAGAGCCTCATACTCCTCTTGATCTTATGCTGGTCTGTTTCCCTTCAGACTCCCCTTACGTCAAGTTGTGAATGCATTATCATGAGCTTTTCCTATCTTATTGAGCTTTATACCGGCTCCCCTGACATTGCGTTTCAGCCATATATCCCGAGCTTGTCTCATGTCTAGCCATGTAGAGCCATTTTATATATCCTTCGTAACTTGATTTCCCTTTTTACCGGGAGGAGATTTTCCCCCGAGTGTCGATATCCTACACATGTATCCTTGCATTGAGCATAGGTATGTTCTACTGCATGGAACTAGTTTGTTTTCCCTTATGACACTCATCTCCTCCTAGTCTGTAACTATAAAGCTAGTTTATTCTTTTTTCAAGCTTTTCAAATAACTGAAAAAGACCAAAAAAATCAAAAAACCAAAAAGCAGGACAAGGAAAGATATTATCTTTGGCAGCTGTCGAGTCGTGTCGCCTTCGAACAGAGCACTGTATATCACGTCCGTTGGTTGGGTTATAGTTTGAATTTAGGAGCTGTACTCATTTATCTGAGTTTATCTCCACCGACTGGTTAAGCTTCCAGTCCCTATGGAGCCTCTATTGATGCCTCCTACGTCATAGGGATGTCCCAGTTTGTATATCGAGTCTATGTTGCCTATTTTCAGTCACCATATGTCGTTATGCTCTTGTTCGAAGGAAGTTGAAACCTGAGTCGGCCATTCCTCAGTTATCTTGACTTTGCATGTCGGCCATTCCCAGTACAGTTACTGGTTCATGCACCTTATGATCGAGTCCTTCCACATCATACAGCTTTGCTGAGTACCTCGTGTTGGATGATGGGGGATGCCTTAATGCCCTCCTTCCAACGGATTTCATCCCATCGAATTCAGATCATTTATTCTGGGATTGGAGTCTAGAGTCATTTTGAGTGCTTTGAGACTTGCAGTCATCAGTGGCAGGTTCTCTCACCATCGATAGTTTTGGGAATACATCAATGTCCCCTGATCGATGGACTCTCTCAAGTGTTCGACCTCAACACATTTATTCACACTTGTTAGTTTGCACTCTAGTATCTTGATTCCCATTTTCATTATCAGTGGGTAATCTCGCGTCTGTTAACGGTATACATCAATGACCGGTAATCAGATGATGGACTACTATGTTCGACCTTGACACCTCTATTCGCATAGTAGGACATGTACTCGTAGCGGTTTGTGTAGAAGACCTTCCAGTTTGGTGGCATCCACTATATGCTACCTCCTTGATCGTGCCAGTGTTCATGAGATTTCAGCTCTCGTGACTTGATCCAGTGTATGTCAGACATTTCCAGCCTATGGAGATCTTGATCTATTATATATCTTCAGCCTATGGAGATCATGGTCTATCATATGTTGTATATCTTCATCATCGAGATTCTGATATATGTATATTGTATGTGGCGATGACCACATATGTTCTATCATGTTTCATGCCTATTCATGGCCATTGTACTCTTATGTATCCGGGACTGCTAAATGTATTTGCAGATTATATGTAGAGTTGTATTATGGTATCATGCTGATTGGGTGGCTGGTCTTCCATTTGGGTACCTTCATCACTTCATTTCTGGGATGGACTTATAATGTATTTCAGCCATCGTATAACCCCTATGATCTCATACATTAGGGGGCATCTGTTATATCGAATTTCACCACACTAGGTTAATCACACATGGTATGGCCTTCCCCTGTCCCGCTGCAGACTCATTAACCCCCATGGACCACTTTTTATCTTTTGATGTAACCTTGACCATCCCTAAAAACATTATAAAAATGATATACACGGCCTTTTCCCCGATAACCGCGTACATACGTGGGTATTCCCTCTATAGTCGCATACATCAGGATGTGTGCATAGTCCAAAGCATTTTGGAGTTTTCCTTGACTTGGATCCGACTCATATGACTCCTGGCCTTCCATATGCCTTGAGATTGCACGGATTCGACCTTTCAATACCCCTTTGGAAAGCTACATAAGGAACCCCTTGGTACATTGAAAGCATGAGAGAACTTTGAGAGTAACAAAACTATAGTCCATTGTTTCCAGAACTATACTTGAGTCTGCATCCCTTTGTCCCTTTGGAGCACTGTTGTGTTCTTGCCAAGCTTGCCTTTGTTAGTGAGCTTGCTATCGGAGTGATGGAGGATTGAGGTGGTGGAGGCCCAAGTGGGGGATTCAGTTTCTCCGGTTTGCAAACGTGCTGTCAGAGGTTGTCACTTGTAATCTCTGATTCATATGAATAGAAATATCTTTTCCTGTCCAGTAATGTGTATTTGAATGAATGTTGCATCCATTGGAATATGTCAAATGCTTTTACATTATTGATTATATATGCTAGAATAGATCTAACACCATGAAATATAGTATGCTTGTATTGTTTACTTGTTGTTGAGGATGTGATATAACAATTCAAGCTGAAGATTGGAAAGCTCAACGGGGATCTACTTCAACCGTCCGGAATAAGGTACGAGGTTCTATCCTTTAGTGTTAGATTGTTTTATTTCTATTGCATATTGGGAAATATTGATTTCTAGAGTCTAGCTGTCTGTTGTGGTACCCCAAGCCATAGGAATTTCTCTCCGTAACAATCATGACAAGCGTTGGAGCTCATACGGCTGGTACGGTTCAACAGGGGTTCTGGTGCAAATGAAAACGAAGCATGACTAGGCTCTTGGTGCCTGATACATTCCTCGGGATAGTCAAATTGACAGTGACAAAAAGCCGAAAAGCCATTAGACTCAATGAACTCATCCCATGACCGGTCTAATTTTGACAATTCCCTCTCAATTAACATTCTGACCAAGGCGTGATGGAAAAGGTTATGGCTAATATGCTTCGGGCCTTTTTTAATCGCAGAGGACATTTTAGACAGACTCTAAACTAGTTAATAAGGTAAATTGAGAGGAAACCCAATAAAAGCAGACATCACCGCAAATGGTAAACATAGGCTGAAGACAGGCGACCTTCACAAGTCATGTACCTGTGTATTAAGTCCAAGACTGGGTGCCATTCCTTTTTAAATTTTTTCCGGGCCACTCCTGCTCTGAACGAAACCTCTTGACAGGGGTTTTTCAATAGCTGCCTCCATTCGGTAATGTTCATTTGCTTATATTTAAACCACCTTTCTCCTGTTAATGGAAAACCAGTTGCAAGCGCAACTGAGTGTTCATCCACACAAAACTGAAGATCACCAACTTTAACGTGAAAGTTGGCCAAAGACACAGCAAACACCCTCCTGACTTCGGGGTTCGAATCCGAGAACTTACTGACAAACGGAAACCATCCGACAATCTTGTTCTTTGCTAACAGTTCAGGGTTCGAAGTGAGTAGCTTCATCTCATAGGGCTCGACTCTCACCACTGGCGCCATGACTGACTGTACATATGCACGCAAAATCATCCAGACAAGGTACTCGAGCTCACAACATGATAGAGAACCAGAGAGTGAACACTCAGGGTGCAGACCCAGCAAAAACCCTAAGCAATGCAGTCCTAAACATTCATAAATCGACTGCACCATGTGTGAACGCAGCCGAAAATACTGAAAATTCGGCATGAAGGGAATGATAACGCAACAAGGCAGTTGCAATGAGAAATGACGGCAAACAAGTCAAGAATGCACTGATCATGCTATTATTTACCCCGGGCTATTGACTTAAGACTACCCATTGCACAGACTACAGGTGTTGACCAAGGATGAAGCAACAACGTTGGTTACGTACTCGAAATTGAATGTGAAAGACAGAACTCAGTACCCATGCAATAATGCCATATCAATTTCATAGCAGGTATATCAAAATTGGAGGTGACGACATAAATTAAGCTGATGTTAAACAATAATCCCATGTCACCCTTACCATAGACTTGATTTAACCTTCGAAGGTGGCGAGCCATGCAACATAATAAAAATGATCAAATTAAAACCAAGCATTGCGATATAAACCATGTCATAAAAATCAACATTGAACAACTATGGTGATATTGATTATGTTTAGGGCATCCGAGAGGTAGACTTAGGATATGGCATGTTTGTATAAAATATTAGTCCTTTGATACTCTAGGACTTTGACACACTTACATCTAACCAACCATGCATATCCATTAATTCACATCCACATGAAAACTATGATAACATGGCAAACCATACTATGGTCAATCATCCAGTTTCGCAATCCTATCAACATCCATAATAATAAAACCAAATAGCAAAATCAAGTAATAACTGCTTGGATAAGGTTTGATGATTAGGTTATGAGAAAATATATGGAAATTATTGACACTCATCCCTTGATCATTAATGTAAATCCATTCAAAACAATAACTTGATAATGGTGATTTTATCAAATAATCTATGGTTTGCAAAGGCTGCTTTTAAAAACATAGAAATTCAATGATTTAGTAGTTCACAGAAGGTTATCATTTCAGTAGTCGGTGATTCAATAGATTTGTCCTGAGAAATTCAAACATTTCATCAAACAAAATAGGTTTTTGTTTGATGAAATATATGTTTTGTAAGGATGTTGAGCAGGGGCACAACAGATGGCGACTGGCTGGGCGGAACAGTTATCTCTGTTTCTTAACCTGAAACCATGCAATCAAAGGAATTAGATCCCTTATGGATGTCATTATACAGGCATCGATATTTTACCATCTTAAACAGATACAGGCATCTCACATTTCTAAAAATTACCAGAAATTTACAGTCCTAATGAAAATCGAGTTTCTAACAAAAATTAGTCCAAAAGAAGTAAAACAATAAATGGCTTGATTTTAAAGAATAAAACCCCAATACCATAAGCATGACCCTGGTGCCAACAGGCATCTATAGCCTCGACAAGGTTGCTTCAAATCCCAAGGAACGCCAGTATCCCATCTGTTAGTTATAAATATACAATTCTGGTTAGGTTGAGTTGTTAACATTGTTTTTCTCTTTTAATTTTAATACTCCTGAAGTTCATGGTTCTGGCTTGGTAACCAGATAGTAACCATGTCAGTCACCACTGCACCACAGTAAATAAACTGGCTCATAATGAGACCTTTTATCCCTTAGTGTTTTTCCAAGGGCCATTTCCCACGCTTGGTAACCAGAAACGACAATGTTACTGAATGCAAACCTATGATCTTGAACAGACTGGCTCGTTATGAGACCCTCTATCCTTCAGACTATTTTAAATAATATTCATCTCCAACCATGGCTAGAATGTAGTAATGATTAATCTGCAGTGAGATTATCTTAGCAGATGGGGAGGCATACCTAATTCTCTTTACGAGAAGGGATGGCGTAAAAGATTTAAAAGATAACCTTGCCAAATCCTGCCCTAATCCTTTTGGAAAAATCTTTGCAAAGACTCATATTATTGATTATTATTAACATGATTCAAAAAATTCTAGTAAAACCTAGAAAGATGGAAACATGTTCACTGTTCAAGACATAAAACAATAAGACAATTTTCAAAATAGTAAGACCTTTGTGCATGATTTGCATATCAATCACAGAACTTGATAAAAAAGACATCAGCTTGAAGTTTGATAGATTAATCGGACTCAAAATGTGCAAATAAAATAGCAAATAAATATAAGAAAAATATCCAAAGCAAACAAATCAAATAACCTCACTAACCAATTCCACAAACCAAGCACACCACACCAGATATGTACAAGATAATCCCTTGAGGGGGATCAACAGAAATATTTCTTAATCAGATCACCATTCACTGGAAGGTTGTCAATATCACCTTCCAATGTCTGCAACCTGAAAGTGCTAGGACCAAGTTTTTCTATAATAATAAATTGTCCCAGCCACAGGCATTGGAACTTCGTATGTTTTCCTTTGTCTTCGTGCTCCTTGTCCCATCTCAGAACTAGGTCACCTACTTCCAAATCCTGACTTGATGCTTTTTTAAGATCAAACCAGTGCTTCACGGTCTGTTGGTGTTTATCAAACTTTTTCCTAGCCAACTCCCTATCCTCTTCCAGTTTATGCAAGGTGTTTATTCGATGCTCCATGGCAGAACATGGTGTCTCCTGTACTGACTGGGAGAGCTATAAATAGGGTAAAAATAAATGAGGCAAAATGGCTTCTTTACTGTATACCAGGAAGAAGGGAGAGTTTCCTATGGTAGATTTGGGGGTCACTCTGTCAGCCCATAAAGCATTCAATAAGGCATTGTGCCAATTCCTATGATGATTTACCACCGTGCGTTTCAGAATTTTGATTAAATTTTTATTTGAAGATTCAGCTAACCCGTTACCCTGGGGATAATAATTAGCTGAATATTTCAACTTTATGTTGAAATATTGTAACTTCGAAGAATATTCTTTATGTATCTTTTGTGGTCCCCGATGGTCCAACCAGGAGAACCACTTGTATTACATTGTACCCCGATGCTCCTAATCGGAAGAACTAATAAGAGTCATGAGGTAGTCCCCTCTATTTGTAAAGGTGGGTCATTAGCACCCTAGTGTGGTTACTTGAGCCTACATGTGTAACTCAAGCCTACATGAGTTAACTTAATTCGACATGTTTATTGAGTAAACTTTAAGTAAACGGATGAATATAAATAGAGGTGTAGTGCTCCTCATTTGTGACACACACACTCACTTGGAATAGCGCACTTGTGGAGGAGAGGAGTTGCTGGAGAAGGAGGAGAATCAGGTTTTCGATATCCTTGTTGGTTTTACCTTTTTTCCCTTTTAGGGAATCTATATTGATGAAGCTTTTGCTGGGTTTTTCCCTTAGGGGTTTTCCCAGGATAAATATGTGTTGTTCTTGTGATACTGTTTCTTTCAGTGATCTTGCTTTATATGCTTTTATTATGAAAAATGAAATGATATACTTATGTCTTAGTTAAGCATATGAAAATTTAACATGGTATCAGAGATAACCTAAATAGGGCAGCTTTCATAAGTTACAGAAGCTAGGGCTTCTTATTTTTGTTTCTCTCTCCACAATCAATCAGCAAAAGAAGGCTAGGCTGACTCTCCTTTGAGGGGTGCATCGTTCTGTCGAAGCGGAATTCGATTCCGAGCATTTTCAATTTTCGTTGTGGAAATTAGGGCTTTCTACATAATAGGAATTTTTGAGTTAGACCAGAATTGGATTTTTCTCCTCATCAAAACCGAAGTTTAGATACCTGGATCATTTTTTTTGGTTGGGTGAATCTCCGGGAAAGTCAAACCCTAGTTTGACCCCGAGCTAGAAAAAACCTAAATAATAAAACTGCTATGTTTTTGAACATTCGCTATATTTAGATATTGGAGAAGGATCAGGAGCTGAAAATTGTAGGGGCTGAAGATAAAATCCCGATGAACACTGTATCCAAAATTCATCCATAGATTCGTTGTATTCCAGGAGATATGTTCTCTCTAAGTTAGGGTTCCAGCCTCTTCCAGAATTCATCCCTAAACAAAACACCTGGGGAGAATTGCAATATATTGGGCTACAGAGGTCCAAATGGAATTCCTGAAGATTTTATAGAAAGGGAACGGACTGTACTTTCGGTGGTCTGATTATCAGACTCAGAAGATGAACCAGTGGCACGTGGCATGCCATACAACTTCATTGTTCTGAACAGTCCTGTAACAGGTCACCTTGGGAAAATGATCATAAATCCCAAATGGTGAAACCAATTCTGATGTAACCTATGGTGGAGGATCAGGGATATGCGAGGTTACCTCAGTACAAAATTTCAGACATAGAGGATCAGAAATTTCGGAGATATCACAGAAATAGTAACAGGAATTTCTGCAGAAGAAATTGGAAAATTAGGGCTTTCCTGTTCCGGGAGCTTCCCTCCACTGTTTTCAGAAATGGAGTACATTGGACAGATCCATTTGAAGATATCTATCTGTATATCCAATCAGATCTGAAATATTCCAAGTTTTAAAATTAGGGTTTCTGTGACAAACCCTAGATTAGCCAGCTCCGGAACCAGAACGGACACCTCAAATCGGTAAGATCTAATCCTTTGCTATGTTCATTTGAGGTTCTCTTTTCAAAGTGATCTATGACATCAGATTTATGATAATCTTGGTGAAGTTGACAACTTCCAAGCCTAGAAGTATATGATCTCTCTAAATAAAATGGATTGGACACCTACATGAGCATAGAGGTTCTAGTTTCAGAGGGAGATGAGGCTAGAAGCCTTTCTCAAGAAGAACTTGGTCAAATCCCAGAAGATCATTGATGATTCAATTTCGAATCAACTTGTACTACAAGTGTCTTCCCTAAATACATCGATGAGGTTTGATTCCTTGACCAAGCTATTTAAAGGGAAGAACATAGATCAGAATATGACCTTAAGAAACCAGTTGAAGAATGTGAAGATCCAGAATGCAGAGACCATGCAGTCATAAGAATCTCTCAAATCAAATAACAACTTCAAGCGGGGAAAGAAGAAGTGAAGAATGTAGAAGTGGTGATGGACACCTTGGATGGCCTCCCAGGATCATGAAATCCATTCATTTAAGAAATGTGTTTCAGAAGGAAGTGATTACTTTCAGCCGACTTGGGGAAGAAGAAGAAGCTCGTGTTTGAAGATCAAGCTCTCATCTTCCAAAGAAGATCCCTCAGTCAATGAGAAATATGAATATCTCAACTCTTGAAGAACTTCTTATCCACCCTAGCATTCGGATAAGAAACGACGCTATCATAAATGAAGAAGTCGATGAAGCTGAAGACTCAAGAAGGAGAATACCCATGAAACAAATAAAGATAAGTATTCAATTGTCATTTCATGATATTGTTTTGTTACACATTTGATTATATTCAGTTGATGTGTTATGCATGATAGATTGTTTGTATTAATGATTGCATACTACTAATATGCATGTGATGGGTAAGTAGCTCATGGTGCTATACAACTCTCCATTGCTACTTATCAAACCTCTTTGCTGACATATTGGATTAGTGCACAATCTCAATAATATCATGGTAGAGATGGAAAGCATCTAGAAAGTCTATGTGAGATATGGTTGAATGTTGTATTGACTAAACAGTTGCATGATGCATAAGAATTTTTTGTTATGCATATGTTTTATGAAATAGTTCTAACCATGCAACTGGTGCATTTGAAATGCAGGAAAGGTCATGTACAGCCTCATTCAAAAAAAGAAGGATGAGACTTGTTCCAAAGAACAAGTGAGGACAATTCAAGATTCACTCCAATAAACATGAATTTGAAGCTCCCAGAGTCAGAGACACCATGACGAAAGAAAGAGCTTCAGAGAGTTGTAGATCCACCTTGAAGGATGAAGACCACCATGGGTACAAGAGATAACTCAAGATGAAGAAAATAATGCTATGGAAGAAGCTATGATCAAAGAATAACAGTTGATCATGGGGAATGATGTATATGATATTATGTAAAAAGCAAGGTTCGTGATTCTCCCTAGAAAGAATAGACTATGATAGGACATACTCTATTGACCAGTATATGTCAAGCATAGAACCACCTGTGCAGAATGAAGAAGGAAGATGATACTCCACTTCAGGGGGAGTGACTACAGAAAATTATATCTGAGTTCGACAAGGTATGACATGATGGATAACTTTGTGATGGATTGAGACTTTACCAAGAGTAAAGTAGTTTCCAACCTTCAAGGTTGAATGCAAAAGACTAGGATATGTTGATGACCTGAAAAGACAAACTCATAGAAGATGTTGTGATACTAGAATGATGTTTGGGATATAGTACTCAAACCAGAAAGCAAGAATGTGGTATCTTCCAAATGGATTTACAAGATAAGATATGTTGCTGATAGAAGTAAGGTAAGAGTTGCGGCTAGAGGTTTCTATCAGAAAGAGGGAATTAAATCTGAAGAGACACTTACTTCTGGAAGCAAGGTACATTTCCTTCAAATCTATCATGGTAGTTTCTTCCATGATGAAGTAAAGACAAGCCTTCCTTAATGGTATGATTGAGGAAGAGTTTTACATCAAATAGTCACGAGGATTTGAAGTTGAAGATAGAAGGAATTAAGTATGCAAGTTGAAGAAGGCGCTCTATGGCCTGAAGCAAGCTCCCAGAGCTTGGTATGGAAGAATAGATAGTTTCCTGATGAGCATGGGCTTTGCCAAGAGTAAAGTCGATCCTAACCTTTCCTACAAGGTTGTAGAAGATGTACCTGTCATTCTATTACTATATGTGGATGACTTATTCTTGACAGGGAATGAGAAACAGATCATGGAAAGTAAGAAGAAACTAGCAGAAGAATTTGAGATGAAAGACCTTGGGTTAACGCATTATTTCTTAGATCTAGAAGTATGGCAAAGTTCAGAAGGAATCTTTCTCAACCGGGGAAAGTATGTGGTAGAGATATTGAAGAGACTCAATATGCTGAAATGCAAATTCATGGCCACACCCATGTACTCCAACCTGAAGCTGTTAGCTGATGACTCATTAGAGTTAGTGGATGTGACTCACTACAGGCAGATCATTGGGTCATTGATTTACTTAACAGATACCAGACCAGACATTTGTTTTGCTGTGAACACCTTAAGTCAGTATCTTGTTCAACCAAGACGGGTTCACCTAGTAGCTGCAAAACATGTGATGAGGACTATAGACTTTGGTCAATACTATGATGCTAGCTAGGAGTATAGATTGTATGGCTACACAGATGCAGATTGGGTTGGAAGTATCTCAAACAGGAAAATCAAATCAGGTATATGCTTTGAGGTCTGCTATGAGTTCATGGTTTAGCAGGAAACAGTCCAGTGTTTCTCTTAGCTCGGTTGAAGCAGAATATATAGCAGATTGCTCTACTATGTTATGAAGCCATATGGCTTCAGAAGCCGATATCAGGTCTCTTTGACCTGAAGATGGATACAACAATGATTCTATGTGATTACCACAGTTGTGATGACAAAGAACCCTGTGTTCCATGTAACACATAGAAATCTGGTATTTCTACATACAAGATAAGATGAAGATAATGATACTGTAGATGTAGATGATGGCGATTTAGTATTTCTATACTAAATATAGAGATGATGATGTTTCAGTATTCCCATATTGAAGATATAGATGATGATGATTTCAGTATTCCCATACTGAAGATATAGATATTTCAATATTCACATACTGTAGATATAGATGATGATGATTCCGTGTTTCTATACTAAATATAGAGATGATGATGATTTCAGTATTTCTATACTGAAGATATAGATGATGATGCTTTTAGTATTCACATACTAGAGAAACACATGGTGATATATTTGTATTCATATATTGAAGACGTAGATGATGATGGCTTGGATGATGATGTACCGACGAAGCCTCTGCCTCGAGTAGAGTTTGAACACTTTCAAGACAAGCTTGGTGTTGCTCGGAAAGACCTTCCTCGAAAGGGGGAGTAGTGATGTTGCAGAGGGATTGTATCATCCCGGGACATCTGTCCATAATAGATTCGGTGACCTCAGTCATCAAGAATGTGATGGGATTGTATCATCCTTGGGCACCTTCCCTAAAGTGATCCAGAGACCTTGGTCTTCGAGAATGAAGAGGGATTGTATCATCCTGGGACATCTATCCATAATAGATCTGGTGGCTTCGGTCCTCGAGAATGTGGTAGGATTGCATCATCCTTGGACTCAAGTCCTAAAGTGATAGGGAGTGATTATCCCGTAATTGTATCCGGTGACTTCGGTCATCGAGAATGTGGTAGGATTGCATCATCCTTGGACTCAAGTCCTAAAGTGATAGGGAGTGATTATCCCGTAATTGTATACGGTGACTTCGGTCGTCGACAATGTGGTAGGATTGCATCATCCTTGGACTCAAGTCCTAAAGTGATAGGGAGTGATTATCCCGTAACTGTATCCAGTGACTTCGGTCGTCAAGAATGTGGTAGGATTGCATCATCCTTGGACTCAAGTCCTAAAGTGATAGGGAGTGATTATCTCGTAATTGTATCCAGTGACTTCGGTCGTCGAGAATGTGGTAGGATTGCATCGTCCTTGGACTTAGTCCTAAAGTGATAGGGACTGATTCTCCCGTAATCAATCCGGTAACTTTGGTTGTCGAGAATGTGGTGGGATTGTATCATCCCTGGACTTTAAGTCCAAAAGCGATCCAAAGATTTTTTGTCTTTGAGTTGTGGATTGGAGGTTGTTGCTAATGATGATGATGCCGTACTGATCAAAAGATCAAAATATGATGATGATGACATACTGATCTAAAAAGATCAGAGTATGACGATGACGCACTATGATTATGATGTTTCTGATCAAAAGATCAAAATATGATGATGATGACATACTGATCTAAAAAGATCAGAGTATGACGATGACGCACTATGATTATGATGTTTCTGATTGAAAGATCAGATTATGATGATGATGTTTCTGATCGAAAGATCAGAGTATGATGATGATGCTTCTGATTGAAAGATCAGAGTATGATAATGATGCTTCTGATTGAAAGATCAGAGTATGTTGATGATGTTTCTAATTGAAAGATCAGAGTATGATGATGGTGTTTCTATGTTGATGATGTTTCTGATCGAAAGATCAGAGTATGATGATGATGTTTCTGATCGAAAGATCAGAGTGTGATGATGATTATGTTTGACAGATCAGAATATGATGATGATGTTACTGCTGATCGAAAGGTCAAGGTGCTAAAGATGTTGTTATTGATCGAAAAGTGGAAATGCTAAAGATGTTGCCGATCAAAAGGACAAAAATGCTGAAGATGTTGTTCCTGATCGAACAATCAAAGTGCTGAAGATGTTGCTGATTGAAAGTTCAAAATGCTGAAGATGTCGTTACTAATCGAACAGTCAAAGTGCTGAAGATGTTGCTGATCGAAAGGTCCAAGTACCGAAGATGTCGTTGCTAATTGAAAGATAAAAATGCTGAAGATGTTGTTGCTGATTGAACTAGTCAAAGTGCTGAAGATGTTGCTAATCAAAAGGTCCAAGTGCTGAATATGTCGCTGCAAATTGAAAGATCAAAATGCTGAAGATGTTGTTGATGATGAAGACTGAATATTGAAGATGAAGACTACATGATGTTGAAAAGCTTCCAATGATTTATAGATGTGTTACCCTACTGATGTTGATGATGTCCGCTATCTCTACTCTTGTTGTTGTTGATGTAGAATACCCTTCTCGTTAAGGGGGAGTGTTGAAATATTGTAACTTCGAAGAATATTCTTTATGTATCTTTTGTGGTCCTCGATGGTCCAACCGGGAGAACCACTTGTATTACATTGTACCCTGATGCTACTAATCGGAAGAAATAATAAGAGTCATGAGGTAGTCCCCTCTATTTGTAAAGGTGGGTCATCAGCACCCCAGTGTGGTTACTTGATCCTACATGTGTAACTTGAGCCTACATGAGTTAACTTAAGCCGACATGTTGATTGAGTAAACTTTAAGTAAACAGATGAATATAAATAGAGGTGTAGTGCTCCTCATTTGTGACACACACACTCACTTGGAATAGTGCACTTGTGGAGGAGAGGAGTTGCTGGAGAAGGAGGAGAATCAGGTTTTTGATCTTCTTGTTGGTTTTACCTTTTTTCCCTTTTAGGGCATCTATATTGAGGAAGCTTTTGCTGGGTTTTTCCCTTAGGGGTTTTCTCAGGATAAATCTGTGTTGTTCTTGTGATACTGTTTCTTTCCGTGATCCTGCTTTATATGCTTTTATTATGAAAAATGAAACGATATACTTATGTCTTAGTTAAGCATATGAAAATTTAACACTTTATGCCCTTTTCCAATGCATACTTGGTTAATTTCACGGAAGAAAAATAAGTTGCATTGTAAAAAATCAAAGATTCAGGAACACTGAATCTGGTGATAATAAAAGAATCAAGGAATGATATCACCTGTTCCGAGTTAACCACTCGCAAGCGGATGGCTTCAACCCATCTAGTGAAATAATCTGTGGCTGTCAAAATGTACTTATGCTGCTGTGAAGAAGCTGGTGTGATTGGATCGACTATATCCAGACCCCATTGTTGGAATGGAACTTTAATAATAACCGGTTGGAGGGGTAAAGCTGCTTTCTTCAGCCTGCCTCCTGCTCTCTGACACTCCTGACATTTCCTGGAAAAGGCATATGCATCTTTGAACAACGTAGGCCAGTAGTAACCAGATTTGAGTATTTTATGCGCAGTGGTTTCTTTGCCAAAGTGTCCCCCAGCTCTCCCTGCATGTAGTTGAGACAACACATTATCAGCCTCATTTCTTTCTAAACAACGAAGGAGAACTCCTTCGAAATTCTTTCTAAACAAAATGTTATCAATCAGCTGATAAGGGGCAGATCTCAATCTCAAAGCCCTTTTATTACGTGGGTCTAAATGTTCAGGAGCATTTCCATGTAATAGAAAAAACTTAATATCATCATACCAGGAACCAGGAGGAGTGGAAATCGAAAAAAATTCCTTTTCAAACAAAGAAGGTTCACCAAAGAAGTGCAGATCAGATTCAGAACTGTCCAAAGATCCAGCTGCCAGCTTACAGAGCCCTTGTCCCCTGACAATCTTTGAAGGCTTGATTTCCAGGTCATATTCCTGAAGTGTCGTAACCCAATGGGTTCACTTTTCACCCAGGTCCTTTTACCAAAATATTTCTAACTACGGAATATGGCACAATGACCTTGGTATGAGACTTCAGCAAATAAGGCTGGAAATTTTTGACATACTTAAAAACAGCGAATGCTTGCTTGTCCACTTCTGGGTAATTCAGTTCTGCACCATTCAAACTAGAACTCGTAAAAGCAATGGGAGCTTCATTGTTTTCCTGATTTTTCTGGGTTAGAACAGCAGCATATGAAGAATCAGATGCAAACGTGTATAAAATAAATGGCTTAGAAAAATATGGGCCTGTTAAGGTGGGGGCTTCAGCAATAGCTTTTAAGATGTCATGGAAAGATTGCTTCTCTTCAACAGACCATTTAAATTCAGCATCTTTCTTGATCATCTTCTGGAGCGGCCTAACAATTTCAGTAAACCCAGGAATAAATCTAGAAACAAAATTTATCTTCCCAAGAAAGGACTGCATAGATTTCCTTGAGTGAGGCATAGAAATTTGAGATATAGCATGTGTACATTCTGGGTCAATATTGATACCTTGTTTAGAAACAATGAAACCCAGTAACTTACCTTCTGTAACTGAAAAGATGGATTTCTTAGGATTCAGAGAAATCCCATATTTCCTGCAACGCTCGAAAACTCTCCTGAGATGAGTCAAATGATCAGCTCTCTTTTTCGAATATACAGTGACATCATCAAGATAAATGACAACAAATTTACCAATCATACCTCTAAATGCAATATCCATTGCCCTCTAGAATGTTGCCCCAGCATTAATTAGACCAAATGGCATTTTTCTATAGGCATAGGTTCCCCAAGGAGTCCTGAAGGTTGTTTTCAATTGATCTGCTTTGGATACTAACACTTGGTTGTATTTGGAAAAGCCGTCTAAAAGTGAAAACATTTCAGATCCAGAGACCTATTGTAAGATTTTCTCCATTGGAGGAAAAGGATAATTGTCCTTATCTAAAACCTTATTCAGATTTCGGAAATCGACGCATAACCTGATATCACCATTTTTCTTTCTGATGGGGACAAGATTTGCCACCCACTGGGCATGGCGTACCGGGAAAATTATTCTAGCAGCAAGGAGTTTATTCAACTCTTTCTTAACAGCTGGTTCTATACTAGGATGCATTTTCCTCAATTTCTGTTGAAAGGGTTTAGCCTCTGGTTTCATGGGAATCACATGTTGCATTATATTAGGATAAAATGTCTTAAGATCCTGATACGTCCATGCAAAAATTTCTTTAAACTCATTAAAGAGTCGTATGAAGGCTGTTTTTTCCTGGGGAGTACACATACTACCCAGATTGACACATTGAGGGTCATGTTCAGTGCCTAGATTTACAATTTCAGATTGCATAATGGAGCTATTGGTTTTACAATTCCTTGAAGCTTTAAATTTATCCTTCAATTCATAGAATTTCTCAAGTTTGATTACTGATCTGGGAAGAGTACTAACCTGATTGAAAGATTCCTAAATTGAACAGGGCTTATGAATTACCAAAAAATTGTACAGATCCTCATCGTGAGTCATTTGGTCAATGACCGCATCTTTAAAAGTATCTTTCAAAGTCAAAAAAATGGACCAAATGTTCGTCGTTGTCGAAGACTCTCCAATTTGCAATGTTGTCAGGTATGGAAGGCCTGAAAAGCAATTCAACAGAGAAAGAATCAGCGAGCATTCCTTCAGACGGAATTAACCTTGAAGCAACGTTAGCTAAAAGGTCAGCTTCCTGATTTAGATAATGAGGAATAGAATTTATGTTAAAGGCTTCCAAAGATAGCAATAGATTCCATACCTCTGCTTGATAATTTTTGAGATGCCCAGCAATGCAGTGTATAGTATTACGTACCTGTCTAACAATTATCTCAGAATCTCCTAACACTACCAAAGCTTTGGCTCCCAGGTCAATTGCTTTTTTCAGCCCTTGAATCAAGGCTTCATATTCAGCAATGTTGTTGGTGCAATCGAATTCTAACCTGCAAGCAATGAAATACCTTTTCCCATAGGGATCTATCAGCAAGCAACCTGCACCAGCCCCTTCTTTTGACTTAGATCCACCAAAGTATAGGGACCAGAGACCGTTGTTCAGATCTAAATGTACGGTGTTTGGAACTGGAATCTCTTCCAGAATTTGGGTAAAATGGAATACTTCAGACTGTTGTACTGAGTTTTGAACTGGTGAAATTTCATCTTCAAAATTGCCAAAGAAAGAATCTACCATATAGTTACCCATTATGGTATCAGTAAATAGCACCGACTCATTAGAGTCATCCAATTCGGTGACTATGTGCTTCATATACCGTTCTCGATCAATTCTGATCTTGTTTGGACGACCATTATGAGATATCCATAAATGGGACCAGTCTGTCGCAAAATATCCTTTCAATTTTTCAGACCAATCTCTACTAAGAAATAGGCCATATGCTTCCGGGATATCTGCAACAATTATATCAATGATAAAATGGACTTGAGGGTTTGAAGCTAACCTTATCAACACATCCTTCAATTTCCCTATTACTTTCACGTTTGATCGATCAAGTTGCACAATACTTGTATCGCAAGGCACAGGGACTGCATTGAGTTTTTTACACACAGAGTATGCCATGACATTCTTTGAAGCTCCTGAGTCTATCATGTAGTTGTGCACTTTACGATTACAGATTTCAAACAAAAGTAAGAAAGGAGGAGTTGAAGAATCAGATTTCTTTCCTATGGATGATGCATTGACTGAAGATTTTGTTGAATTATCTTTAGTATTAGCAAGACTATTTTGGTTGGAAGGAGTTTTACCGCTTTTACTTGGAGATACCCCTTGGATCATTTTATCCCTAATCACTGGTAACTTAAGGAGTTCATAGATAGAGATATTAGCTCTAATTTTCTTCAAATCTTCAACCAGATCATATTCTAAATCAAGGGAGGGTGCAGATTTAATATTTGCAGGTTGGGTTTGTGTTTGAACAGTTGAACTATTATTTGTAGCAGTTGTAGAAGGTTCCCCTGAGGGCTGATATTTCTTGATTCTAGTGTTGTATTGATGCTGATTTACATTGACAACACCCACATCTTCATCATTAGTCAATTCTGTGGTGTCCCAGAAGTGACTGATAACTTGAGGAGGTTTATCTTCTGTGCCATTATCCTTTTCTTGGGTATCTTCAGAACTCTGACCTGAATATTGAGCATCGCTTTTAGCTGATGTTTCTAAACCTAAAACTAATAATTTGAGGAAACTATTAATTTCATCAAAACTATTAGCTTCAAAAGGTGGAGTTTGTTTCGGAGCTACATTTTGGAAAGGTCTTCTAAAAGGTTGTCTAGGTGGTTCTTTATTAGGAGTGTTTTCAGAAGTACCTTTCTTTAAATCAATGATTTCATTGGACAGCTTTTTAATAACTCTTTGGAGGCTATCCAAGTCTAATGAATCCTGGCCTTTTTTCTCAAGGTTTGTGTTCTTGGTAGGACTGTCCGTCTTCTTTCAAGAAGAAGATGCAGCATCGGTATCTACCCCAGGGTTTTCCTTTATGGCATACATATCTTTCTCAACCTTAATTGCTTCTTCAAAGTTTTCAGATAGGGTAAGTTTGGCTTTTTGTCTGACAAACATGGCCATTGACACATGCAAGGCCAAAGTGTAAAATTCGATAGTGACATCCTCAGCTGGCCTTGAAGCAGCAGGAATCCTATTTCTTAGAGTTAGGAATCACTGGTTAAAATATTTGACCTTTTCCTTGGTTTCCATGCGAATTCTAGACAATTCTAACACCAAGGAAGCTGGAGTCTTGTCGTCTCCGAACTTGTTCATGAAAGCAAGATCAAATTCGTTCCAACTGGTTATAGAACCAGCTGTAAGTGAAAAATACCATCTCGAAGATTTACCCTCAAATGTATAAGGGAAACGTCGATAGACTACATCTTCATGTTCAACATCCAAAATCCAAACTGCTAGCATAAACTTCTTGACATGATCTTCTGTTGGCTCTTTCAACTCAGGGTTGAACTAGGTTAACAACTTCTCAGGATGCTTAGGTAAAGCGTGTTGATCGCCTGGGATAGCAACTGCATCCTGAGCTAACCATGGCATATTAGCATTAGCGTTTGGGGGGTTTACACCTGCCATGTTCCTTGGAGTTGGAGGTGGTGAAGGTGGTGTTTGAGGAATGCAAGGGGGTGAATGAGGCGGTGATGGTGGTTGACCAGATCCTCCTGAAGCAGGTGGTCCTGAAGAAGACGAAGGTTGATTGGCGGCGGTCAGAAGTTGTTGTATCTGAAGATTAGGAAAGGTACCTATAGGTTGCTCCTCTTCTTCGGACGCAGGTTCAGTACGATGAGTGCGAGGACGTGTGATCTGTGGGAGAGGTAACTCAGTGGGTTGGCACCCAGTGAGATTTGAATAAGCCTTTGTTAGGATCCTACGAGATTCATTTATGGCTTGCTCGAACTGGTCAATCTCTTCAGGTTAGTGAATACCGGGAGAGTTGAACTGAGAGATAAGGCTTCGAACAGAGTCGTTCAGTGGGGCTTCACCCAATCATGATGACCAGAGAGTATGTGGCTATGATGATGACTGTATTTGAGGAGTGATAGGATGATTAATTTTGTTAACAGGATTGTTTTCATCAGCCATCTGCTTAAGCTATCCCTCCTTCTAGCGCCATTGTTGACGGGCATATGTGACTATGCACGTAACGAGGGAAAACAACCCAGACCGGGATCCTTAAAGCAGGTTCCAAGCTGTTTTGGATGGTTGTTCTCGACAGGTTTAAAGGCTCTGTTATCCTAAAAGTATAATTAAAGAAAATCTAAAAGATAAAGCTAACACTACTGATTGTTAATCAAGCTTAAACCTATCCTTACACGGGTTAATTTAATGCTATATCTAACAAGGTTTATAAGTTAAATTACATCTACTTCAAGCAATTAATTTATCATACAAGAATAAACAAGTAACTGAATATTAACAGAGTTGATAAATTCACAGAGATATATTATAAACACGTGTACATTAATTACAAGAGAATAATCTGAATCGTAATATGAATATAAAGATCTGATTAAATAAGTTCCCAGTAAAACAATTAACAAGAAAACTACTAATCTAATCTAAGTCCTATCCTGATCAGGAGCGAAGCAAATATTTAACCTGAAATTGAACCTGTTAATAGGACTACTGTATTAATATTCTTGAAATTATTCAGAAGAAATTCAGAACTTAACAAGATCATACAATAGACACATATGTCACATATTTTCTGATGCCAATCATCATTTTACAACACGACATACATTAGCAAATCGAAATCAGCATAAGTCGACAATCATACATAATATATTTGCACAATTATTTAAAGAGATTATGACAAACATAAATAATATAGAAAAACAGTGACAAGACCAAAGGATACCATCAACACATATGCGAAGTATAAAACTGTGAACATATATAAAAGTATCACCAGTTTAAAATACTGTATCTGCTGACAGGAAAATGCCTCGAGTTACAGAAAGATCAAACAGTAGTCTTCTCTTCTCCTTTCCCCAAAACTATCGACCCCCTACCCACGTAAGACTATTTCCCTTTTAAAAACATTATATCTCCCTAAAATAAACAGTCCTATCAAATAGGGATTTCAAAATCAAAATCTTAAACCGATTTCTCTTAAAAATGACAAACGAATTTGTCATTTTTCTATATATGTGGAAATGTCTGGAAATGAGAATGATTTGATTCATAACAGTGAATCAGAAATATCAAAACCGTCCATGATAAAATGACACCTGGATAACAGCTTCGCTAAACTGATTCGTTCCTGATTACGTGGGGATCATCCAAGAAGTAAATAACCACCATTATCTGCGATACTACACACAAAATAAAATATAATTAAAACATAAACAAACAGAAAAACAAATAAACTAAATAGTAAATAAATTAACACAAACAAAATACCTGTAAGTAAAAAATTGATTATCAATTTATCAAAACTTCAAAACCTGTAACCCAAAATAAGTACATTTCAACCCATTATAAATTCACAGGTGCGTTAAAAACCTAAATGTTCACACCACTAGATGGATTGTACGACGGGACCTTAAATTGCATAAGAGTAATTTGAGCATTAAGCTCCCTTACTTTCTCCTCATTCTTATCATTTTCATTTTTCAACTTTAATACTCTTCGAATCAAACGATTCTTATGCTTTTTAACACGCAACAAAAACTTAGTGTCTGCATCTGACTGCTCTTTCAACTTAAGATTCTCAGTCTCCACAATATCGTGATAAGCTAACATCTCAGCCACTCTTCCCTCCATGCCGTGAATCTTATCCAACAAGCAGTTAACAAACATTGGGTGCATCATATCTCCAACCTGATAAGAATCTGATAAGTTTTTCTCTACAGGCTTCCCCTTAGCCGGAGGATCAACAACCGGATCAACTCGAACATCTTTATCAAACGCAGGAAGACTATCGTCAATAGGGTTCGAGATAGATTCATGCGCAACATTATGGTTATCAACAGGAAACACAGGGTCTACTTCTTCATTGTCTATCACAACAGTCTCGACACGAACACCATCATTCACCGGTGATTTGACAGCATTTCCCTTGGCCATACTTCTAGTAAACCTACCCATAATCTTGGCTTTCAGCCTATCACTTCCACGATTGCAGGTTTTATTGACATTCCTCTTTGGTGTAACCGGCGACAAAGTTGAAGAACTCCTAATGCGTTTGGAGACTAGAGGAGTGCCATGGCTATTTACCGGAGTGGACAAAGGGTCATGACAAGCGTTGGAGCTCATACGGCTGGTAGGGTTCAACAGGGTTTCTGGTGCAAATGAAACGAAGCATGACTAGGGTCTTGGTGCCTGATACATTCCTCGGGACAGTAAAACTGACAGTGACAAAAAGCCGAAAAACCATTAGACTCAATGAACTCATCCCATGACCGGTCTAATTTCGACAATTCCCTCTCAATTAACATTCTGACCAAGCCGTGATGGAAAAGGCTATGGCTAATATGCTTCGGGCCTTTTTTAATCGCAGAGGACATTTTAGACAGACTCTGAACCAAGTAATAAGGTAAATTGAGAGGAAACCCAATAAAAACATACATCAACCGCAAATGGTAAACATAGGCTGAAGACAGGCGACCTTCACAGGTCACGTACATGTGTATTAAGTCCAAGACCGGGCACCATTCCTTTTTAAACTATTTCTGGGCCACTCCTGCTCTGAACGAAACCTCTTGACATGGGTTTTTCAATAGCTGCCTCCATTCGGTAATGTTCATTTGCTTATATTTAAACCACCTTTCGCCTGTTAATGGCAGACCAATTGCAAGCGCAACTGAGTGTTCATCCACACGAAACTGAAGATCACCAACTTTAACCTGAAATTCGGCCAAAGACACAACAAACACCCTCGTGACTTTGGGGTTCGAATCTGAGAACTTACTGACAAACGGCAAACATCCGATAGTCTCGACCTTTGCTAACAATTCAGGGTTCGAAGTGAGTAGCTTCATCTCACAGGGCTCGACTCTTACCACTGGCACCATGACTGACTATACATATGCATGCGAAACCATCCAGACAAGGTACTCGATCTCACAACACGACAGAGAACCAGAGAGTGAACACTCGGGGTGCAGACCCAGCAAAAACCCTAAGCAATGCAGCCCTAAACATTCATAAATTGAATGCAGCATGCGCGAACGCAGCCGAAAATCCTAAAAATTTGACATGAAGGGAATGATAACGCAACAAGGTAGTTGCAATGAGAAATGATGGCAAACAACTTGAGAATGAACTGATTGTGCTATTATTTACCCCGGGCTATTGACGTAAGACTACCCATTGCACAGACTACAGGTGTTGACCAAGGATGAAGCCAAAATGTTGGTTACGTACTCGGAATTGAATGTGAAAGACAGAACTCAGTACCCACGCAATAATGCCATATCAATTTCACAACATGTATATCGGAATTGGAGGCGATGACATAAATTAAGCTGATGTTAAACAATAATCCCATGTCACCCTTACCATAGACTTGATTTAACCTTCGAAGGTGGCGAGCCATGCAACATAATAAAAATGATCAAATTAAAACCAAGCATTGCGATATAAACCACGTCATAAAAATCAACATTGAACAACTATGGTGATATTGATTATGTTTAGGGCATCCGAGAGGTAGACTTAGGATATGGCATGTTTGTATAAAATATTAGTCCTTTGATACTCTAGGACTTTGACACACTTACATCTAACCAACCATGCATATCCATTAATTCACATCCACATGAAAACTATGATAACATGCCAAACCATACTATGGTCAATCATCTAGTTTCGCAATCCTATCAACATCCATAATAATAAAACCAAATAGCAAAATCAAGTAATAACTGCTTGGATAATGTTTGATGATTAGGTTATGAGAAAAGATATGGAAATTATTGACACTCATCCCTTGATCGTTAATGTAAATCCATTCAAAACAATAACTTGATAATGGTGATTTTATCAAATAATCTATGGTTTGCAAAGGCTACTTTTAAAAACATAGAAATTCAATGATTCAGTAGTTCACAGAAAGTTATCATTTCAGCAGTCGGTGATTCAATAGATTTGTCTTGAGAAATTCGAACATTTCATCAAACAAAATAGGATTTTGTTTGATGAAATATGTGTTTTGTAAGGCTGTTGAGCAGGGGCACAACAGAAAGTAAATATAACCTCAGCTTTATGCATTTAGGTGCTTTGATTAAGGTTACTAAAAGACCTGAATGCAGTCATGCCATCCAACATCTCTAAGAATTTTGTAAATAGGGACCATCAATGTTTATTAAGAAAAATAACTAAAAAGAAAAACATATTAGGAAGACTATGTTGAAGAGAACGAAATATGATGACATTTGGAATGAACACACTAGTTGTTGAAAGTGACTGGAATCTGATGCAACACATAGATGGCCAGCAATAGATTATATCTACATGTGTCAAGCACTACAGAAGTAAAGTAAATATGTGAGAAGATCCCAACATTTTCTTTATCTGTGCATGTGATTAAATATGTTAAATTTCATGTTTAAAGATAAATATTGATCTCAATGAAGAAGCTGCAGGCTAAATGGAGTAAGAGCGCTTTTCGGTGAAATAAGAGAACCTTTAAATTTTTATTGGTGCTAGAAAATGCATGAACTAATGAGTAACACTTGCAAGTTGCAAACATATGCTAACTACTTGAGTCCCCATTTTACTGCCATTGAAAAAAGACAAATCACCTGGCACTGAATAGACTTTGAACTGTACATATTTCTTTTTTGG
>LPNX010743405.1:212801-252452 GCA_001517045.1 Pseudotsuga menziesii | reverse complement strand
CAGTCAAAATGAATTCTATTAAACATTATCATTAGTTGGAAATTTTAGGAAAACGTATTCTTGGATAACCATCTAAGTAGTAAAAATGAAAAATATCAAAGTAAAATGTAGTTGTGCTATGCAAACAAAAGGCATGTTCTTTAAATAATAATTCCCCAGCTTAGTAGAAATAATAATTGTTATCTAGGGGTCCAACATGCCACCTTAAGGACCAACTTGTTAATTACTAACAAGCTATCATCTTAACAACTCTGAGAAATTGACATCAATTTGTTAGATGACACAATATCAAAACAGTCAAAATGAATTCTATTAAACATTATCATTAGTTGGAAATTTTAGGAAAACGTATTCTTGGATAACCATCTAAGTAGTAAAAATGAAAAATATCAAAGTAAAATGTAGTTGTGCTATGCAAACAAAAGGCATGTTCTTTAAATAATAATTCCCCAGCTTAGTAGAAATAATAATTGTTATCTAGGGGTCCAACATGCCACCTTAAGGACCAACTTGTTAATTACTAACAAGCTATCATCTTAACAACTCTGAGAAATTGACATCAATTTGTTAGATGACACAATATCAAAACAGTCAAAATGAATTCTATTAAACATTATCATTAGTTGGAAATTTTAGGAAAACGTATTCTTGGATAACCATCTAAGTAGTAAAAATGAAAAATATCAAAGTAAAATGTAGTTGTGCTATGCAAACAAAAGGCATGTTCTTTAAATAATAATTCCCCAGCTTAGTAGAAATAATAATTGTTATCTAGGGGTCCAACATGCCACCTTAAGGACCAACTTGTTAATTACTAACAAGCTATCATCTTAACAACTGACATCAGAAACAATTTAATAGCATTTGAATTTCTTCCTTTCCACCTAACCTTGAAAGTTAGAGGATTCAATGCAAATATATGATCCCATGCAGTGAAATTTTATCCCATGTAGTGTTGTACTTCTTAAAATCAACAAGGTTCACTATTTTAACTTACCATTCAATGCTCAAATAACTACTTCAAGCAGCCTTATCTGACGGTGACCTCATACTTAATGGTTGCATGTTGACTTGTATAAAATATTGGATCAAAGAAACACTACAATAACCTTCAAGTGCCCTATTTGGTCATCATAAATAACATCTCTTTGATGTATCATTTGCTAGGATATTTTGGATCTAAATATTTTAGCCCTTATGAATGTCTAATCTATGCTTGTGAAGACTTAGATTGCTTGATAGGATATCTAGTTGATTTGGATGAATGGGTTGCACTATAAGTCATTCCCGACTCTCTTTGCTCTTCCTTGATCCATGGAAACTCTTGTATATAAAGAGTTTGATCAATTGATGATGTACAGTGTAACCTATTGAGTGCATTGACTGTATATAATGTGCATATTGTAGAGTTTAGTTACTGATGTGAAGTAGGAGTTTTATTTTTAACTCATCTCTCAAATAAATCATTCCAATGGTTGTACATTGACATCTGGAGCTATGTTACCGGATCTGGCACCCCTTTGTCCAGGATACACATTCTAAACATCGGATATGCTTCCTGTTTGGAATTGACAGAGGATCCACTCTTATACATATATGCCCTGATGGATACATTACTCATGTGGATCCTCCAAAAAAATCATATTATAGAAACAATAAAAATAACAGTTGAAATTAAAAACAAATTACATGGATCCCTAAAACCTGAACATGAAACTTAATTTTATAATATATCATATCTAAATTGATCTTTAAAGAAAACCTTACTACAACTCAATAATTTTTGTACTATATATTAAACGACAGTTGTATTATACGCTAAAGGGAAGCCTTAGATTTCATTCATAACAGCTATAAAATGGACATTTAATGACAGCAATATCAAACAATAAATGGAAGATATACCTCTGATAAATTGAAATCTATTCTCTTCTTTTGGTGCACACCACACTCTTCTTAAATGTAGGCCATAGTCTATAATTGGAAGCCATACTGCAGGATTTTTTTCCAAGGAAAAAAATTGCATTTTCTATTCTAGTACAGCAGGTGCTCAAGGCACATTCACTATAGCTTATATTTATTAATGCCCCACAAAGCCCCATCACAGACTTTAGACTCGTTATGCTCCTATCCTTTTAAAATATAGCCAAAAAATAAACTCTTAATCTGACCTTAAAAACTCCAAAATAATGATGTGTTTATAGCTCATGAAAATTTGAAACAGAGCAGTACATTTAATTTTTATCTTACAAATAAGTATACAATACTTCCCTTAACATATGACTTTACTTTAGAGCTGTGAAAATAAAACAATTAAAAAAAATAAACATTTCGTTTTCATATGGTCAATACACCTTCAAGAGATTCTTCCAGTAATAATACCCTAGATTCCAATTGCTGGCCCTCATGAAACGACGTCTACCTCAATATTTATCTCTTAGAAGAAATGAGTGAAAGATATCCCAATTAATAGAACGTAAACTCTGGTGCTTCTAAAGGTATAACTAAGGCAATGTAAAATAGAATTACCATGGTGCAAAACTTAAAATTTGAACCATAGATATGAACCAAAAACATAGTTTGGATAAGAAAGTGCATACTTGTTCAAATGCTGAGAAAAATTCCACAAAATGCAAAGCTAATCCAATGACACTTGATGGAAACTCTATGCCTACAATCAACTACATTGGCTTCCCTTGAGGAAAAATCATTTCATCCATCTCATTCTTGTCTTTTCATTTCTTCCTCCTCTTCTTCAAAGTTACGTTATCTTCTACAACCTCTAACTGGAAATCAGTTTCAGAAATAGACTATGCATTGATGCCCTCGATAACATCATTCTTTCCAGGTTTTCCAACATTGTCTAATTTTCTTCACTTTGTTTGCTTCACATTATCCTTTAGAACATGGTCACTTCCTATTGGCATCAAATTTCTAGTTTTAGAGTCAATTTCAGAGGATTGAATTTGTTTAATTTTGATTTTACTTTAGCCAGTTTTTGCCTCTCAAAAGGGTTTGTGCTTTCATGAAAATCCAAAAAAATTTGCACATCTTTACTTACAGTCAAGGCCTTACCATTAATGTTGTCATTTTCATTTTTTTTAATCGAAGGGGATGCGGTTGTATCTGATTTATTCTCTTTGTCGTTTACAATGTCACTTTCCAATTGCCCCTCTTCACTAAGACCTATGTTTGGAAGATCCATCTCAACCTTCACCTTTCTTTTCTTCTTGGATTTACTTTTGGTATTTGTTCCTTTTCAATTCAGATCAGAGGTATCCGATATCTTCTTCCCATCCTTATTAATATTACAATCCAAATTTCCCTCTTTCAAATTGACCTCCGTTTTTACCATATTAGTTCTCTTGTGATTCTTTTCTCCAGCTGGAACTCGAACAATCTCTCGCTGGTGATCAAGACCCTTGTCAATTATAGGTTTATAGCTAGTACTTGAGTTTTTTCTGTTTTAAGTTGTGATACAGCTCGTGATTCTAAGTGACAACCTTGACCGAGAGTAGAGGATTCATCCAATGAATTTTGCAACTTGTTAACTTTTTAAGGAGTGGAATAATTGGCCAACAAATTTTCAGATTTCCCATCCTCTGAAGGAGACACTAGAGGTGGACTATTTTTCTCCTTTAAAGGACAACTTTCAGTTGCTTCCATAGAATCCATGGAACTCTGAACATGCTTCAATTTCTTGACAAGGTCTATCACATCAATATTTCCAGAATGAATAGACTCCAAAAGAATGTTTATTGTGGAAACATTCAAATAATTGGCATGCTTCTGTATTAGAACAGAAGGATCCATAAGGAATACAAACACTATTGTATCAACATCAGTGTCTTGCAATCAAGTATGTTTGTTGCATTCAAGAGATAGAAGATGCATAAAGAAGACTAGATTTATAGAACATATTTCTTTCAGGACATCGTCATTTTCAAGGGTAAAATTGAAATATTCACGTATGCAGGTATTTACCTTAGAGATACCTTCACACTTGAGTAAATCAACAATAGAAGCAAAGCATGTAGCCTTGGCTGCATGCACAAGAATTCTGGTAGGAGCACAACCTTGTTTTTTCTTCCAATAATGAATTCAACAAATTCATTTCTGAAAATATCAGATAATGCTCCCTATCAAAACCTTATTGAAAAATTGAGTTACAAAAGGAAACATAAAAAGTACATGCCTTTTCCAGAATGAATTTCTATATTCAAACTTACATGCAAATATTGCAATTTTAGATATTTCTACACCTTGGGCATTTCCACTCCTCAAATTTAACAGCCTCTTCAACCTTTTCTCCATACCTGCCATGCGTATCAATGTGTATAGTTACTATGGATTTGAATAGATCAATGAAGCCTGAAAACCCAACAAGTATTTGGACATTTTTTCTTGAGTGACCATGTCAATCATTCTCGGTTGCACAACTTGTAGTTTCTCAATAAGAAAATAGTGGATCTCTATTATCCTAATGATGCCCATGCTATAGGCGTACACACACTGAGAGAGAGTGTCATCATAAATAAAACTTAATACTTGTTATAGATTTTATGCATGTAAACCACTACTAAGGAGGTGGTGTATGAAACTAACCTATTGAGCAAGCACTTGGGACAAACGTTCTATGTGCATGATTTGTTGTTAACAACATTCTTGCAAGGAACCATGAATTCCATATTCTTTTGCCAGCACTGCAACGATCTCAAGTGATGTGTTCATAATTCAAAATCCTTGTTAAAGCATAAAATGGAGGATTAAATAGAGAAAAGGAGAGAGATCCCCCCCCCACACACCTAGTGGAAAGTCTTGCCATTTTTAGAATAATAAATTCTCCCTCCATTAACATGCACTCTTGGAGACTTTGTTTGCTTCTGCAGCTCATCAGTAGATGATTTTTTTTTTGTGTAGAATCGACTGCTCGAGGAGACGACACGTTCTCTTTGTTATCTGCTTGTAAGACCTTATTGAGATCCAACCTCGAACCATTTGAGGTAACCTTTTCATCAAATTTGTGATGTTTCCTTATTTTGGATGTTCCTATTGGCGAGGACAGTTTTGCTACTGTTGCCACATATTTGGTTAGGTCATGAGCTTTGATAAAACCTCTATTTAGGTTAGATAATGTATCCTTATTTTTATGCTACTTTGGACGAGTCATGGTTTTACCCTTGCTGCATTTCCAACCATGAGTTTCCCTAAATGGGATCATTTTATCCTCAGACTTTACTTAATTCCAGTCGGTTGCAGCATGAGCATTAACATTGCCATTCTTCAAGGTGATTTTCTCTTGAACCCTCGCACTATCAGGGTTTTCATTTGTTGGAAAGAAAAGCTTCTTCTTTGTTCACATAAACTAGAAGACATACATAAAAATCCAACAAAATCAATTCTAAGCAATAAAACATCTTACAACCAAAATAAATATGGAAATGAGTCCACCATGTCATGAAACATCAACCAATATTACCACTTATATCAAGTGCCAAAAAAGATGTTATCCATGGTGAAATACAAGACAAGGAAACTTTGTTACAAATAGTTACTGTGATCAGTTTCGTTGGGACGATTTCAAAGCAAAATCATTATTCAAAAGGAAGACAAAGAGCCCTCCATTAATACACATAAGAGAGGTTTAGAGAATCAACACCTTACCTGCAGAAATATAGGCCTGGGAGATAAGCTTGTGCATCCCTTTGCTTCACTCTTTCTGGTGTTTCCTCGCAGGGAAAAAAATAGCGCGAGACGACCAAAATGAACAAAGTGATGTGTTTTTTTGGGGGGAAGTGATCGTGTAGAGACACAAAACTTTGAACCCTTCCTAGCCCTTCCCAAAAGTGTAAAGTTAAAATTGTCCTTTAAAAAAAATTAAAATCTAAATTTTACCCTTCCAAATCTGAATTTTACCCCTCCAATTACGAAAGGTATAAATCATATTAACATTTCAAAAGAAGGGAAACATTTGAAATTACACATCCATATAAAATTTTCAAGATATTGAAATTCCTATGCTATAAATTTCAACTCATCATTCAAAATATTGGAAATATGATCAATTATAATCACTCACTCACTCATGTCATGCACTCAATTCTTAGTTGTGCAAGATGACCAGTAATCAATGATGACTACAAGGCACTTTCCATCCAGATGTGACTCTAACTCCCGAGTCAGTTAGGGCTGCAATCTAAAGTGTGACAATGTGTCAACAACTATGACTATAACAAAAAAGAACAACTGCTAGTCTACTACTAGGCCTAAAACGAGCTCAAAAAATTTGTGCCTGCTACCTATGTGAACCTCACTACCAATGTCCACTCTTTTTTTGTCAAAATGAAATTCAAAAGGCCAGTTTGATGAGTCCTCCTCTACAAGAATTCATTTCTTGCATGAATATCATGGACTCATGACAGCTATAAACAACACTCGATGTCATGCAAATACAAATAATGGTATTTAGCTAGGATGACAAACTGTGTAGAGGTAAATTTATGCATTGCTATAGAGAGGTGTCATTGGGCACACAATATGGAGAAGCAATGGTTATTAATAAAATTACAAAAACAATTTTGGGCTCAAGAATAGTCTTCAATTTGATGGGTGGCATGATTGTGATGTAATCTCCCTCTGTCCTTCCAAACATTTGTGGTTTCTCACAACATTTGTCCTCAATGCCACCAAAATACATATAAAATTCACTTTTATTTACATCCTCTTCCCTTTAAATACTCATCTCATAGTCATAACTAAGGATTATTATGCATGCACATCCTCACCTTATGATACGAATTAGGTCAAGGTGCAGAGACAACCATAAAATATTAAATGTGTCAAGACACAAAGAGTAAGAGACAACTATAAGTAAGTCTTATATTAAATTTACCATATATGTATTTAATTAACACTATCAACTGATATTTTGACACGCTTTATTGTTTTGATATTCTTATCACTCCTTACCAATGTGATTGCAAATCATTCTTTGAAGGTAAAGTCTATAATCTTTGGTCTTCTTCCTCATTATCATGCCTTTTGGTAAGACAATAAAGGGGGTAGTGGTCTACATTAGCATGGAAAATGGTTTCAACATAGAGGTATACACATAAATTGTTTTCATTAAATAACTTAAATTCCTACCTGTGACGATTGATTCACTAAATCGTGGACTGGTACAAAACACAACAAATTTAGAGCCTCGAGCCCTTAATTACTAGTAACGTACTCACACCTAGAACTTCTCAAATATCAACCATTAATAAACTTCTTTTGGTATTTGGTTTCAATTTAAAAGGAGAGTTTTTGAGAGTGAGACATCCAGTGAATTGCAATGATTCAATTGACTTAGTCTTGATTCCATTGCCCCTCCATCCCATACATGTATTCTTTCATGGCAAGTGTTGAACAAACAAATTTGATGCCCTGACCCTGATTATGCTAGCTTTGGTAACTTGCTTGGTATGTATGATTTTCTTTTTTAAATGTTTTTTAAGTTGTGTATTATTTTTTCTTATCTTCCCAATCCTTATCATTCGTACATTTCTCAAGCTAAGATTGCGCGTGGATTCCCCAATATGGTTATGACCTAGTCTAAGTAGTTTTTTTTAATAATGAAATGTGCTCCAACTTGAAAAAATACAATAGAATAATTGTTATGTTATTGAACTGTAAAATTAATGATACAAATATGAAAATTTAGTGTGTTCAAATTAAGTTTTATTGAAAATTTATCATTTTTTCATGTAAATATTAAGGGGTGCTCAATTGTTAAAAATTGTAAAAAAATTGAAAGTACAATTATTTATATTGTCCTTCATCTTTGAAGGGCTCCAATCATAAATACCCTTCCAATTGAAAGTAAGACCCACCCTTGAAATTTGATCACTGCACAACAGGGAAAGTTTATAGATATGCTTTAACTATAACACCATGGACTTCTTATTAAAGTACGATGAGGTAAGCTTGAATGCTAAAGAGGTAGTAAATATGTAGTCATTGTTGCATAAAAAAGAGTAAGTGCAATATGCCTATTTGGTATAAGAGTATAATCAGTAGTGGTACTAGACTATGGGTACTCAACAATATAAACTACTACATTTACTCAATTATTATGTCCTTAGTTAACCCGTCTCTTTCTTGTAATTAAAATATCTCAATAGGTTCATAGCTTACGAATAATAACAAATGGGATATCAACTATAAAATACTAAGTTAAATGATGGTAATAATAGTTAACAAGAAAAGGTATTAAATAATGCAAGTATGACACTTCCAAGTCTAATGAATTCCATTGTACATTTATGTAACATTAATGTTATAGTCTCACCATGTTAATTACACAGATAAAAAAAGGGTTAGAACCAGTCAAGCACAGTATATGGTTTATTTACCATACTAGTTAAACTCTCGATGCATTATAAATTACAACTCAATCTTACCGATGGATTTAATATTCGGTAACTTAATTGTGTTATTAATATTCTATGCTTGGGTTAAGATTTACCCTACATACTGTACATATGTCCAAGCTGCTAAATTCTAAATTAATGTTCTTTTACTAATTACGATTACACATGGAAAATATATAATAAGTCATATATAAGTGTAACCAATACTAGAGATATCTATTTTATTATACTATTTAAGCAACATGTACTAGAGCTGGTTACATGGCATTATCCTAACAAAATGATACCACTACTTATTCAACTAGTGAGTTGACTTGATCAGACCTTGATTAATTACCTCTATAGTATCAACGCACGAGATAAACTTATAAGCTTCGTATAAATTACCCATATAATCATAAATAGCATAGTATAGCGATGAACATCCATCGCTATAGAAAATTTATGGACTATGCGTTGCTATAGCGATGATCGTTGTGGACATTTTCATTTTTTTCCAAAATTTTAAACTGTTTTTCCATGAAAAATTTGATTTTAACTTATTCGTGGCAAACTGTCATGGGACTTTTAAGCCATATGTAGTAGTGAAACTGGGAGAAAATAAAATGAGTTAATAATATTTATGTGGAATCACACTCTAATGGAAGAAATCCAACTCAATGATGATAATCTAGTCTAGAAGTCCTAGCACATGTGCTAGAACATCGTGATGATAGTTGATTTGGTGTTTCTAGCTCAGTTGTGACACATGGGGAGGTCTACATTTCACTAAATTCTAACACTATAGATGGATTCAGAGACCTCATTAAAGGGGTCTCTGAATCCATCTGGGGTCTCTAAATCCATCTGCAGTGTTAGAATTTAGTAAAATGTACAAATTCATTGTCAACTTTTCAATATTTTTCATTATCGGAGTTACACAATTAAAAATGACCAATTTTTATATGGTCATTTGTAGTCTACATATCTTGTGATCAAATTTGGTCATTTATCTTGGTCATTTTTAATTGGTTTCTATCATGTGACCAAAAGTGGTCATTTTTAGTCGGTTCACTTAGAATTATCAATTTCGGTCATTTGTCCCTTTCAGGAGACTGTGGTGACCAAAATTTTTGGTCTCCTGGTCACCAATCTCTCATTTTCCACTATTGTGTTAAATTATCGATTAATATTTTACAGTGGCAATATTTCTGTTGCTCCTTGGAAAATGGAGGAATGGGCTCACGATAGAGGATATGTTGGCCATGCCTCCTAGGGATATTTTATGATACGGAAAGGGTCATCTAATGTAAATATATTTACTTTATATGAATAAAATATAAAGTTTTATTGGTTTTCTTTGATGGTAGTATTTATTTGGTTTTCACATTATTAAGAGCATCACATTCCACCTTTTTTTATCTTGTTTTACACCTTTCAATAAAATAAACTACAAGGGTAATTTAATGAGATTTTTTTGTATAGGTTTTATATTAAAAAATGATCATTTATTTATAAATTTTAGATATGCATGGTTATTATGATAGGTGGCAAGCCAGGTTGGCTTAAATAAATGACCATGTAATGTAAATTTCATAATTTCATTTTGTATGAATTCCTAGTAATGAAACTACATGGTTTTCTTCTTTGAGATTCCCATGAGACATCAACATTGTTAGAGACACTCTTATGACTAGGTCTAAAATTGTTTTTAAAAACTTCCACACCTTTATTGCAAATACAATAACTTAGTAAGTATTGTGGAATCTATACACAAATATCCCAGACCCAATCAAGTCAAATATAGTGCATTTCAATCCCAAAATTTTTCGTGGCTCCTTAGAAAATGGAGGAATGGACTCAGGTGAATCCATGAAGATGGGTGTCTATTTTGGGGGGTCTTATGAGAAAATAAATCTGTGTTTTTCATGTTTTTCAACTTTGGGTGAACAAAAGTGACATTTTTGTTTAGAATTTCACTTTTAAGTAAAAACAAAACTTTCATAGAATTATGTTAGCTTTCTATTCATAATTTTTTCAATTTTTTTTATTGAGCTTTGATATGTCTTTTTGGAAAATGTTTGACAGTGTGTCCTTACAAAATGAAAGGACTAAAAAATAGTCATGTTTGGTTGCGCCTCTAAAATCATTGTTAAACTTGTGTTTTTCAAAAGCAAAATATGCTACGACAATATAAACACAATATACTAGAGGATGACTATAAGTTTGTAACCAACGGATCTATATACTAATTATAATATTTTTTTGAATTCGATCAATGGGGAAACCTTGTCGATTTTCAACATGTTTTTGGTTGCACCATTTTTCTCTCAATTGACTATAAAACTTTAAAATCTACAAATACCCTTTTGAAGTAGACACTCCAATTAACGGCACCATATTTGTTTCAATTTTTTTGGTGGTGTATTTTTGAAGTTATATATTTTTCATTTCACCGCATTTTGAAAGAGATGAAACGAAACTCGACACGTGTTAAGAAACAAAAAAATTATAAATATCGGATCTCATCTATACACAACAAAATCTATACCTACGGAAATTATATTCAATGACGAAACTAATGGTATCAAGTACAACAGTCTATATGTAGTGTAAGACATCCATTTTACCTTTCGAAAATGGAGAAACCTGAAAACTGTGCAGGTTTCAGGTCTCAAAGGTTATTCGGCCGAATAATAATTTTTCGTTACAGAACCGTTATTTACAACAAATGTTGTTTGGCCAAAAAACCAAACGCAAAAAAAAATTCGATGTCTCCATCAATTTTAACAGTTCACCGTTAAACATTATTCAGCCAAATAAAGAATCGATTATTCGGGTGAATAACTATAGTTATTCGGCCGAATAAAAATGTTATTCTGCTGAATAAATATAGTTATTTGGCCAAATAACTTCCTCTATGTTTCTCAGGCACCGGATTCTCACGGAAGTGTTACCCAACTTCGCATTTTCACCCACTCATGATTGAATCAGATGGCCGCAATCGATAGAATAAAGAATGGAACACCAATTGCAACTGAATATTGCGATGGAGTTTAACAATATTGATGGTCCGCTCAATCTCGACCCAACCCATTTATATCGGCCCAACCCCTTTATATCTCAATATTTAACATCTCCACCCTCCCATTGATATATTATTTCTTCTTTGGCGTGTTTATGTATAACCAATAGGGACTTTAATCCCCTCCCTCCCGACCACATAGGCTTTCATCTCTTCTTCTTAAAGTTGTATTTTCTTTTATTTTTTAACTAATGAGAAAAAAAAGAAAAAGGTAAAAATATAACAAAATAGATTTAAGAAAATTAGCAAAGAAATCGATTGATATATCGATGTTTTCACCATAACGTCATGTCTAACATGTTGTCATGGGCCCTAGTCTATAATGTCATCTCTATGTGGGAAATCTTTGGCTTACAAGCAAGAAATGGTCATTTCAAGCTCTGTGAAACCAAGAATAATTATCATTGATTGGGCCATATTATCAATTCAAAACATAACGTCTAAGGGTAAGGGGCTCATGGGTCATGCATGATGACCTATACCACCTCAAAGGACCTATATACTACATAGATAATATCTATTCAATGAGTAAGATATGTCGGTCATTTTGAGGGTTGACACACCAAGTATGGCTTTCAGTCCCTTGGCCATGATTTGATGTGAAAAGGGTTATTGGGCCAAAACATTTTTCCTTAGGGCTCATGAACTATGTGTGGGGCCTTAGGCCACCACAAAGCCCTATAAAGGGAATATTGGCATGTGAGAAAGAAATAGTACCTCTTTTATGAATTTTGGTTAACCATGGATATTTTTTGTAACTTAAGCAATGGAAAGGTCAAAAGACATAGCCTTAGTCCATAACATTTTCATTTGGCTTGTAAGAAAAATATGGTCATAGAAGATTCTACACAAGGCGTAACAGAGAAATAGGAAAATACAACAACAATGGAGAATCCTTTTCATTTGTTCTTAGAAATCACGCTGCCTGACATAAAATTATAAAGAATCCACATGAGTTGATTCAATACCCATTTATTTCCATATTCGTTATTTTGATTCAATTCCAAATTATCTCCATCTTCAATGATCCTATTGAAGGAAAATGCACTGATTTCTTTAACGAAATGTGGACGCTGGAAGCTGGGAGGTCATCCAAAGGCTCCATGAGAAAGCATTATCATGACTGGTACTTGAGTAATAGGCGGTTTGAGAGCCACTTGTTATAAATCCAAAGCTTCGTAGTGTTTCCCGCCTAATTCGTTAGTCCTTATAATAGAGTAGGCTCACCCAGTTCATTCTCAGCATCCAATGATCGTATGGATTTGGCCCCTTGTCCCCGTAATTTATGTACCCTCGTAGAGTTTGAGGTATGGCTACTCAGATTAGGTCTCATGGCTGGGTCTTATCTTGGCTATTCCTAATTAGTCTATCTATGTGAATCCATCTCATAAAACATAGTTGTAAATGCCAATATGTAGTAATACAAAATCCAATTGCGAGATAGCGATATAAATTTTGGTGACCTAGCATCAGTAGAACCACCAGCATAGGTATATATTATATAGTATCTGAGAGAGAAACATCTAAGATAGAGACAGTAGAGGCATCAACAGCGGTAGAGCTCCTACTTTACGTTGATCCAGCCTGAAAAACCAGGCTTTGAACGGCCTGGCCCGAGAATCAAGACACCCATGTTGCCAACTGGGCACCTTGAGAAGTCCTCATGGGAGGAATAATATTAAATCCTCTCATGACCGAATTAAATCCTCTCATTGCCGAATTGAGGACAGACCAGATGGACCAAATTGATACTCATAACCTCGAATCCATAGATTGGTTTAGTAGAAGCCCCTTTGGGAAATGGGTAGTTGTACATAGATCTATATTTGAAAAATCCTTCATGTTTTGGTTCGCCTCCCTATGAACTTCATAGGTTCTAATCTATATTTTAATTTGTATAATGTATAAGTAAATAATATGTGTATATATTTAATTATATTAAATCACATAACATATGAACTATACATATTTATTTATATTAAATATTTTAACATATGAACTATAGTAACATATTTATATTAATTATATATTATTATTATATTTACATATTTTACCATTATTAAGGTGAAAGAAGTTTATATATCATAAGGGTGTTTATAAAATATTTACCTATTTTATAAATTTGGTAAGTATTATATTTACATTTATTAGAAGTATAGTATGGATGGACTATGAATGTATGGATTTTAACATAATTCCCTAAAATGAAGTATTTTTTGTTGGGAGAAAGAAAATTGGAACAATTTCAATATTATGTTTCCCATGTGGTTTGAATTTTGTACTTTGGTGGGGTGTTTTAGAATAATCCCACTTGTTATGCATGCTTTAAATGGTAAACATATCCCATATGCTTTAAATGATGATGATGATGAACTAGATGACAATCACAGTGATGATGTTTTTGATGATGACAATGATTGAAATGATGATGATGATGATCATCATCATCATCATCTTTGTCATTGTCATCATGATTATCACAATAGTCATCATCATCGGCATAATCATCATCCATGTCATCATCATCGCCATTGTCCTTGACATCATCATCATCGTCATTATTGACATTTTCATTAGTTATTCATCATTACCTTTGGCATAAGAAATAGCATCTACCCAAAATATGTGATTAGTGGAAAAGGGTCATGGACGACACACACGATTTATGCATCACAAATAACAACTTATTTTTTAAGATGATCAACATCATCATTCTCATTGTATTCATCATCATTGTCATTGTCATCATCACCATCATCATCATTCATTTCATTTCCATCATAATCATCGGCAATGTCATCATTTCCATTATGCTCCTCCTCCTCCTCATCATTGTCATAATCGTCATCATCATCATCATTGTCATTGTTCTCCTCATTATCAACAACATTATCATTATCATCATAACCATCCTCAATATCATAATCGTTATCCTCATTTTCATCTTCAACATCTGGGTGTAAAACTGGATGCAAAAGTGGATAAAAACATGGATGCAAAAGAGGATGCAAACATGGATGCAACAAACGTAGGCACAAAAGTGGGCACATAATGGGGTGCACCAAAAATGGATGCAAAAGGTGATGCAAAAGTGGATGCAAAAAATGATGCAATCATGGAAGCAAAACATGATGAAAAAATTGGCGCAAAAGTGAATACAACCATGGATGTAAAATTGGATACAAAATTGGATGTGAAAGTGAATGCAACAAAAGTAGATGCAAAAGTAGTCGTAACACCCAACGCAAAACCCGATGCAAAAATGGATGCATAAAGGGATGAAATAACTGATATAAAATTGGATGCAAAAAGATATGCAAACGTGGATGCAAAAGTTGAAGCAAAAGTGGGTGTAAAAGTAAGCGCAAAAATGGGTGTGAGTTGGGACACGAAAAAAGTGGATGCAATAGTAGATGAAAAAAAGATGCAAACATGGATACAAAATGGGATGCAAAAAGGGATGAAAACATGGGTGAAAAAGTGGACGAAAAAATGGATGCAAAAGTGGATGCAAAAATGGCTGAAACAAAACAAGATGCAAAACTAGACTCAAAACAGGATGTAAAATTTGATGCAAAACTTGGCACATGAAAGGATGCAAAAAAAGAAGCAGAAGTGGATGTAAAAAAGGATGCAGAAGTGGATAAAAACAAGGGCATAAAAGTTGAGGCAAACATGGGCGTAAAAGGGGGCGCAACAAGAGTATATGTATAAACTAGGTGCAAAACTAGGCTCAAAACCTGTCGTAAAACATGATGCAAAACCTAGTGCATAACCAGGTGCAAAACCTGGTGCAAATTATGCCATAATTTTTGCCAAATTTAAAAAAAGGATGCAAAAAACGCCTAAAATAGCACTAACCCGTGAAATTGTTCCAGTTTGTCCAAAAAATGAAAAAAAATATACTGAAAGATGGTATAAACACAAAAAAGGATGCAAAAAGAGACGCTAAATCCAGTTTTTGTTGTAGTGCTTGCAAATAAACTGAAAATGAAATCACTGAAAGCAAGACTGGAAAGTCTAATTATCTAATTCAGAAATAAAGCAAACTGTGAATTAAACTAGCTACAACATGAAAAATAAAGGAAAGAAACAAGAAAAGAAACCTCTGGTTGATGAGGGGCCCTCTCAATAATCAGGGGTGATTCGTGGATAACTTCTACTCAAACACAATCTTCAATAGCAATGCATACAACTATTTATTCAGATGGTGGAACAGAAATACAATGCTTGAGAACATATCAAAACATGAACTGATTCTTCTTGACTAACCTAACTCTCCTGGCTAACTGATCTCTCTCATAGAGGCTGCTATATATAATAATTTAAAGGGATGAGCAAGCTGACTTTTTATAGGTTGACTTCTCGCTAAATTTAGTCGATCTTAAAGGCGTTTAACTGATCAGAGGCCAATGCGTAGGCATCTCGCTTCTTCAACGCGAACAGTATTCAGATGTTGTGCACGGGATTCTCTTCAGTGTGAATGATCTTCAAAGGTGGTGCACAGGTTCATTATTGAGCATAGCATGTGACTGATGCCAAACAGAGGAGAGCGTAGTGGTGACTCTTCTAGAGTGTGGGTTGAATGCATCAATCCAGCGTGTGGATGGTTGATGTGGTGGAGAGCAAAGGAGAATACAGGCTGGAAAATATCTGGAACACAACTTCATCACACAGAGGCATGGATAATAGTTTGTTTCCAGCTGTTTCATGTTTTAAATGCCTGGAATTAATTCTCAGCAGCCCGCAGTTTGAATGGGCGATTTGGACAGAGAGTTGAATGGGAGGCTGGGCCGTGAGCTGGATACGTTGGGCATCGATCTAGGGTGAACAGAGTGTTTGTCTACTGGCACATTTTAGGACTGCAATATATAACAACACTTCTCAACATCTGGAAAACCACTAGCAAGTTTGACGCAACGGACTGGATGACAAGATGGACGTCGAGCTGGACATGCTATGCGAAAGGTAGGATGAATGCATTATGTTTATTAATTTATCCCAAAAGGATTGTAAAGTATACAAACAAATATATAAATCAGTTAATACATCAAATGCACTTTAATAATGTCATTTTTAATTAATAAAACCATAAAAAATGATAAATAAAAAGATTTCATATAAACCTTAAATACACTCATACCTGAGGATGAATAATGATTTGCGTGTCATAAAATATACAAAAGATAATAAAACATGTGTTTAAATGAGTAATTCAATTTTCCAAAACTGATAACAAATATAGGATCAGCAATGGTTAAATCATTTTTCCAGTCGCACCTCCTCTAGGGTTTCTTCCATGAGTGATGGAAATTATGCGAGAACATATTTATCATGGATTAGTGCTAAAAAAAATTGAAAATTTATTTGAGCTTACTAACCTTTTTATTGGTTTCTTCTTGAGTGATTGCTCAAATATTTCAGGAATCTCTTTTACTTGTCCATATGTTAATGTTTGATTGCTATCAACAAATTCTATTCACACATCCAAGAATACTTTCTTTTTCCTTTTGAACATCTAGTGGTTCTTTATTTTGTGCCACAAGTCATGGCTAGGGTTTTCCATACTGTGTATTTTGGTTTTCTCCCATCGCAACACCTCCTCTTTTAATGAAAACAATATTCGGTTCTCTTGGCTCGAAATAAATTATCGGTATGTTTTGGTTAGGGTTTGGGTTTAGATTCTACACAGGGTTGGGATTTCCCATGGTTTGAGCCTGCCATTTTGCAATCAATTGCGAACATTGTTCAATAGTATGGTCAAATTCTTTATGGTATGTACATGTCTTCAGAATACTTACACAATATCGAGCAAAGTGTCATGGTTTTCCACAATTATAACATATGATTCAACCTCTTCCTCAACCAAATATTCCTCTTCCTTGTTGTTGTCCTTAACCTCAAAACTTTCCACCCCCCCCTTTCCTGAGGGTAGTGTTGCTGCAAGGGATACCAATTTTTTTGATATTGTTACGAGGATAATGTGGTTATTAAAATTGTGTTGGTGGAAATTGAGAAGGCTGATACCAAGGTTGTGCTCATTCAACTTACATCTACTAATCATTCTTAATCAAGTAGGTATCTACCATTTTCACTTGCAACAACTGAAGTGCTCTACAGTCTTTCTCATCGTGTCCTACTAATTTACAAAACTTACGATATAAACTAGCTGGTGTACTTATAATCTTTTGTAAATACAAACATTCTTCTTATCGATGGCCTCTAGTTTGACATATTCTACACCAAGGCATCCCTTGGGTGTTTATAAGGTCTAACACTCCTTCTGCGACATAGTTCATGAGTGCTAGACATATATCTTTACAGTGCCCCTTTGTTCTACACCTTGTACACCATATCTCTTCTTGAATCTCTTTTCCTTTCTTGATATATTGGAGCTCTACTATAAGATTATCTAGTTGTGACTGAATCTGCATCATTCTTACACTAGTTTCTCCAATTGGAGAGGATTCTATCTTCATGGCTATTTCCAGAGCTTCTTCCCACAACACAATCTTTTGTTGCATTAATGGAATCTGGATGTGCGGTAACAACAGAACAATAAACCATTCCTTATGTTGTACATCTAACATTTGGAAGCTTACTTTGGTTATTAATGTCCTAAATCTCTGGTCAAAGTACCATATAGACTATGTAAGTATCTGTTTGATTTCATTAATCTTTGTAATGCACTGCGACTCATACTTTGGTTTTCTAAACTCATCTATCATTCTGATTCGAATTTGGTCGAGTATTTTCTATGCAACTCCTACTAGCACTATAGAAAACTTCATGTACTAGTCTAGTGCATGACCTCGCAGATTCGTGACCATCTGTTCTTTCTTTATGTTCTCATCCTGGATTTGTCGCATAGTCCATGACTCCATACAACTTCACATAGAAACCAATGTTGCTCTGGGTCTTCCAACCAATTTCCATTAAATATTGGCAACGTAATGTATGTTCCATCCATTACGTTGGCTCCTGATACACTAGGTAAAAAAAAGTTGAGTAGTAAGACTCCCTTGTCCACTATTCACGGCGTTAGTTCTATTTATATTTATAGATCTATTTGGAGATGAGTTTCTCAGATCTTACCTCTGGTGATGTATGTGGCGTTGTAGGTGTACCATACTCGTGCTCTGATTTTTGAGTTTCTACTAACTCTGATTCTTGTTCGAATATGGGCTAGTATTCTTGCTCATTGCAAGAACATTCGTCAATGTGCGACGCAAGATTGTAGTCTTATTCTCTGGTTGTTCTACAACTACCTCTTTTGAGAAGATTCTTTCTTCTCTTTCCTAAACAAAATCTTCTTCTGCTTCTTAAACAAACAGTCTCTAGTTTAGTTTCGCTATATCAAGGGAACATCTCAATTTAGTTTGCTCCATTTTTCACACAGTTCTGTTACGACATGTCCAACATTCTTTGCACAGTCTTAAAATGTTCCATTCGCAGAATTCCTTTTTCACATACAAGCATCTTTATCTAGGTTTTCAGAGATGAAAAATATCTTCCACGAGGTCCTTGGAAATTTTTTTGATCTGCCTCACTATATGAGGTTATTGTATCAACAACAAACTCAGTAACGTATCCCTCCAAAATACTGTCTACCCATAAATCAACATCCCTCAACATAGGGTTTCTCACACTTTTAAGTCACTAAATAAACTGAGGATTCCACTCCATTGGTGCTCCTCCTTGGAAGTTTCTTTGTTGGGTTTCCAACTTAGACAGCCACTCATGCAACATAATGGAGAATTTGGAAAATAAACTATCGTGAATATTTGTGTAGAGGTATCGACCCAACAACTCTGTTGGGTTCCACCAATATCCTTTACTCTCTTCTCGCACAAATTCTAACGCTTTGAAATCCACCCAATCTTGGATTTCAGGCTTCGTCGGATGCCATAACATATCCCTCTCCAAAATCGTTAGGTCCTGACAATGGAACCATTTGTTGGCCTTATGGCATCTCTTTGACCCAGGTTCAGTCCCTTTTCTCTTGTGCATAACAAATACCAAGATATCTACCCAACAAAGAAAATCTCAGTCACAACACCAGCGACACACATGCTGTCTCACCCGAGATATATTTCTGTGGGTAACTGTCCAAACGAGGTTTTCGCAGTTGGGTGGGGTGATTCCGCATCCCGTGTCCTTTCGCCAAGGTGCTCAACTCAATCCTATGGATGAATTATTTATGCTTACTATGCACAGTTAGAATGTGAAACACTTATTCCTTTGCAAATAATGTAACAACAACCCAATACAACATAGATACATTCAACTCATAACAATGTGACTCATATATATATATAAACTCATTCATATGAAACTACATATGAATTCATTCAAAACGACATTTCCACATGCGAGTTAAACACGAGCATCGTTCAAACGTATAACACATAATATAACATGGGAACCCATCCGGGAAAACAACATAAAGGTGCTCTTCATCTGACATGATAAATATATTGCACCTTTGATCTGCGCACTAAGTTGCAGACGATGTTCTAGGTCTTCATTGCTTATCTATACAGACTTATTTCTCCTCTCATGCTCTCTTATATTTTGTCGATGATCTTTATCAACTTAACTCTACCACTTATCCGCACACAACCTGGATCGACTCAGTCTCTTCTACTTTTCTGCACACTCAGTTGCAGATTCTCAACTCAATGGACTTAGCAAAAACTAACAAATAATACAACAATAACTAGAGGCTAACAATGAATCTAAAGCTAATGAGGCTAAAAAGGCTAACCCGCATACAACTTGGGTTCCTTGTTTTATAGACTCTTTACATGTCTCTCTCTCAGTCAACTCCCTACACTTAGCCAGCGTGTTGTCTTTCCTATTATAGCAACACATGTTAGTAGGCACTAACGACCTGACTTACAACGATACCTTCATACGTGTGGCTTCCATTGGCTCTAGCGGACCTCGTATCCACAATCTTTCTGACATGGTGCTTTCTAACTATTGTGTCGTTGCATGCCTTCTGACATGAATCCACTCTGTCACATTGTTTCTATGTCACGTCCTTTCCTTCTATCATGGCTTTTCTTCTGTTGCAGCTTCTTCTTCTGTCGCAGCTTCTCTTTCTCAATTGCTTTCCTCTTTACTTTGCCTTTATTGTAACTCATTCTCCTTCTTTTCCTTCCTTCTTTCTATCGCTGCCTTTGTCGCAACTTCTTTCTCTTATTTTTCCTTATCTCTTTTAATACTCAAGCAGAATTCTAAGTGAGTTCTGCTTACCTGTCCCTAGGCCCAACAAAAACCCTAATGAGATTAACCCTGTTGATTTTCAAACCCATGGCTATCCGGTGGCAAAGGAACTTGTGACCAGGCACACTTGCTCTCCCTATTGATGTAGGGAACCTCCTTCAATTCATAATTTCCAAGGATGGATTTGAGCTAAAACTAAAGAGACTTAATCGGATAATAACCATATGGGTGGGTTCCTGCATTAGAATAATGATAGTCGATTACAAGCTTTCATATAAAGCGGTCATACTATAGATATCTATCTTCATTGAAATCTTGCCCACCCATGAGACATGGACATTGTTTAGCAACAATGTACTAGCAACATCAACCTGGTTTCCCCTAAGTTGTTGTGGTTGAGCCTCAATAGCATCTAGGGCACGAAACCCTCAACTTTTCAAATCTAGATACTCAACCTGCAATCTGGTGCACAAAGATTTCAACCTTTTCTGCACTGTTGGATCATCAATTTGAGCATGTCAAAACCAAAAGAAATGGGATGGAAAATTGCTTTGGGGAATTGTCCCCGAATTTTCCTTTTGACGTGATAACTTTTCCTTTTTGTCTTATCTGCGACGAAAAGTTGGAAATAATAATAGCACGAAATAAATATAAAAAATTGTTAAGTTTGAGACAATATGAAATTATTGTCTCAAATAATTCTCTTAAAGCTATACTTCATGTAGTCGTGTAGAAACGATAGACGTGCCTTGTTAGTGCAACATTGGGTGGTCAATTAGAGTGGATTTGCTTGAATTTAGATTCTCTTTGGTTTCCAGAAATCCAGACTCTGTCTGTCACATCATGCAAAGATTTGTGGAATTTGCTTACAATGATCTTGGAAAGACGCTCTACATTGTCGAAACACAAAATTTGGATCCAGTGTCATGTTGCGGGCAGATTTTAGAGAATTGTTGTGAGGTGCTTCATCCCTTTCAATCTAGACAAGTATGAGACAAATAAAAATGAGTTGCATCATCTTTTTCATAGTGGAGGATAAAGAGATGGCTCCATTCAACCTGTATGGTGAACCGCTCTACCTATCCTTAACAAAAATAGCTGACAATATCTAACCGCACCAAAAAATAACAATGACATCATTCTCTACAAACTAAACACATTTATAATAAATATTAATTTTCAGAAGCTTTAAATAAAAAAATGAAATCGTTAATATTTAAACTATACTAAAAGTTAAGCTCCAACATCCCTTTAATCCATCAACTTGATCACTATATGTTGTACTTGATTACTATATGTTGAAGATATTAATATATTATTTAACCAACTTAAATGGAAAAAAATTTGAAAAAAAACTAAAGAGAATGTTTTTTTTTTTNATATGTTGTACTTGATTACTATATGTTGAAGATATTAATATATTATTTAACCAACTTAAATGGAAAAAAATTTGAAAAAAAACTAAAGAGAATGTTTTTTTTTTTTCAGAGGAAAAAATACCAGTCTTTGATATTCATAAGAATCGAAAAGACATCTTAAGCAATATACAAGCATATGACTGTACATATCTGCCCCACCCAATCAGCATATAAAGAGAATGTTACCACGAAGAAATCAAATTTACCATAAACAAATAATATGACTCAACGTCAAACTTAGCTTTAATCATTACTCCATCACAAATGGTGTCATTTGGATAAAATGACCACTATTTTACCATTGGGATGAACATTAATCTTTCGTCAATATGATCGGTCGCATGGCATATATTCAACTTTTTTGAAAATGAGAAATCACGAGGGAATCTGAAAACAACGGTGAAAAATGAGAAGAATAATGATATTGTTGGGATGTTACATTTCAAATATGACATGTGGACAAATGTATAATGATGAAGAGACGTATGTTGCTTTAAATTCTATTGGATAAGGATCTACAAGAATTATAACTAGCATACCCCAAAGCGGGGCAAATGAAACACCGAAAAAATTTGCGTGTCTAAAATGAACGAAATTATTTTTCAAAATTATGATTCAGTAAATTGATTCATAGCATAGAATATAAATGATAATGTGTAAATTTGTATGTATTTTTGTTTTTAATGAAGAAGTTGTATAATATTTTTTATTTAATTATGAAAGAGTGAAAACATATATAATGGAAAACGCTATAAAAGCTTGCATTTCAAATCTAAGCAAATATCAAATTCAAAAAAACACTTAAAACATAACAGAACGAAAAACTGAGAATTTGATTGTGTTTGTCTGAGTTATATCAACATTGAGTAAGTTACATATGTATTTGGTTTACTTTGAAGCTCTATATATATATATATATATATATATAGTTTGAAACGAAAAAAAAAAAAAACATTTTTCTAACATTTTCTTTTTAGAGAGATCCCACTAACATTACACAAATCCAAACCAAGGGCCATAAGTTTTGAAGTGAGCACATATGGAATAAATGAGAAGAGGAAGCCATGCGTGAGTGCAATGGCTCCCTCACTTGGGATTAATGAGACAAGACTTGTTGTGCCTTGGAGTGGGTGAAGATACAAAATGGAGCACATGCCCAATTTATCTCCAAACAACATTTTAACTTCAAACATTTGCAATCTAAATGGAATCAAAGCTAACCAAATTGAACTTTCTAGGGTAGCCATCTTCTTTTTGTGGGGTCCCTATTTTACACTATAATTCCCTTGTCTAACTTGATTGCATCATTGGCAAGTTGATCTGCAATTGAATTGTTGAGATGCGTGAGGTGCATAAGTTTCATGTCGTCGAGGCTTTGAAGGTTCCAATTAATAAACTCATAATACCTACATTGTATATTCCCTTCGTAAGTTTTTTCCCCTGTATATGCTTTATGACAAGAAACTAGTTTCTAAAAATTATAATATGTTGTAGTTGAAGACTCTTCACAATTTTTGTACATAGAAGGAAGGTGTGCATTTCAGCCCAGTTACTTGTCGCCACACCTATACCCATGAAAATTTCATTTCTTCCTTTCCATCAAGATACTAAAAAAACCTTACACTTGCCACCCCTTTGCATTAAAGTATATAATATTCTATTAACATAAATTCTAATTATAGAAAAAATTAGAATCATATTTACGAAACACCCCCAAAGTGGGGAAATGAAACATAACTTTCATTCATTTTAGACATACCGAAGTTCTTTTCGGTGTTTCATTTCCCCCGCTTTGTGGATATGGGGGTATGCTAGTACTATATATTTTCATTTCATCAAATAATGTTGACCTACTAATCTTTTTGCTTCACTTCGCTTTGCTTTGATCTCTGCATGTGTTTTTCTCGCAGACACACATGCAGGAAACGAATATCACTGGTTCTATTTGATGTGTGGTCCATGTTCAAACCGCCTATTGTGGATTTCCCTCCTCCTGCGCTTGGAGCTATCTTTAACTTTTTCAATTTTCAATATGTATGGGATTTATATGGTTAGGTAGGTGTTATAGGAGCATTGATTTGGTCTTCAAAATCTTAGTAATAAATATGCAATAATCAGAAGGTATAAGAGTTTTGTTTTAAAGCAAAGTAAATTCTAGGGGAAATCAAACATAACAACTCTATGGCCAAGTTTCAATTGGACAAATTAGAATCTTCAACGGTTTATGAAAAAGTTTCACAAGCATTTCTTTAAAAAATTGGTATAGTTGTTGATATAATAGAAATGAAAAGACAGAAATTGAAATTGAAAATTGCAATAGAAAATCTCTTGCAAGTCATATAAAGTAAATAAAATATATATATTTAATTTTAAAAATAAATTATGCTTAAATTTTATGTAAAACTTTTCAAATTTTAATTTAAAAAATTTGAAAATTTATCCATAATTATAAAATTTAAATATGTTTCTATTCATTGTTATTCCATAAAAATAAAAATAAAAAATCCAAGTACATCAAACACTTAAACTTGTCACAAGTTTTGTCATATATGGCAACATATTTCCAATACTAGCCAGTTTTTAGTTACAAAAAGTTTCACAAAACAATCCTTCACATTAATTTTTTTTTATACAATTCAATAAAAAAAAAAGCTATTATACGAATACTTCTGAGGCTCCGAGCTTGGAATGAACTGAGAATCATACGCACCTGGTTCCAGCTTAACGTGGCCATCTCCCCCAACCGAATTCAAAGCTTTCTTAGGGAAAGCAAAGCTATTATATCCTGAAATTTCTTGGCGGTTAACAAAGAGTCCCTCATGTTCCATGATGGAATCACGCTGGGGTCCGTGTTCATCTGATTTCTCTCTTTGCACACTAGAGAGATCAAGCCGCAGCGACAAATCCGTTACCTCAATAGTCAAGCTTTTCACATCCGTCTTCCGATTCGAAACTGCGACGTTGGCTCCGCCATTAAGCTCCTCGTCCTCTGGAAGGCCCAATCTGAGCTCAATTTCTTTCATTTTAGGAACCATCTTGGTACAATTCTTGTCTTCCAACTTATTCCCGCCCGTAGCAGCTTCAGAAAATCCTATATAATCGTATTCTATGATATTCGAACAACCAATCTTAGGCGGCCTCGGGCATTCATCTGCAGAAAGCGACCTTTATATTTTCTCATCTGCATTTGCACAGGGAAAAGCTTCGTTCTTGTCTGTTGCCGAGCTCAAGCCAGCAAATCTAGATTCATGGTGGCTCTTGCAAAACGGATCATTCCAAATCTCCAGACTCACGGAGCTCTGGTCACAAGTTCGAATCCCTGGATGCCGAGAATCCGTGTCATTGCAATCATTTTCATGCGTTAGGAGAGCATAGAGGAAGTCATTGTCATTTCAGTTTATAATGGAAACAACAAACAATGTTAGATAATGAATCGCAGACACTAAATGAGGCTTCTAAGATGACGAAACCTTGAAAATAGCAACCCCTTAAATAGTAGCTTAGGTGTAATGAATAATACTTTCGGTGTAATTATATAAAAATTATACTTAAATGAGGCTTCTAAGATGACGAAACCTTGAAAATAGCAACCCCTTAAATAACAGCTTAGGTGTAATGACAATGAAACAGTCTCTTAAATAATACTTTCGGTGTAATTATATAAAAATTATACTTACTTAATGTGAGTGTATGTTATGCAAAATTGTTTTTAATTTATTAACAGATATTTATTTTACGCAGTTAAAAACATGAACGATTGGACATTCATAATAACAAACTGTTAGCTTTTGTTAATATTGATTAATAGTAAAGTTTACTTTTAACTTTTATGAAAATTAATTATGATAAGAAATTTGAAAACAAATAATAAACTAATAATAATAATTAATTACAATTTTACATTTGAGATATGAATAAATGAACAAATACATAATAATCAAGAAAATGCTTATCTTGCTTGAAATTCTACAACAAACTTAACTTACTTACTAGTGAATGATTGGATTGGATTTAGATGACAATTTCAAAGTTGGAGTCTCTACATGAGTGAGATGACAATTAAAATGTCGAAGTTACTAATCTAGACTTGTCATTATTGAATGATGACAAGGATTTCTTATGTTTCAATGAAACCTTTTCTTGTATGCACTTTTCAATGATTCTATATTGTTTACTAATCTAGACTTGTCATTATTGAATGATGACAAGGATTTCTTATGTTTCAATGAAACCTTTTCTTGTATGCACTTTTCAATGATTCTATATTGTTTATGATTTTTCTTCGTATTGTTCAACCATTTTTTCATAATGAGTTTCATATCATCGAATAATCTATGAAAAACATATTAGTAAGTCTATACACGAATCCATGGTAAATATATTAAACGCCAAATTAAAACGTCAATAAAAACAAAATCTATACATGTACAAGTATATATGGTGCATGAGACAAACCACAATGGCAGAGGTTTTCTTTCATTGCACCGACATAACCTGTTAAGTAGATATAACAAATAAAACAAACGAAGAAATTTCATATAGCCAAGCAACAAGTACTCATCGTTAACAAATTTCCATAATGCTTTGTATGTACACTATTCATGACTTAGTTAAATATGTCTATATTTCCAAAATCATGTCGTATTGTGGGCTACAATTTGCTAAGGAAATATATCTCATTGTTACATATCCCAAACAAGTAAATGGGAAAAACAAATAAACATCTAAACTTAAAACCTCTCTAACCAAGCAAGATAAACAAAATAACTATAAAAATAACTATAGAATCCAATAATAAAAAAAGTAGGCCTCACGACTTAGCCAATCCAATCCGCAAGTAACCCTTCGTAATGCATCGAAGGATTTCATGGCATCATGTAGAGGCTAATAAAGCTTCTAAAATGGAAAAAATAAGGAAAAAACTAGATCAAAATGAAAAAGAATTGCAAGGAACTCTCCTAAGTGGGAGTCGGGAGTCACTCGTTATCTTATGGGATATTCCTTCATATTACCTAACCTTAATAATCCCTTACTCAGTGGGTGAGGTTCACCAACATATTGAAGGACATATTTAGCTTTTCTTAAATTTACATGCAAATCAAAATGGAAAATGAAAATAAGAACAAAGGTTGCCCAAACCTTTGTGTGTGATCCATTCAATATATTTGCAACTTTGATGTTTTTCTAATAAACTTACACACACTTAAAACAAACAAAACCTTTCTCATTTTACTTTTACTACAATCAATAATATAACTAGAAATGCATATAACAAATCCAAGTAACATTTTGGTAAGGTATTATTGTTTACCAAGTACTTGACTCATGCTACAGTACTTCCTTCACCAAAATCGAAGCCCTCTCATCCATATCCACAAGTACTAATCCACAGGTTGATAGGGATCTCAAATATTACTATGGTGGAAAAGACAAATGGAGACTGATCAATCTCCACACAAGGTCAAACCATTGCTACAAGGACTAAATCCTATTTATTGCTCAACAAAAGAAACAAGGGCTAAGAATGTTTTAGCTAAATCGTAATGTTTAGAAATTTTCTCTTACTTTCTTTCTATCCTTCCTTTCCACCCTAGATCATATTTTTATAAGGTAGGAAGGTGATAACATCTAACTTAGGTGCAATTCATGTCATGCACATATGTCCCATGCACACAATTTATTCAAGGCTTTTAGGCTTTCAAATGTTTCTTTCCTTTGTCAAGCTTTAAGAGGTGGTTGGCAATTTACTACTAACATTAGAGGAAATTTGAGGTCTAAAATGGGCCTCTTAAGGAAAATAATAAAATAATAGTTATTAATTTTGGAGGAAGAATGAAAAAAACTACTTTTTTTGTTTGTATTTTCGACATATCTCCCTGTGGTTTTACTGAAATTTTGAGTGGGAGAGCTCATTGGATGCGGAATTTAATTACACATCCAACGAGTACCCACACTGCATACTTTTGACGGACCCCGCTACCCCAAAAATAAGAAATACCTGAAAAAACGTGATGATGACATCATCATCACGTTTTTTCAGGTATTTCTTATTTTTGGGGTAGCGGGGTCCGTCAAAAGTATGCAGTGTGGGTACTCGTTGGATGCAAAATTTAATTTTGCATCCAACGAGCTCTCCCGCCCGGAATTTGAGTAAAACCACAGGGAGATATGTCGAAAATACGAACAAAAAAATAGTTTTCTTTTATGACAAATATGTCAATTCAACCATTATGGTTGACTCATTTTATTCAAATTCTATTGGTTCCTGAATTCCAACTCACAAAATTTATTGTTGGTGCGTTTTCTTGTAAGGCCTATTTTAGACCCCAAATTTCCTCTAATGAGAAACACAACTAAGTATGACTTTCCTTAACGACATCAGTGAGGCTTGGAACTGTACCTAGGAAAAGCCATGGGGTATTCACCTTGTTGAGCAATATATTATCACGTTCATTCATAAAGGTTTTTTTTTTAATGTGAAAAATAAGTTCAATATATTGTAGGTATTGGGGGGCAAGGAATAGCGTATGGGGTGTTTATTGTTAGGATTATTAATCCCCTTATCCAATTTGGTCATATGTCTAAATCAAGAGTCATGTCTAAATCGAGAGTCCTTCTAGTCTATTTTTAGTCACTAGCACCATTGGGTCCACTTGGCCTAATTGGGGCACATGTTCCAGTTACTAAAGTGTGGGGAACACTAACTGAGGCCTACTGCCACTAATTGCACTTGCATGCATCAGTTTAGGAGCCTCCTAGATCAATCCCTACAAATTAGGTGCCATTGGGAGTGCCGATACCAACCAAGGTCAGTTGAGTTGAGTTGGTAACTAGTGAAGCTCAGTTAGGAGTCCGTTATATTAAGTTCTAGTCATCTACATTCAATTAGCGCTAGGTTTGCATGGTTGCATGCAGGAGAGGTGCATTTCTCACCTACCACAGTCAGTTAGGCCTAGTTAACACTGAATTAGACACTTGAGTTGTGATTTAGAACTCCGATATTGATTTAGACAAGGTCAGTTAACCATTCAATTAAGTAGAGTCTAATCAATTCGAATTCTCTCACATGGATTTGAATTGCATGTGGCTATTTAGCCATTGTACTTCATTGTAATTATTATATAATTACTTTTGATTAAAGAAAGCATTCACAGTTGCAAGCAATTTTTGTGAGGTCTATTTTGTGAGTTGTGTGTTGATCCATGATCTATATGCTCAATTTAATATGGTATCAGAGCCTCGGCAGGACAATGCACTTCTCCTACTATAGATCCATAATTGGATCAAATTTTTTGAGCAAAATTGCTCCTTCCAGTACTACACAAGAAGCGAAGAATTTACCACTTAATATCCCAAGTTAAGGAATTGTTGATCAATCTTGCTTGATCAACTATGCTGGGTGTGAAGGAAATTCCAAAAGTGCAGACTGTTGACCTTATTTTGTCTGTTTGATTGTGTGATTTACAGGTTTATCATTCCTCTTCGCTGCATTTTATACAAGCAACTCAGTCTCCTTCACAGCATTTGCTACAGCAGCTCACTATTCTCCACTGCATTCTATAGGGCCCCTCCAATGGAGCTCCTCACTCCTTTCAACTATCACCAGTGGAAGGAGGACATGGAGATGCAGCTACGCTCCAAAAGACTCTTAAGACTCACAATGGAGGCAGAGAAAGAGCCAATTCATTATGTTGACAAAGAAAAGTATTGGAATAGGCTTGATGAAGCCTACGGATGCTTATGCCTCTCAATCTCTTGAGATCTTCTCTTCCACATCAATGGATTGAAGACTCCCAAGGAGGTTTGGGATAAGCTTTCCTCCTTATTTGAAAAGCAAGACTGAGGGTCTATCAACTCGAGAATGAGCTAATTTCTCTTCATCCAGCCAATTTCGAAACACTCAATGACTTCTTCAAAAAATTCAAGAGTCTAGTGTTCCAATTGAAGTTGTGCAGGGTTGAGAAGGAGGATGATCAACTCATCCTTTCCATTCTCTCTAAGCTTGGTGCAGACTATTCAGTCTTTGTATCAACATTTCATTTTGTGAAGCTCTCTACTCCAAACTGAAAGATTCCTAGTCTTAACTCTTTCATTGAATCTCTCACTCAAGAGCATGACAAGTTGATCCAAATGAGGATCATTCGATATTCTAGAGATCAAGCACTTATTGTAAGAGGAACTAAGGTAGCGAATGATAAAGGGAAGCAAAAGGATGAGTCAACTGTAGAGAAAGAGCAGTCAAAAGAGCCTTCAGGTTCAAAGAGAAGCAAGAATAATGGAAAAGGAAAGAGACTATGTTCCTACTGTGGAAGGGGATTTAATCCAGAAAGCACCTGTATGAGAAGAACAATAGATGAGATGGCTCTTCTTCTGAAGAAGCATAACATTACTGTACTTGCTAGCACAACGAAGGCTAACCATAACGAATAAACTGAAGAATATGAAGAGACATGCCATGCACTAAAGGCTAGCTTCTCCACAGCACATGCCTTCCTCATTGATTATGGAAATTCCAATCATATGGTTGCACCCAGAGAATCATTCTCTTCCTTGCAGTATTTTGATGGTACTAGTATTCATATGGGAAATAATAGTAAAGTTCAAGCCAAAGGGAAGGGCTCTATCAATATTGAACATGGAAAGTTCAAAGATGTGATTTATGTTCCCTCCCTAGCTGCAAACCTGTTATCTGTATACTAGATGACTCATGCTGGCTCTCCAAAGTGAGTCATATTTGGTCCTGACTCAGCGAAGATCACAAATATCTCTACTGGGAACATCATAGTGAAGGGTGCTGCAAATCATGCCTCCAAGGCATATGAGTTCTCATACTTCATGCCATTTTCAGAACTAGTGCACTCTTAATAGCCACTTACAAGGGAAGGGAAAAACATTTCATCTACATCTTTTGCAGTTTCCACTAGTATTGCAGATCCAGCTATATCAGTTTATGAGATTGAGATTCAGGGTGATTCAGATCTAGATCTAGTCCCTCCTTCCAAACTGGAAGCTAAGAAGATCACTGGAAATCAATTTGACACTCAGAAGGGAAAGACCCTTACGCTATGTCATGCAATCTTACCTCCTTCAGAGAGATGCAATAGACTCCCTATAAGATGCTACATAGAAAGGGCTCAGTCTCACTACATTCAGAGGAATAGAGCTGATCATACACCTCTTCATTCAGCAAAAGACAAATGTTACATTTCTCCTTCCTTCCATCATCATTTTGGGAGAAGATGGAGAAGTCTGCATGCCAGGCCCCAGGATACCTATGCAGAGAACATCATGCATGCTTCTTTGCTACATCATAGAGATTGCAACAACACATTTTCAAGTTTTTTAGACTTGAATCCTGATTATATCTGGTTAGTTAGAGGGGGGATTTTTTTCCCATGTGGTTTTTTCCCCAACTCATTATATTGAGCAATTACTTTACTTTACTTGATGTAATGGGTGACCTATGGTCTTAGTTACCAGGGCCCATAGATTGTCAAAGTTAGCATTTAGGGGGGGTGTTAAGATTATTAATCCTCCCTTGTCCAATTTGGGCATATGTCTAAATCAAGAGTCATGTCTAAATCGGGGGTCCTTCTAGTCTATTTTTAGTCACTAGCACCATTGGGTCCACTTGGCCTAATTGGGGCACATGTTCTAGTTACTAAAGTGTGGGGAACAGCAATTGAGGCCTACTGCCACTGATTGCACTTGCATGCATTATTTTAGGATCCTCCTAGATCAATCCCTACAAATTAGGAGCCATTGGGAGTGCCAATACCAACCAAGGTTAGTTGAGTTGAGTTGGTGACTAGTCAAGCTCAGTTAGGAGTCAGTTACATTCAGTTCTAGTCCTCTACATTCAGTTAGAGCTAGGTTTTCATGGCTGCATTCAGGAGAGGCACATTTCTGACTTACCAAATTCAGTTAGTCTTAGTTAACACTGAATTAGACACTTGAGGTGATTTAGAACTCCGATGAACTATGATATTGATTTAGACAAGGTCAATTAACCATTCAGTCAAGTAGAGTCTAATCAATTCGAATTCCCTCACATGGATTCGAATTGCATGTGGCTATTTCGCCATTGTACTTCATTGTAATTATTATGTAATTACTTTTGATTAATGAAAGAATTCACAGTTCCAAGCCATTTTTGCACTGTTTCATTCTTCAATTGCTGAGTAAATTGTGTGATCTATTTTGTGAGTTGTGTGTTGATCCATAGATCTATGTGCTCAATTTAATATTTATATATATTGGGGGGTATAAAAGGGGGTTTCTAGTAAAAATAAAGAATATATTGTAAAAATAGGGGGTTTTTAATTGAAATATGTATTGGGAGGGGGGTTCAACAAATGGATTTATGTACGTAATTATCAATATCTAGTTAAATTAGGGGTATTCTTTAATATCCCATGAACGAAGGCGCTATGACATAGTTTCACTAAGTGAAAACCTCGTGGGAAACGCATGTTCTAGTGGTAAACTTAAGTAAAGATCTAGATAATCATGCAATTTTTCTTGCCTCACCTTAATTTTCTCAAGAGTACCAACTATAAATGTAACAATTTCCCACCACCTTTCTTGGAAAAATGATGAAAAAAGGTACATACACATCCTAGTAAACCATATTCCTCCAGTAACCTAGTAACTTGGTACTGGGTTTCAACAATTACAATGTAAGAACTATGATCATGAGGGAAATGATACATTTTCATTATATTTCTACTATTTGTTTCAATTGTATCGTACCAAAGATGAATGTGGATGGAGTTGACATGGAATTGATGTGAAACATGCATATTGACAGTATCTCGTTTTCCACATCACCTTCTCCCTATTTGCATGACATTGATCACTAACCTTGCTAAAAATATATGTGAAGTGACATTGAGGAATCCAAACATTAGTGCTAGATGTAGAATGTACTGTAGAGATGACCTTGTTACAATCTCCTCTTTTTATTGATGGCCATTGTTTACTAATGTGATCAATGTTAGGATTTGCAACAAATTGTTATAAATTTGATGGTTATACATGATATTTAAACATTTAGCATCATTTCATCATAACCATATCATTAGGATCAATAAAATAAAGACAAGCACATCAAGACAAAAGAACACAAATATTTTCCTCTCATAAACCATAAGGGAGAAAACCTAACAACTTCTTTAGTATAGATTCTGTCACAAAGTGCAATGCCAACCAAGATAGGATGAACCCCAAAGAAAATAACATGTGTCTCTTCTCTCTAGTGATCTTCTTCTTTCTCTCTGTTATGCACTTGCTTGAGTGAGAAGTGTGTCCAAATGAGAGGTGTACCATCTCTATTTATACTCATCAAGTGAATGACCAAATAACCTAACTGCAACGACCTATTTCTCCAAACAGGTTCGACCTCCTACGGAGACTCAAAATAACATTTATATAATCTTTCTTATGGGTACTATTTACCTGACTAACAACAGAAGGTTTACATTGATTCTTTTAAGTACATTTACAAGACCAAGTACACAAATAACATCTCCAGAAGGAGGTACAATGATAATACAATAAAAGTATAATAAGGAAATCTTCTAAAGTTACATTCTTCAACACTCCCTGTTAACAAGGAAGGTATTCTTCCATCATGGTCATCATCCTTGGACATCATCACTAGTTCTCATCACCCAAAACTGGACATATCATTGGATATCAACTCTGGACATCATCACTATATATCATCACTAGACATCATCACTGGATATCATCATTTTGCTGCAACTTGGTACTTGGGTCATTGACTTGTGACATCTATCAAATCCATACATCATTAGAAGTTAGATAGAGATATCCCTTTTTCAAGTTGGATGCAATCCTCATATCGATTTCTAGATCCAATCTAGGACTTCAATGTCTTGGTCCCTGACTAGGTCCTAGTTCCATACCAAGTTCTTCAACCCAAAGCTAAAGGTTGACCGAAGTTAACATATTTGTAATTGACTAAGTTCCTCCATTATTAAATAATGGCTCTCAACCATAGGCTAACCACTTGGGATCTACCCTCGGTGATATGACTAGTCACACTAGGATCAACACTCAGAGATATGACCAACCAAATTAGGATATACCATTGGAGACACGACCAACCACATTGGGATCTAGCCTCAATTATATGACCATTCAACATGCACTAGCTCAATGAAGTCCATCAGAGAGCCTACATGTAACATCATGCATCATTTAAACGTACTCCATCGACGAACCTATATGTAACACATGCATTAGATCGACCCAGTCCATCGAGGAGCCTACATATAACACTGAGATATCCCTTGTTGATATGACCAACCATGTTGGGATCTACCCTCGGAGATATGACTAGTCATATTGGAGATACAAAAAATTATAAGTTGGGATCATCTCATATAGTGACCAGTCCCTTTTCATACTAGGTGTACCTATGTAGTGACCAATCCGTTTTCATACTCAGTGCACCTATATAGTGACCAAATGTTTTTCATCCTATGTGCACCTCCATACAATGACTAGTAATTTTTCATACTTGGTCTACACCTATATAGTGCCAGTCCTTTTTCACACTAGAAGCAAATATCATACGTCTTCCATAGATCCAACCCTTTTTCATGTTGGATGTGAATACCACTCGTCCTCCATAGAGCTAGCCCTTTTTTATGTTGGATGTGAGGACCATAGGTAATCATCACTCCCTCTTGCGATGGAAACCAATCTGAACAACTCCAAGCTTCTCCTTGAAGTACTCAAACTTCACTCTTTCTAGAGCCTTGGTTAATACATTAATTATCTGCTCTCCCATCGCATATATATAAAATTGAGGAACACCAATCTTATAATCAAGACAAAAGTTACTATAGATTCATACAGATCAATTTACACAATGAATGCCAAAAACCGTGCAAAAGTTTTGCAACAGTAAAATTATAATAATTAATTATGAAGATACATTACAATATGCTAAAATGGCATTAATATCCAAGCATTTTGAATCCTAGAGAGGTCATTTTAATTTAATGTGTTGGTTTTGGAGCTTGATCTTCTAGATTCAGAGATTTTATTCAGTTGTGTTTGTACCCCAAGTTTACTGTACACTCATTCCCCAAACTTGGGATGTTTGTTGGCCAACAGTTTTGCGGACCCATGGTATTGGGTTAACTGTATTATTTTCCCATGGTATTTCCCCTATAAAAGAAAAGCATTGTAATATGGCTATGTATGGTATGGTATGGTATAGTATTGTATTGTAGCATTGTAAACAATCTTTGTGATTGTGTCAAAGAGACTGTGATAGCATGAAGAGGAAGTGTAGTGGTGTTGATGTAGGTTGTATCCCTTCATCTTTCTGGATGGTAATAAAAGGACTGGAAACTTCTATGTGGACGTAGCCCATTGTTTGGGTGAACCACGTTATATCTCTATCTCTCTGTAATGTGTTAAATGTGTTTTGCATCTTGTTTAATGATTTAACTGTATAACTATTATTGCTCTGCGGTCCTGTTTTCTAACAATTGGTATCATAGACAAAAGGTCTATTTGGATGGTAAACTCATAGGAAAAAAGGGTTCCCTATTTGAGTGGGAGAAATGGCAGAAGAAGGAAATTTTAGGGTCGAGAAAATTAATGGCCAAAACTACTAGTTATGGAAGATGCAAATGGAGGATTATCTGTACCACAAGGATCTGTACCTACCATTGAGAGGAAAAGCAAAACAACCAACAACTATGAAGGATGAAGAATGGGAGGTTCTTGACAGAAAGGCACTGGGAACAATACGGTTGTTCCCGTCTTCATCAGTGGCTTTCAATATTTCGAAACAAAAAACAACAGAGGGTGTGATGAGCACATTGGGTAAGCTCTACGAAAAACCCTCAGCTTCCAACAAGGTATTTTTAATGAAGAATTTATTTAATATGAAGATGTCGGAAGATGGATCTGTTGCTAGCCATTCAAATGAGTTTAATACACTTACAAGTCAGTTAAGTTCTATAAAAGTGAACTTTGATGATGAGGTTAGGGCTCTTCTAATCTTGTGCTCATTGCTAGAAAGATGGAATATCTTGGTGATAGTTGTAAGTAACTCTATCCATAGTTCAAACACTCTTAAGTTTGATGACATTGTTGGTGTTATTCTTAGCGAGGAAATGTGAAGAAAAAGAATAGGTGAGACATTAGGTAATACGTTGACCATGGAGAGCAGAGGGAGACAAAATGAGAGAGGAAGGAGCCCAAGAAACTGCAGCAAGTATAAAAAGGGTAGATTCAAGTCCAAATTCAGAAAAATAGAGTGTTGGAATTGTTGTAAGAGAGGACATATGAAGAAATACTGCAGAGCACCAAAGAAGAAAGATGATAGGAAACAAGAGACTACTTAGGAAGCGAATGTAGCAGGTGATGTGTTACAAGATTCTTTGATTCTTTCATTAGATAATACTAGCGATTACCGGGCAATAGAATTAGGGGCTTCATGTCATGCTACACCCTGTAGGAAATTCTTTCATGATTATGTTCAAGGTGATTTTGGACATGTTTTATTGGGGGATGGTGAACCATGTAAAATTGTTGGAAAGGGTAAGGTACAGATTAAGTTAAATAATGTAAGTGAATGGCTTCTAAAATATGTAAGGCACATTCCTGCTATGAAAAGAAATCTGATCTCAAAAGGGCAGTTGGGAGATAGCAGTTGTTTGTCTACGTTTGGAGAAACATGGTGGAAGATCACTAAAGGATCACTGGTAATAGCAAAAGGATATAGGGTAGGTATTATATATTTTTGTCCTCATAATACTGATTATTCTATATCTATAGCTTCCACAAAAACAGGTGCATAGTTGTGGCATCATAGGCTTGGCCACATGAGTGAGAATGGGATGTATATTCTCCACTCAAGGAAACTGCTTCTAGATCTGAAGCAAGTAAGTTTGGAATTTTGTGAAAAATGTGTTTATGGAAAAAAGAAGAGAGTTAGATTTCTCAGGGTTGGGAAACAAAAGAAGAGTGAAAAGTTAGAGCTTGTCCATACAGATGTATGGGGACCAGCTCATGTATAATATCTTGGTGGCTCTCATTATTATGTTACTTTTATTGATGATGCAACTAGAAAAACTTGGCTTTATTGCATTAGAAAAAAATATGATGTGTTTGATACTTTTAAGAAGTGGAAAGATTTGGCTAAGAATGAGACAGGAAAAAGGTTAAAATGTCTCAAATTCTATAATGGAGGTGAATACTGCAACAAGGAGTTTGACGGTTACTGATGAAACAATGGAATTCACAGAGAGAAGACAGTCCCTAGAACACCACAAGAAAATGGTGTGTCAGAAAGGATGAATAGAACGATCATGGAGTGTGCAAGGTGTATGAGATTTCATGAAGGGTTTCCCTTACATTTTTGGGTTGATGCTGTAACCACCATTATTTATTTAATAAATTGAGGGCCTTCAAGCGCTTTGGATGGTGGGATTCTAGAGCATGGACAGGTAAGCAGGTAAAATACTCATTTTTGAGAACTTTTGGTTGTGAAGCGTTTGTCCATATTGATAAAGATGATAGAACAAAGCTTGAGGCTAAAACCAAGAAATGTACCTTTATTGGATATGGGGTTGATGATTTTGGTTATTGTTTATGGGATTATGAAAAAAATCAAAATCATTAGTAGTAGAGATGTAGTATTCAATGAAAAGGTTATGTACAAAGATCAATTGCAGGGAAAGAAAGTGGAAAAGGAAAACACAGAGTACACAATGATTGATGAAATCAAAGAAAATGAAGTTCCAAAGGCACCAAAAAATCAAGAACAACAACAGGTACCTGAAACTCCTGCAACTAGAAGAAAATATACCAGGTTAAGTAGACCCCCTGAACGATTCTCTCCTTCACTGTATTATTGATTGATGACTGATTTTGCTGAACAAGAATGTTATGAAGAGGAAATGCATGTAGAAACTAGAAAGAAGTGGGAGCAAGGCATGAATGAGGATATGGACTCATTGGTAAGAAACTAGACTTCGGATTTGGTTCATTTTCCTGCAAAAAAAAAGGCATTGCAAAATACATAGGTTTATAGGTTGAAGGAAGAAGATGGAGGAAAGAAGCAGTACAAGGCTAGACTTGTTGTAGATGGGTTTTCATAAAAGAAAGGTATAGACTTTGATGAAATATTTGCTCCTGTTGTTAAAATGACTTCAATTAGAACTATTTTAAGTCTAGTGGCAGTAGAAGATTTGCATCTTGAACAATTAGATGTAAAAACAACCTTTCTCCAAGGGGATTTGAAGGAAGAGATTTATATGTAGCATCCATAGGGGTATGAGATCAAAGGGAAGGAGAATTTGGTTTGTAGGTTGAAGAAGAGCTTGTATGGCCTGAAGCAAGATCCAAGGTAGTGGTATTTAAAATTTGATAAGTTTATGAAAAAATAAGGTTAGGATAGATGTCATTCTGACCACTGTGTTTATTTCAAGAGGCTAGATAATGGAATATATATTATCTTGTTATTGTATGTGGATGACATGCTTGTTGTAGGGTCTAACATGCAGGATATAAATGTGCTCAAAATAAAACTAGCTAAATCATTTGCGATGAAGGATTTGGGTGCTGCAAAGCAAATCCTTGGTATGAGAATAACAAGAGACAGGAGAAATCGAAAATTGGCGTTGTCTCAAGGTGAGTACATAGAAAAGGTGTTGATGAGGTTTAGAATGCAGAATGCGAAACAAATTAGTACACCTTTAGCCAGCCATTTCAAACTAAGTAAGGAGATGTGTCCATAGAAATGGGAAGAGATAGATTACATGTCCAAGATTCCCTATTCATCAGTGGTTGGAATCTTGATGTATGTTGTGCTGTACACAAGACTAGATATTGCACATGCAGTGGGAGTTGTGAGAAGGTATATGAATAATCTAGGTAAAGAGCATTGGAAAGCAATACAGTGGATTCTTAGGTATTTGAGGGGTACCACTTCTCATGCATTATGTTTTGGAGGTTCAAACACTGTTCTACAAGGATATGTTGATGCAGATATGGATGGTAATAAAGACAGCAGGAGGAGCACCATAGGGTATGTGTTTACTATGGGTGGAACAACAATAAGTTGGATTTCAAAACTATAATAGGTTATTTCACTTTCAACAATGGAAACAGAGTATGTTGTTGCTAAAGAGGCTAGTAAGGAGATGATTTGGTTGCAAAGGTTCATGGAGGAATTGGGTAAGAAGCAGGAGAATGGAAGGATGTATAGTAACATCCAGAGTGTCAATCATATTGCAAAGAACTCAACCTTTCATTTGAATACTAAGCATATACATATCAAGTACCACTCCATAATATCTGTTCTAGATGAAGAACTGTTAAAACTGGAAAAGATACATACTAGTGTTACGGAGAGAAATTCCTATGGCTTGGGGTACCACAACAGACAGCTAGACTCCAGAAATCAATCTTTCCCAATATGCAATAGAAATAAACAATCTAACACTAAAGGATCGAACCTCGTACATTATTA
>LPNX010743405.1:147159-208164 GCA_001517045.1 Pseudotsuga menziesii | reverse complement strand
TATGAGTCGGATCCAAGTCAAGGAACAGTCCAAAAGGATTTGGATTTATGTACACATCCCGATGTACGCGACTATAGGGGAAATATCCGTGTATGTACGCAGATATCGAGGGAAAAGCCGCGTATATCAATATTCTAATGTTTTTAGGGATGATCAAGGTAACATCAAAAGATATAAAGTGGTCCAAAGGGGCTAATGAGTCTGCAGCGGGACAAGGGAAGGCCATAAAATGTGTGATTCACCTAGTGTGGTGAAATCCGTTATAACAACTAGACAGAATCCTATAGACATGTTGACAAAGGGAGTAACTAGAGAGAAACTGAGTTCCTTCTTGGTTTTTGTTGGCCTTTAAGCATGAAGGTGAAAATAAGAAATTAGCCAAGTCCAAGGTCCAGAGCATAGTCCAGCAAGTGCATCAGTGGTGGAGCTGTTGTGATCAGTATTCAAGAGAGATATTGTTGGTTTTGGATCCTTATCTTCCAGATTTAGAGATGTTATTCAGTCATGTTTGTACCCCACATTTACTATACGCTCGTTCCCCAACCTTGAGATGTTTGTTGGCCAAAATTTTTGCGGACCCATGGTATTGGGTTAACTGTAGTATTTTCCCATGGTATTGCCCCTATAAAAGAAAAGCATTGTAATAGGGTTATGTATGGTATCATGTGGTATAGTATTGTATTGTAGCATTGTAAACAATCTTTGTGATTGTGTGAGAGAGACTGAAGAGCGTGAAGAGGAAGTGCAACGGTGTTGCTGCAGGTTGTATCCCTTCATCTTTCTAGATGGTAATAAAAGGACTGGAAATTTCTATGTGGACGTAGCCCATCATTTGGGTGAACCACATTATATCTGTGTCTCTCTGTAATGTGCTAAATGTGTTTTGCATCCGATTTAATGATTCAACTATATAACTATTATTTATCTGCGGTACTGTTTACTAACATAACGCATGAGAGTTACTAACTTGTCAGTTCACACAATTCTACACATTAGTTAACCACTTAACTACAACATGATTGACTCTAAAAGACTAGGAGGCAGTTTAAACTAAGTCTTACTAAGTGTGAACTCAACTGCATGCCAACAAGTAGGTGTAGGTGCTTTTCTTACTTTAGTTAGCTGAGAAGAACTGAACTGAATGACAAAAAATAGGTGAAGACGCATTTAAGTCTTCAATTAACTGAATTTGGTGCCAGAAGTTAGGTGGAGGTGCCTTTATTACTTCAGTTTATTGATTTGACTGCCATAAGTTAGGTGGAGGCGCCTTTACACTTCTATTAACCAAAAATTAGGTGTGGTAGCTCCCAGTTGACTAAGTGGGGTGCATTAATCATGCAAAACAACCCAGATTGTCTCCCTAAATGAAGGAGGAGACCCAATTAACTGAAACAGATGAGATGTTGATGATACAATCACATGTTTGAGTCAAAAGTTAGGATAAGTGGTAAATTAGGCCGATTTATTCAAAGGGAGGAGTATTAATTTAGACACCCCCCTTTAATCCTGACTTTGGACAACCTGTGCCCTAGAATCTAAGAGCAACGGTCACCCATACAACCTAAATAAAAAAATAAAAATAAATTCTTAATACATCTGAGGAATTGGGGAAAAGATTATGGAACCCCCCCCCACCAAATAAGGAGGTATAATCGAGATCAAGATTTCATATCAAGAGAAAATTTATTCTTTAATAAGAAACTTGTGAAAATATTGCTGCAACCTACATAGCTGTGGTGCACTAAAGCATAATATTGGTTCTTGTATGCACTAGTATCATGTGACTGTGCATGTGAACTTTTCTATATTCTTCCAATCCGATGATGGATAGAAGAAGGAATGTTTCCTTTGTCTCCTCTTTCTGGAGGAATATTGACATGATCCACTGTGTTCTTCTATGAGTAGGGTTGTTGATCAGTCCTTACCATCATGTAGCATCTCAGTAGGAGCTTGTTGCACCTCTCTGAAGGAAGTGAACTTGCTTGAGAGAGCACAAGGTTCTCTTTCTGAAATTGGATTCTTGTTCTCCTAATGTCAGGTGGATATCAAATCATGTTCCCAATGGCCTTAATAACCTTTTGTGCCCATTTGGGCCTAGGATTTGGAGTAGGGACTGGATTTGGATCTGGATCATTGTGAACTTCATTTTCAATTTCATAAATTTATTCAACTAAGTCCTCTGCTTCATATTCTGAATCCAAAACACTAATTGAAACATTATCAAATGTAAAAGGAGTAGATAGAATCGTTTTACCTCCCCTTTCAAATTCCATTTGAGACTATACTAGATATGAGTATGGGAGAAAGTGTGATAATTTGTATGCCTTGGAGGCATGGTTTGCAACAACCTTGTCTATAATCTTCCCAGTTGAGATATATGAGATCTCCACTGAGTTAGGACCAAATACCGCTTGCTTTGGTAGTTCAGTATGTGTCATCTGGTATACAGATAATGAATTTGCAGCTAAGGAGGGAACAAAGAGTATATCATTTAATACTCCATGTTTTAACTTGATAGAACCATTCCCTTCAACTCGAATTTGAGTGTCATCACCCATGTGAATACTCGGACCATCAGTAGATTGTAATGAACAGAATGATTCTCTAGATGCAACCATATGATTGGAATATCCTAAATCAATGAGCAAGGCATGTGATATTGAACAACTGGCCTTCAATGCATGACATCTCTCATCATGATATTCAATATTTTCTCCATATTCAGTATTCCTTGTTCCTTCCGGAAGAGTGATGTTGTTTTTCTCCAAGAGAAAGGACATTTGATCAATAGTCCTCTTCATACATGAGCTTTCAAGATGAAATCCTCTGCCATAGTAAGATCACTTTCTCTTCTCTTTGCCATTTTTATTGTCTTTCTTCGAACCTGATGGCTCATCTGACTTCTTTGTTTTCTCCTTCTACTTAGGAGGCTCAAATTTGATATTCTATTTCTATTTCTTTCCTTTTATATCCGTATCCTTAGGTCTTCTAGAAAAAAAATATTTATCTTTGGAGGATCACATGGATTCAATCTAAACAAGTTTATCATGCTCATCAGCTAAGGACTCAATGAATGCATCTAAGGTAGGCATATTCCAATTTGGAAATGTGATATTTCCGATATGGAAGGTAGATACAAACACATAATAGTCTGTTCCTAGCTTCGAAAGGATAAAAAGAATTAGTTGTTCATGTTTATTCTTTTATCCACATGTCTTCAATTGAAGAAACAAATGTTTAAAATTAGTGAAGAATTCATTTATGGTCTCGAAATTTCTAGGATTTAGAGAGATTAGTTAATTCTTTAACTAATAAACTCTCATTTCATCCTCCTTACCAAGGAGTTTGGAAATTTTTTCCCACACTTCTTTGGGAGTCTTCAATTCGCTGAGATGGAAAATAATATCCTTTTAAATGGAGAGGCATAGGAAACCATAAGCTTCATCAATCTCGTTCCAGTATTTGGACTTCTCTACAACTGCATTAGGCTCTGGCTCCATTCCCATGGTGACTCTATAGAGTCCCCTGGAGTGCAATATTATCTATGTGTCCTCTTCCATTGATGATAGTTGAAAGGAGTGAGAATATTTTAAGAGGAAGAGTCCATTTTCCAACTATAGTGAATTGAAATGAAGATTTTGAGATACCTTCAGTCACACAAAACAAACAAAATAAGGTTGAACAACCTGCACCTTTGGAGTTTCTTCACACCTGGATATACTTCTCTAGACAGAATCCAGAGGGAGAAATGTAATAACTCTAGGCTTTATGTGTAAATATCTCCTCTTATGGTGGAGTGTTGGAATATTTTTGAGCAATTTTTCTCAATCTTCATCAAAGATCTATAAAAAAATCTATAGAAGAGTTTCCTTGTCCTACCATGGATCTAATACCATATTAAATGTCATGAACCATATATCTACAAGATAAAATGAGAGCTATATGAAAATAAGTGTGCAGTGGGGTTATCAAATAAATGTAAATTGAACAACAGATTCATGACAAAAATTTCACATAATTTGGACAAGTATTTCTCACATTATCATAACATTAATATTCATTAATTCATAAGATACATTACACTATGCTAAAATGGAATTAATAGCCAATCAATTTGAATCCTAGAGAGGTCATTCAAATTGAATGCATGAGAGTGTCTTACTTGTCAGTTAACACACTATACACATTCGTTAACCACTTAACTACAACATGATTTACTCTAACAGACTAGGAGGTAGTTTAAACTAAGTCTAACTGAGTCAGAACTCAATGGCATGCCAACAATGGGGTGGGGGTGCCTTTCTGACTTCAAATAGATAAGCAGAACTAAACTAAATGGAAAAAATATGTGAGGGAACCTTTAAGTCTTTAATTAACTAGATTTGGTGCCAGAAGTTAGGTGGAGGCACCTTTATCACTTTAGTTAACTAATTTGAGTGCCAGAAGTTAGGTGAAGGAACCTTTACACTTTAGTTAACCCAAAATTAGATGTGGTAGCTCCTAGTTCACTGAGTGGGGTGCATTAATAATGCAAATCAACCTAGATTATCTCTTTGAATGAAGGAGGAGATCCATATAATTGAACTAATGAGATGTTGATGATGCAAACACATGTTTAAGTAAAAAATTAGGATAAGCGGTAAATTAGGATGATTTTTTCAAAGGGAATATTATTAATCCCAATAATATACTAGAGATTCACTATTTTTCTATACACCATATCCCCGATAAATTGATATTGGATCTCGATGTGCTTCGACTTGTCATGGAATACTGGGTTCATGGACAACTTCACACAACTCTTGTTTTCATAGTACACATAAGTCGTCTATAACTCAACATCAAACAATGCTCTAAGTAGCTTTCAAAGACACACTACCTCACAACTTGTTGAACAAGCTACAATATACTCAGCCTTTCCTGTACTTGGTGCTAAACTTGTTTACTTCTTGTTGAATGAAGATATCATGCCAGACCCCTAACTGAAGTAGCACCCTGAATTTCTCTTCCTATCTATAGCACTACCATCCCAATTAGATTCAATGTATCCAAACAGGAAGATATTATTATATCTCACATATCTAGGGCCATACTCAATCATACCCTTCAGGTACCTAAACACATGCATTGTGACAATCATGTGAACACATCTCAACTCTATTGGATGTACTGACTCAAGGTGTTCGTCACAAAGAAAATATTTGGCCTCATGTTTTTCAACTACATAAACGAACCAATCATATTCCCATAGACTATGACATCAAATGTCTGAAGTAGGATCACACAACAACTTTGAGTTTGATGCCATCGGTGTGGAAATAACATTATAATCCATCATCCTGAATCTCTTTAGGATATCTACTACATATTTTCCTTGAATTAGGAAAATATCATCTGGATTCTGCCACACCTCAAGACCTAATAAATAGGGAATCATACCCAAGTATTTCATCTGAAACTCTGTGGAAAGCCTCTCTTTGTTCCTTTTATGATATTCTCATCACATGGCAGGGAAAAATCATCCACATGCAACAATAGCATCACTAGTTTCCCATCCTCAACCTTGTAGTATAGGTTGGAATCCACTTTACTCTTGGTAAATTCCAAACTTGGCAAAAATTGATATATCCTTCCATATCATGTCGTGGGTGCCAGTTTCACACTTCTCTACATATAATTTATAATGGTGATCGGAGACATCCAATATCATTATGAGAATATCCTTGATATACTAAGGCACACAACCCTTTCCATAGATATAGGATAGGTGATAACGTCTCTCCGCAATCTGTGCTATAGTCACTCCTTCTGAACTAGAGGTTTCCTACTCCCCTTGTAACTGAGCACTATCCTTTGTATGCAACTTGCACTCTCTACATTGGGACATCTAGTACCAGCATGACTAGTATAATTCTCTTCTATTGATATTCTATGTATCCATCTATGTAATATCTCAAGGTCACTGTATACCAAGATCTTGAACTCTATTGCAAGTTCCCTCTTGCACTCATCTATGAGGTCTGCATCTTCAACCTATTAGAAAAGGATGATATGTCATAAATATAGGTGATCCTCAAGCTCATCATTCTATCCCATGGGTTCCATTTGGGCCATCAAAAATCCTTCTTCAATTTATGCACATGTGGTTCTCTATAGAGAACCATGAACCCTGGAGGTTTCTCAATATACACTTCTACTTCTATTACACCATCTATATAGTGTAATATCCAACAATGAGGAAGTGTGTCTGGACACTAGAGAAACATCTCATTGTAGTCACCTCCCACTTCTGAGAGAAACCTTTCTTTGTACTTTTGTAGTATTCTTGATTTCATAAATCTTCTTGAATTTTATAGTTGAAACATCATCACTTTTTCTTCAGAATAAGTCTCATGATTCTTCTCTTGTAGGTGATGGTACATGATCTTTTCTACAAGTCACATTCAATTTCATGATTATAAACATTTCATAATTTTCAAACATATTAATAATAACAAATTCTTATGCATAAATACATACGTGACACCATCATGAAACTATATTATCCAATGCTTCAACACAACATTCATCCATATCTGACATACATATAGTAACTTTCTAGATTCCTTCCATATCTATCAAAACATAATTAAGAGCATGCACTTCTCCCAACATGTAAGCAAAGAGGTTTTATTATAGATAAGAAGAAATGGAATGTTGTACAACACCATATGACACTTACCCATCACATGCATATCAGTAGTATATTGTCCTTGTCCGTGAATGAAAATACTCTAACATGCATAATACATTTCCTAAATCTAGGTACATAAATATGGACACAACTAGAAAATATCATTTAAGAAACTATATATACAAGAAATGGTAATGCACATACTTATCTTTGTTTGTTCGGTGGGATGCCTCTTGATCCTTTTACCCTCACAGGATTTACTAGGGTCTTTGACAGTGTGCTATACTCCATGATCAACAATGTTTAGCAAGTCTTCTACAACATAGATCACATGAAATTGTGTACTGGTGCTGAATTTGCGTGTCCCTTATTCTTAATTTATGAATACATCCATCCTTATCCAATGTTCAAATGGATAAGATGTTTTTCCATTTTCATGGTTTGAATCCTTCTAGATCGAAATACATATTCCTCTATTCTTAGATTCCTGCTATTGTTTGTTTGAGGTATGGATTCCGGGTTCACCGCAGTAGACATTTTTGAGTGTTGACATTTTGAATCTATATCAAGGTTCATCATTAGGAAAACGATCCGAGTTTTGAAAAACAACTGATCATGTTATTAATATGATACAATTTCCTTAGAGAGACAAAAACTATGTCCACAATTAACTAGGTTTTGGAAACCCGAAAAAATTCTAGGTTACAAATTTTTATAAAAGTATAGTTACATTATTACCATTTAATACAATAATGCTTAATAATATTAATGGAATCTAAAAGTATATACCGATGTTAATATTCCATATGAAGCCTAATAATATTACTGCTAATAGAATTCCTACTAAAATTAATACTAATAAAATACCTAATGAATTATTTATCTAAAATTAAATTATATTAATTCACCTTTTTAATAATACCTACTAATTAATTGTATCTAAACATATTAAAACCTAAATTTTTCCTTTCATAATAACTAGAATCTAAACAAATTAATCTAAAAGAAAAACTATAATTACTATTATTAATACCTAAAACTTAAAAATTTAATGCCTAATCCATGATAAGGATATACCTAAAATTATTAAAACTTTAATTAATAACACCTATAATAATAATATTAATAGAAATACAATATTTGATCTAGACATATAGGCCTAGATAATGAAACCTAAATGATAATAAATTCTAACCTGAATCTCATTTAGATAGAGTTGGTGAATTCTTTTTTAATTAAAGGAACCCAAGTATTGCTAGCCTCTAATCCATTGTCTCTATTCAAGTTATTGGGATGCTTCGTTATTTCTAATGCCTCTCTAATCCTGTGTTTGATGTAATGGTTCTCTTTTGCCAAGATCTCAGGGTTCTCAAGGACAATTTTATGTTTGGTGTTTAGGGAATGTTAAGCTAACACTACAACAAAATCTTGTGATTAGCGTGTCTTTTAGCTTCATTTTTAGTGTCCACTATTAATTTTAGTGTATTTTTCATCATTTTTTGGACGAAGTGGACACTTTTCCATGGGATGGCGCTTTTAATTTCATTATTAGAGTCCCTTTTTAAAATTTGGTGCTGTTTTGGACACTAATTACCATCCCAATTAATGTCCATATTAGTGTCCCAATTAACGTCCAAAATAACATCCCATATAACACCCAGAATAGCCCCCCCAAAAATCGAGAATAGCACCAAGCATAGAACCATATATTTAACCAGGGTTAGCACTAGGAATTGTGCCATGAATTGTTCTAGGAAAAAAATCTGACATAGCACCAAGTATAGAGCCATGAATTGTGCCTAGAAAACATCCAACATAGAGCTAGGTATAGATCTAGGTATAGCGCTTGGAAGAATTCCAGAAACTTAGCGTCCCAATTAATGTCCAAAATAACATCCCATATAACGCCCATAATAGCCTCCAAAAAACATCCAGAATAACACCAAGCATAGAACCCTATATTGAGCCAGGGTTAGTGCAAGGAATTGTGCCATAAATTTCACTAGGAAAAACATATGACATAGCGCCAAGTATAGAGTTAGGAATCACACCTAGAAAACATCCAACATAGTGCTAGGTATAGATCCAAGTAGAACGCGTGGAATAACACCATAAATTTAAAAAGGAATTGCACTAGGTTTAGAGCTAGGATTTTTGTTTGCAAAATGACCTACATAACATTAGATATAGAGGCAACATTAGCACGAAAATTTGTGCTAGGAAAATAGACAAATTTTTTAAAAGCAATTATGCTAGGAATTGCACCNTGCAAAATGACCTACATAACATTAGATATAGAGGCAACATTAGCACGAAAATTTGTGCTAGGAAAATAGACAAATTTTTTAAAAGCAATTATGCTAGGAATTGCCCCAGCCATAGTGTTAGGTATAGAGCTAGACATAACATGAGGAATTGAGATAGGAATTTTGTAAGGTATTGTGCCACGAATTTTCGTAGGAGAAGGGACAAGCATAGCACCAAGTACAGGGTTAGTAATAGAGTCAGTAATTGTGCCTAGGAAACATCCACTATAGCCCAAGTATAGAGCCAGGTATAGTGCCAGAAATTTTGAAAGGAATTGTGCCAAGTTTAGAGCCAAGTGTTGCACCTGAAAAAACATCTGACATAGAGTTAGATATAGCGCCAAGATTAATGCCAAAATTTGAGCTAGTAAAATAGCCAAGAATTAAAGAAGGAATTGTGTTAGGAATCACAACAGGAATAGTGAGAGGTATGGAGCCAGACATCACACTAGGAATTGCAGTAGGAATTTCAAAAAGTATTGTGCCAAGAATTGCACCAATAAAAGGACCAAGCGTAGCACTAGATATAGAGCTAGACATAGCACCAATAATTCAAGGAAGTTTGAAAGGAATTGTGCTAGAAAAAGTGTCAGGAAAACTCCAATGTTGTGTTAGGGATAGTGCTAGGTGTTGAAACAATTCTGTCGATGGGGGTTCACTTTGCATTGTTGTTAATTACCATCGACAAAAAATCCCTAAACATTGGCCCAGAAATATTTTACCCTTTCCAGTAACACCTGCAAAGCAGGTGCGATCTCACCCAAGATGTCTAAGGGAGGGCTACAAGAACCAAGTTTACAGTAGTGTGAAGAGGACTTCACAGTATGTTCTATCCTATCTCAACATCACCTAGAAATCCAGGATCACACCAAATACAATGCAACTGAAATACTAACCAGATCTATTATAATTTGCAATCATATTAACCCATATTTAGACCGACAAAGACTACCATCATTATAATTCACATTGGCATTAACCCAGATTTAGGTCAACATACATTAAACTAACAAGTACTGTGATGCTTCACATCATTCAAAAAACATTAAAGAGAAAAACCCAAATGTAGCGTAATCATTCATCAACTGATATTCTTCAACTTATTTGATCCATCGTGATCGACATGGATCTAACCCAATAATGAAAAAATATTTTATAAAAAAAAAATTCATACAGAAAAAACCTTCAAATATTCAAATACAACACAATCGAAAGGTACAAAACATTAAAACCCAAAAGTTCTGAAATATTGATCTCTCCAATTCATTAGGAAGAGTCTTCTTACAATTAGTGTCAAAATAAATCTCCAAAGATAATACCCATTCATGATTATTTTAGATCTACAATTCTAACTCTACTTATATGTTCACTTGGTTGTTAGAAAATGGTCCACTTGATCAATCACTAACTAATTCAACCAAAATATCCTTATTTCTCGGGTTCTTTATCCTCCACAGCTGATTGTTTTCCTTGTCGATGCCCTTCCTCTTGATGGTGGTATTGCACTTTGTGAGCTCCAAACCTGTTCCAATAGGCCCCCAACAAAAACTTGTGGCTCATCCTTGAGCCACCTTAGTTGGAAGAAACTAGTGTGTTCAACGTTTCCTTGAAGTCATCATACTTTGTTCTGACTTGGTCAACATCTTGTCTAACCATTTCCCTGAGTGCTGCACACTCTTCCACTTCTTGCTTTGTATGGTGCTCCTCTCTCATTTGTTTTACTTTTTTTAGCTCCTCCTTGGTCTTCGTTATTTCTTCCATGGCCTTGAGCTTCAATTGTTTTGTTGTACCCCAAAGTTCATCCAAATGCGTCATTCTCTTTTGGTTCCTTGTATGTGCATTTTTAATGCGCTGATGTAACTCTTTTAGTTCTGATGCCTTTGTTACTTACTCTAGTGGGGACATCATTTTAAGTGATCCCCTCAATTCTTCCAACTGTGCCTCTACATCGCAAATTTGCATGTTATGTATCTAAATATTTTTGAGCCAATATTTTAAATATTAAATGTAGAATTAGTTAAACTAACATAGGGTCACACCATTTCATCGAAGCGGTGTACTTTGACCTATAAAAGGTCTTCTCCATTATTGTAAAAAATCATCGCTATTCAATTATCATTTCATTATGGTTTTAAATGTGAATCATGTGAGTTTAGAAATCTTGTCTTCTCCAAGTGGTGTGAGAGCCATCGGCTCCTCGACACATTCCACAATGCAACTCTTCACCACCACCAACGTCGCCCTTCCCACTGCACGACCTTCCCCATCTGCTCAGCTTTCTTCCTCTGCGCCTCTCCATCGCTTGATTTTCGTTCTCTCTCCGCGTGTTCTCTTCTCCTCCTCTGTGCATTTCCTCCAACCACTTGCAATTCCTCAATGCCATCATAACCCTCCCTCCTCGCCACTACCTGTTGCTCTCTCCTCCACCCAACTCCCTCCTCCATTACCTCATGCCCTTCATCCCTCTTCCCACCTCCGCGCACTCAGCTTCTCATCTGCATGTCCATCCTCCCACAAGCTTCTCCATTCCTGCTGTTTCATTCTTTCATCACCCTCCACCGCCACATTCTCCATCCTACATGTCCATCCTTGCCTCTCTACCCTTCTACGTGTCCACCTCATTCGCGCGGTGATCCAACCTGCACAAAACAAAACATATATATTATAATATAATATATATTTCAAATATATTATTTCAAATATATTATTATATATTATATTTATAACATTTCAGTTTGTTTTATTATATTAAATAATAAAATAAAATTTTTATTATATAATAATTAATTATTATTTAAAAAAAAGTCTCGCCATTCTTAGTAATAAAGAATTCCTCCCTGCACAAGAAAAATGTCACAGATGAATGAAATTAAAGAAAGAATGGGGAAATTAGAGCGTAACCAACTCCAAGATTCTAAACATTTCGAAGGAGTACACTCAAGACTCAACCAAATCGAAGGAGAGTTACACAAAGGAAAAAATGAATTATTAGAGACTGTTAGAAAAGAAGTCAATGAAACAGTATCTTGGGAGATGGAAGGAGTAAAAAGGGAAATATCAGTATTGTTTGAATGTGTATTAAGCAAACTCGAGCAACATTTAGAAGACATAATTACCACATTAGTTGGCAAGGTATTAAAGGAGGACCATCCATCCTCAAGTTCAATCCATCATAAGGCAATACCTCCCAAAAAGGAAATTCCACAAGAAGAGTTCGATCACGATCACTCTCCAAATCACGAACAATTTCCCTCTCCTCCAAAAAGAAGTGGATATCAAATGAAACCCAAGTTATAATTGTCAAAATTCAATAGTGACACAAAATGGAGCATGGCGTGGATCAACAAGGCAGAAGAAGTTTTTTCCATACACAATATCACAGCCGACGAAGAAATGATAAAATATGCCTTGAGGCAACTAGAATATCATGCTTACAACTGGTACATGTGGTGGAAGGTTACAACATGAACAACTAAGTGCAAGTGGAAAATGTCCAAAAACAATTTCTTTAAGAGGTTTGAAGATTTAAAAGAAAAATTCTTATTCACAAAACTTACCAGACTGCAGCAGAGAGGTGACGTCGATGAATACACCGACGAATGGGAAGCCTTGGTGACATGTTTATTGGAGCTCATAGACATCCAACGCCTACAAAGGTATGTGTACGGACTAAAATCCTATATCAGAGATGAACTAGAGCTACTAAATGTATCAACCTTGGACAAAGCGAGATGCAAGGAAAAAATCACTGAGGAAAAGATAAAAAAAAAATGGAACAAGAACCATGATAAATATAGAAGGTCCATCCAAAATACCAAAACCGACACCAAATACCAGCCACCACATCTAAGAAGTGACAACAAACCCACTTTATAAGTCCAACGAATGAAAGAAGGAAAGTGTAAATAATGCGGAGAGAAGTGGGACCCAAGAAACAAATGTTTGAAAAAAGAGACCACCAAGAACTTATATCAATGTGAAGTGGAAGAGGAAGACAAGTCAAATAGAGGGGAATTTGACATAGAAGAAACATGTGACATCTAGAATCCTTCCTCAGATTCAGAAGATGAAGAAATTCCCAAGATATCAATTTCATCCCATAACAGGAATACACCAATCGCAAACATTAAAAATTAAAGGGAATATAAAAAATAACAATGTTGTTGTCCTATTCGACACAAGAAGTACCCATAATTTCATCGACGTAAGTGTTGCAAAGAGGCTTAACCTTTTCATATATCCATTACCTAACATGAAGGTAATGGTTGCAGATGTAAAGAAGATAAAAAAGTGGGAAAATGCCACAAATTTAAGCTACACATACAATATTATAACCTTGAATAAGAATTTTATGCGGTACCCTTAAGAGGAGTTGATGCAGTATTAGGAATTCAATGGCTGCAAACCCTAGGTACCTACTCAAAAAACCACCAAGAACACTTTATACAATTTAAGTGGCAAGGGGAAAATTACAAATTATATGGATTCCAACCCCCTCATACACAAATTGTGTCATCCCACAAAATGGAGAAACTAATTCGAAAGGGAGAACCAACGTATGTCATGCAATGCCAAGAGATGGAATTATTAACTTCAGAAGTGGTTAAACTAGGTCAATCAGAGATCCAAGGACTAATCCAAAAGTACAAAAAAATATTCAAATATCTCCCCATGGAGTTACCACCAGAAAGGAAGATCGAGCATGTCATCGAAATAAAGTCTGGATCAAGCCATGTCAATGTTAAACCCTATAGGTACCCACACCATCATAAGACCAAGATTGAAATATTAATTTGAGATTTACTGAAGTATGGAGTAATTACAGAAAGTCGAATTCCTTATGCTGCACCAGTAGTACTGGTACGGAATTAGGATTGATAATTTAGGCTATGCATCGATTACAGAGGACTAAACAACATAACTATTAAAGACAAATTTCCCATTCCATTTATTGATGAAATGCTGGACGAGCTGCATGACACAAGGTAATTTTCAAAATTAGACTTAAGGTCCGGATATTACCAAATCATAGTAAGGCTAGAAGATGTGGCAAAAACAGCTTTTCGAACACATGAAGGACATTACAAGTTTAAGGTAATTCCTTTTGGGCTAACAAATTCTCCAACGACATTTCAAGCAACCATGAATAACCTATTTTAGACATTCCAAAGGAAGTTTGTACTAGTTTTCTTTGATGACATCCTTATGTACAGTAAGACATGGATAGACCATCCCATACATATGGAACAAGTGCTCTCTATTTTAAAAGAAAATCAGTTCTACGCCAAGATGTCCAAATGCATGTTCAGTAAGGAAGAAGTGAGCTATCTTGGTCATGTAATATCTAAAGGAGTCAAGGCAAATCCAAAAAAAATCAATTCAATCACAGACTGGCCCAAACCTACCAACATATCAAAGTTAAGGGGATTCCTCAGGATAACTGGATACTACAGAATATTAATAAGGAGTTATGCACACATAACCACACCCTTATCCAACCCTCTAAAAAAGAATACATTCCAGTAGAGTGAAGAAGTAGAAAAATGTTTTGAAGCCTTGAAAATAATTATGTCCTCCACACCTGTACTAGCTACCTCAGACTTCTCCAAACCATTCGTGATAGAATGTGACACTTTAGGTTATGTTTTGGGAGAAGTACTAATTCAAGATGAACACCCGATAACTTTTGAAAGCACGAAATTAAACAAGCGAGAACAATTGAAGTCTACATATGATAAGGAAACGTTGGCAATTATGGAGGCATTAGTAAAGTGTTGAGAATACCTCCTAGGGAGAAAATTCATGATCCACACAGACAATAATAGTCTTCAATACCTACTTCAACATAATGTATTGTCCATAGAACAATAGAAGTGGATAAACAAAAATTGTTTCCTTCGACATGGAAATAATACACAAAAAGGGGAAGGAAAATGCAGTTGCAGATGCACTCTCTAGATAAGATGAGGATATTACCTCTTACTCCATCTCAGTTGCAATTCCAGAATGGTTAGATGAAATACGAAGTGAATATGCCAAGGATCCAGAAATAAGCACTATATTTAAAAATTCCAGCCGTGACCCCAAGTTTGAATGGAAAAACGATATACTTTGGTATAAGGGGAGGATTTATTTAAACTCAAACTCTAAGTTCAAGGTTAAGGTAATGAAAGAACCCCATGATTCACCATCTGCGGGACATGTAGGATTCTTCAAATATTATTATAATGCAATAAGGTCATTTTTCTGGAAGGGAATGCAAAAAGATATCCAGGAATATGTGGCAGCATGCGACAAATGCCAGAGGAACAAAATAAAAAATGTTTTAACCCTAGGGTTACTCCACCCCCTACACATTCCAAACCAGAAATGGGAAAAGATATCAATGGACTTTATCGATGGGTTACCTCCGTTGGAAGGAAAAGACAAAATCCTTGTAATGGTCGATCGATTACCCAAATTTGCACACTTCATGGAAATAAGAAAAACATACATGACAAAACAAATTGCAGATGTATTTTGCAAAAATATATACAAATTACATGGCTTCCCAAATGTCATCGCCAGTGACAGAGATGCAAAATTTAATGGAAAATTTTGGAGGGAAATTTTCAAACAAGTAGGCACATCACTCAATATGAGGTCAGCTTACCACCCCCAAACAGATGGTAATACTGAAGTCATAAATAAATTCTTAGAAGCATATCTACGTTGTTTCTTAACAGATAAACAAAACCATTTGTCTCAATGGTTATACATAGGAGAATGGTGGTATAATTCAACATACCATACCTCCGTAAAAATGACCCCTTTCCAAGATTTATATGGGTATGAACCTCCAAATTGGAAAGAGTTAGTTCTGAATGACACTAATGTTCCATAAGTAAGGAACCAACTAGAGAAATATCAAAAAATGATTGAATCACTCAAGGATAACTTAATCATGGCACAAAACTGCATGAGGAAACAAGCAGATCAACACAAAACCGAAGGAGAATTTGAAGTAGGATACTAGGTGATCGTAAGAATCCAACCCTATAAACAAGTATCCCTTAAAAGTGGAGGAAAAAACAAGTTGGCCCCAAATTTCTATGGACCGTACCAAATTACCCAAAAGATTAGTGAAGTTGTGTATAAATTACAGTTACCTGATAAAAGTCGTATACACAATGTCTTCCATGTATCATGTCTCAAAACAATGTTGGGGCAACATCAAATAGTACAAAAAATACTTCCTATGTTAGATGATGAGGGAAGGATCATTTGGAAACTAGAGGAAATCATTGCAACCCGAGAAAGGAAGCTTCCTTCTTGAACACTCAAGGAATATCGCACTAGGTGGAAGAATTTTCCAGATGAAGACGCATGGGAGACAGATCAGTTTCGTCAACAATACCCATCCTTACCCTTGCTTTGAGGACAAAGCATTATAAAAGACAACGGAAATGTTATGTATATAAATATTTGTGAGATGTTATTTTAAATATTAAATGTAGAATTAGTTAAACTAATGCAAGGTCACACCATTTCATCGAAGCGGTGTACTTTGACCTAGAAAAGGTATTCTGCATTATTGTAAAAAATCATCATTATTCAATTATCATTTCATTGTGGGTTTAAATGAAAATCATGTGAGTTTAGAAATCTTGTCTGCTCCATTGCACATCCAACCGGTGCAACTGTTTATCTTGTACCAAGATACCCCAAAATTGTGTTATCTCATACACAATCATTTGTGATGCCTTCTCTAGTTCTGCAATATTTGTTGTGGCATACTATATCACAATTCTCCTTTCTGCTATCTATTTTGGCAGTGTGCTGGGTACCTCTCTATATTGTAATTCGTCATTTTCCATCTATAGATTTGTAACATATTTCCTTGGGATGTCTGTTACCGTTGACCCTACCATTTTTCCCCTTGCTGCTGTTTCCTTTTCCACCATGGTCAATGAACCTACTTCCCCTTCTATTGTGACCCCCTTGTCGATATTTGGGTTGTCTTGATTCTTCTATCCATAGTGATCAGGCGAGTGACACTCATTTTCTTCCTAACCAATCACCCTAATGCGTACACAGCCTCTGGTTGGTATTCAACTATGGATTCCCTCGTAAATGGTGTTTCCTACGTACTTGTTCTTGAAATAATATGTGCCATGGCCTATGCAACACTTCTCTTCTCTCTTATACTTCTCTTTTTTATGACTCTTCTTCTCTTCGCTTTGATTCTTCCTCTCAACCTACATAATGGGTTTAAATGTGCCTATTGGCCTGATTTTATAGCCTCCAATCCTTTTGTGCAAGAGATTTGAAGCATCATTGCCAAAATCATCATTGATTGACCAGATCCTCCGTCGATTGTGCAAATCTAATGCACGCATTGGTCATTAATTTTGAGTCTTTCCAAATTGCTATGTCAACCTTTCTATCTTAACTGCGTCATTTATTACCCAATTTGACTAGTTTGCACCTCGTCAAATGTCGATAAGATACAAACCTTGTCACAATCCAACTTTTCTCATTGCTTTTCTTTCTGTCGTTAGACTTTCCTCCAAAAATTTTCATCATTCATCATCTTTTTTTTTCCCATTCGTGGTTTTTAACATTGGTACCGCTCCAGGGTATCCATATAGGAATTTATATGGATCCCATTCACTAGTTTTGTTAAAAGTACTTTGTTTAACTGTTGCAACTGCATTGCACCTTTGTTGGTAATGAAATTTATGATGTAAGGACCAAGCCAATACACTTGAAGCTTACCTGGGTGCTTCCTAAACTTGTTGTCATAGAAGAGAACCATATATCTATGCTAAAAGTGTTTTGTCTTTACATGCCAATCATGCCATGCCTTCTGTCGATCCTGATCTTCTTACTGATGAAATCCTGCCATGAAGCGATCCTCATTGAGGCATACTTACTGTGGAAATATTTCTTCAATTGATCCTTCATCACTCCTTCCTATTACTACTTCTATGTGTCGACTCGGATGATATATTCCATCGTCATCATCGCTTCTTGTCCATAAACCAAGTTGAATGGTGTTTGGTCTTTCTATCTTTTACATGTCGTTATATAGGCCCATAGTATCATAGGGATTTTCAGATCCCAATTTTCCTGATTTGTGTTGCATACCTTAGTAAGTCCATTTTACAATATCCTATTGAACTTCTTGACTACTCCATTCTCTTGTGGGTGTTATAGAGTACTTTTCTTGTGTTTTATCAGGAAATCCTCAGTCATCACTCTAATTGTTGGATTGATGAAATGATATCCTTGATCGCTCATCAATATCTTAGGAAATCCAAATTAGGTAACCAGATTGTCGAAAAGGAACCTTGTTGTTGTCGTAGTTGTACAATACTTTGTCGATGCTTCCTTGGACCATCTCATTACATATTCGGTTGTAGTGATGATACATATTGAACCTGTTCTTTTTCTTGGTGGGTTTATAGGTCCCATTAAATCAAATTCCCATTTTTCGAATGTTTATAGTGTTACATGAGGTACTAATGACATATAATCTTTATGTGATGGTTTTCCTGTTCTTTGACATACATCCCAACTTTTAGCATAATTTGTTTCCTCACCATGTACTATTTTCCACCATAATCAAGCTCTAAGTATTTTTTCTAGAGGTTGCACATCCTCCATAATTCCCTCATGCCATCCCACCATATGCATCTACCAGCACTCTTTCCTGCTCATGCAAAAGAACATATTGATGCAAAATTTCATCCATCCCAATCTTGTATAGCTTCCCTGTTATTGGTTGGATGTCAACGAATCTAAAAACTAGTTGTTTCTTATGACTACTAGTGAACTTGGGGAATTTTTGTCACCAAAAATTGAACAATTTGTTTGCAATGGTCATCGACCATTTCGAATCTAAATAGTTCTACATCAGATAATCCATCCTTGATGATGCTTGCTTCTTCGCCAGAATCTATCCTTGATAGATGATCGAGTCTTGCATTCAACCATCTGGGTTTCACAATGATTTCAAAATCTAATTCTTGGAATAGTAACAACCATCGATAGATATTTCCTCCCAACACAGGCTTATTTACCAAACACTTTAATGCTAAGTGACCCATAAACATTTTGAAATGACCTCCCAATAGTTAGTGGTAGAATTGTTTCAATGCATACACCATCACCAATCCTTCTCTTTCTGTCATCATGCAGTTTTTTTATACTGTAGTAGACAACTTCCGTCTTGAAAATGAAATTGGGTGGTTGATTGATCCTTCTCCTGGTTGGGCCAATATTACTACTAATGCGACTGATGAAGCATTGACATGGACATGGAACTCCTTTGTCCAATCCAAAAAAAACTAATATTGGTGTTGTGACAATCTTTTGCTTTAGCGTATCGAGGCTCGTATGGCACTCGTCGTTTGATTCGAGCTTCACATCTTTCTTCAATAATCTCTCGACTAGCATAGTGATTGCAAAATATCCCCTTATAAACTTCTGGTAATACCCTATGTAGCCCAATGTTTCCCTCAGTTGTTTAACTGTCGTTGGTCTTGATAGGTCGACAATTATCACAATCTTGGCGGTATCGACCAACATGCCTTCATTGCATACAATGTGTCCCGGTAGGATTCCAAATGGTGCAAAAATATAAATTTTTTTCGATTAAGTGAAATATTGAAAAAAAAATAGGGCGCATTCTTGAGACTGAACAACATCATTTTGTACTAAAAACACTTACATTCTATCACAAAAGTGTTTTTCCGTCTATCCTCCTTTGCAATACTTATCTAATGATAGCATTAAATTACATCCGTAAATGAATAGATTTACTCTCGTCCAACTCCTTCCATCACTTCATCAGTAAATGGTGTTGGAAATGGATAATGGAGACTTTCGTCATTCAATTTCCTTAGATCAATGAAAATATGGATTTATCTAGTATTTTTGTCCTACACAACCACCAGGATGATCCATCATGATTCCTCAACAATATTGATAATTCATACATCCAACATACACTCTAGTTCATCTTTGACACACTCTTTGTATCTTAGATTCAACCTATATGGTCACTACTTTACTGGTTTCACATAAGGTTTCAGAGGAATATTCATTTCTCCCAACACTCCTGAAATGCCTTTCATCTCAAAACGTTTTGTCGAGAATAAGTCTTGAAACTCATGTAGTATATCGGTGACTTTCCCCATCACTTAATCATCCCAGTAATCACCAATACATGAAAAATTTGGGTCTTCTATTGTCCCAATATTGACCGTCTTTATCTTCAACGACTGCTTTAATTTGTCGCATGGCATTTCTGGTGCTTCGATGTCATGCCTTCCTTCCAACTCTGGAATATCGAAAACTATTGGATAATATTTGTCATTGGTTTCTCATTGCACTTTGTAACACTTCATCATAATATTTGGTATTGGTGTCCACTATGATCCTGTTGATAGTTTAGTCAGAACTATCTCCAATACTTTGTTGTGGATGTACTATAGTGCACTATGGATTAATGCATTTTAATTCGGGAAACTGAAAGTATGGCTGAAGCTAATAGTCAATTCTTCCCAATTTTTTGTTTCCCTTCGTAATTTTGCACAAACATACCATATATGTGGCATCTCATCGAGCGTATAGATGAATGCATGAAGCCATTCCTCCCTTTTCCTTAGTTCCCATGTAGTTTGGCATGTTATCAAATGGTCGATTGGATAATTTTTTCCAGCATATTTCTTTCCTTGGTAGTATTCTTTCTTCTCGAATAAAAATTTCATTATTCATCGACATATTTTCCATTCTGCTATCAATGACTTGTGTGTATCCCACCATCTTTCCATAGTAGCCTTCAGTTCCTCTTCCAGTTCCAACAAGCGTTGTGGTTCATATACTCTATCTTCAAATTCATTGATAAAAATTTCCAAATTATGTATCCCTTCATATTTCGGTAGATCAGATACTTCTGTTGATACCCATCTATGTGACTGAGTGATTCATGCACGCTTCCTGAGTGATACTTCATGCAACCGATTCTACCAGTTCTCTAGCACTTTGTTAGACTCTGAAGACGCTAAGTTTATTCTTCTCCAACCCAAATATCCATCAACAATGGGATTGTTGTAGTATTCAGATACATTATATGCATTATCCCATCCTCCCACGACTTCATATTTGATTGGCTCCATAGATTGCTATCCTTCGAGGGGAACCAATGGGGCAATGACTCTTTTCTTGTGATTCTCAAATGTCATTATCGTTTTCTTAAAATTTATAACTGTCAATTTTTCCATCGTGCAACCAATTCAACAATGCAGGGTATAGGATAGTATTTTTCACTATCTCGATAACATGAAATTCTGCATATGTCTTTAGTCCTTCCACTCTGACAAGTAGATGAGGTACTCATCCAATTAGAGAAACCTTGGCCTAATTTTCCAGCCGACGTTGTACGAGAGAGCAGACTAACTGCGGCTTTCGCATCATTTCCCATATTTTCTTGGTTAGGATATTCACATCCTATCCTAGATACAAGATGACTGAAAATCTACATCATATTCACTGATCTGGACATTGATTCTAATTTCTCTTTCTATTTTCTTCTTTTGCAATGAATTGACTAGGTGATATTGTTTCCCTTCTTCCTATCGATATGACAAGCTTGCTATCTATGCTAATGAATCATGCTCCTTTTCTAATGTTAGACAACTTTCTAGAAAATATTTCAAAGGACTGGACATTCTTTTTTACCTTGGTGGGTTTATCAAATCAAAACTCAATGGCATATCGTAAATAGGTAACTTACCATTTTCCTTGATCAGGGCGTCTTTTGGTTTGAAGAAGGTATCTTTCTCTGTTTCCACATCAAATTGGACATTCTTTCGAGCCACAGGTCGAACATTTAGTAGGGGTCCATTGTATCCTATCATATCTCCTCCACTCATTACTACACCAACATGTACTGATTGAGTCCTTAGTTCAGTCGATATATTCCCACATTTGGTCCAGGATTTTGATTGTGTTTTGCATTCTCGTTTGGTTGTGGTTGTGGTGCATTCTTAGCTTGCCATTTTGCAATGAGTTTTGGACATTCTTCAACAGTGTGATCATCTATACAATAGTAGGTGCACTACGGTTGTATATTCATATAATCCCTATGGTAGTGTCCCACCACTCCATAGTTATAGCACGTAACCGATCCACAACCTCGACCCATAGTTCATTTGTGACCAAATCCTTTATTATGACCTTCATGAAATCCTGCTCAGAATCCTCCTTGTTTCTGGTACTGTGGTTGAGTATAGTGTGGTTGATTGAATTGTTGTTGTGGAATATTATATTATGATTGCTACTGATTATAATGCGACCGAGTATACTGTAGTTGTGATTGATTATACTACTATGGTGGCTTATTATATTCCAGTTGTGGATGATTGTATTGTGGTTTTGGTTGAGGTCTTTCCGTTGGTCATTTCTCCTCCCCCTCCATAAAGTATGTATCCATAGTTCTTTCTTGGATCAAATCATAAGCTCTGCAATCCTTTTCTTCATGACTATTTGAGTGACAGAAGTTGCATAAAATATTAGTTGGTTTCGACACAACCTTTTGTAAGTATATGCATTCCTCTGACCTATTTATTCTTATTTGAGAAATTCGACACCAGGGAAATTCTCCTTGGCTTAGTGGGTTCAGTTCCCTAGACTGTAAATATTCACGAAATTCTAGACACTGATCCTTGTATGCCCTTTAGATCAACATCAACTACAACATACTTTTTTACAAACCTATTTCCCCTTCTTAATATCCTACAGTTGGATAGTAACATTATCCAACTGTGACTGGATTTGGCTCATGCCAATTCTTGTTTCACCGACTGGTGAAGTCTCCAGCTTCATTGCAATTTTGAGGGATTCTTACTGAGATGCAATATTCTGTTGCATTAGTGACATTCATATGTGGGGTACTAGGGATGCAATGAACCATTATTTATGTTGCACATTAGTCATTCTAAATCTATCCTTGGCCAATAAGTTTTGAATTGTTGATCAAAATCCCACACTCACTCATTAGGGAATTACTTTATTTCCTACAACTAGGTAATATACTGTGATTCTGATTTCTATTTCTTAAATTCCTAAACCAATACAATCTTATTTGTGCTAGGGTCTTCTGGGTATGCCCCATCGGTACTTGAAAAAATTTCATTTACGATTCCAACGCCCGGCCCCGAAAGGTCGCTATCGACTGCCATTTCTTGTTGTCAACATCTTAGGATTGTTTTATCGTCCATACATATTCACATAGGAACTGATATTGTTTGGGATCATTAGTCATGTTACCATGAAAAAATTCTAGTTTTACGTATTCACCCACCATTCTGGGTATTCTCTTAGTGCTTGTTGATCTGCTACTATTACCATTGCATTGACATGTAGGAAAACCCTGCGAAGAGCTCTTGTTTCTTTATCCTAAGTTTGGAGCGGTGCACGGAGTTGTGGGTATGTTTTATCTTTGGGTTCACCCTCCTCAAGTCTAGGCATATCCTAGTCATTTCCTTCGTCATTTTATGGTTTCTTAGTCCCTTGTGGTCCCCTATGATAGTTTTATGTTCCAGTCACACTAGGACTCTCCTCATTCCTCCACCTATTTTCTTGTTGAAACCTTACCCCACTTCACATGCTACCACACTCTTTTGCTGCTTCCCACAGAGTCTCATCATGACTCCCATCCATCTACCCTATATCATTCCATTGAACCCTTAACTTCTTAGTACCCATAGCCTACACACACTAGGGATTTAGTCATTGGAATTAAACTTTAGTATCCCTTTCTCACATATGAGCATCTTGATCCACAGTTGCGACAATAATAGAAATATTCCCCTTAGTCCCTTCAAAAATTCCCTTTCTGGGTTGTTGTAAGATTTTATTTTGTCAATAGTGAACTTAGTAATGTAACCTTCCAAAATGTTGTCCATCCACACATCAACAACCCTTGAAGCTTTTTTTTTCACCTTTGACAACTGCTTAATAATTTTCAGGGTCCACTGATCAGGCTCGCCTCCTTGAAAATTATTATTCTGAAAAGTAAGATTACGCCGACCATTCATACAATACTAGTGTAAAATCAGAGAAACGTATTTCATGTATATCTGAGTAGATATATTTTTTGAACCAATATTTTGTCGTCAATCTCAGGTTCTGGTTCTCTTATTCCACAAATTCTTGGGCTTTCTTATCAAACCATTCTTGGATCTTCGGTTTCATTGGATGCCACAACATGTCCTCTTCTTCTTCGTACTAAGGTCCCAACAACATAACCATTTTGTTGACAATTTTTTGTCGACAAGGGTTCACTTCACACTTTTTTCAACAACCATTGACACAGACTCCCTAAGCATCGGCCCAGAAAAGTTTTACCCTTTCCAGTAACACCTATAGAGCAGGTGTAGTCTCACCCGAGATGTCTGAGGGAGGGATGTAGGAACCAAGTTTCCATAGTGTGAAGAGGACTTTTCATTATCTTCTTCCCTATCGCAACATCACCCAAAAATGAAATATTAGACCAAAGACAATGAAACCTACTATTAACCAGATCTATTATAATTCACAATCATATTAATCTAGATTTAGATCGACAAAAAATACCATCATTATGATTCACATTCCAATTAACCCAGATTCAATTTGACATACATTAAACTAACAAGTATTGTGATACTTCGTATCACTCACATAACATTAAAGAGAAAACCCCAGATGTAGCGTAATCATTCATCACTAATATTCTTTAACTTATTTAATCCATCACAATTGACACATATCTAACACAATAATGTAGAAAAGAGTTTATAAAAATATAATTCATACTGAAAACATATTCAAATATTCAAATACAACACAATACACAAGAACAAAACATTACAACCTAGAAGATCCGAAATACTGATCTCTCCAATTCATAATTCTTCATACAATCAGTGTCAAAATGAATTGCCAAAGATAATCCCCATTCATGACGATTTTAGATTTACAATTGTAACTCTACTTATAGGATGACTTGGTTGTTACAAAATGGTCCACTTTACCAATCACTAACTAATTCAACCAAAATATCCTTATTTTTTAGTTTCTTTATCCTCTGCGGTTTACTTTTATCCTTGTCGACACCCTTATTGTAGGTGATGGTACCACACTTTGTGCGCTCCAACCCTATGTGAACACTAGGAATGTTGACATAAGTAGCACCTAATTCGCCATTTTGGAAACTAAGAGACCCTAATTAGTTTTAAATAACCCTAATGGAATCATACGGTCCCTAATGACATTAAAGTGTGATTAACGTCATGTTGTTGATGATGATGATACATATTGAAAATGGCCAAAAGGACAATGCCGATTTCTACAATATTTAGTAGGATGTTGATGACAATGATGATATCAATGCCAATAACGATGATGTAGGTGATTATAGAACTATTTGATATTGATTGGTCCTAATGGAAATAAATTCACCCTAATGCACTAAATTGACCATGATAGCCCCTAAATGACCCTAATGGCATCTGATTGTCCTTAAAAACATTTGAGTGACCCTAATACAATTGAACTCACCATAAAAGAATGAAGATGATCATGTTGATGATGGATGATGGAAAAGATATTGATAATGATGATTATGATGATAACAATGAGGTTGATATGAATGCATATGATTATAATGATATATGATTATGCCAATGATGGTGGTGTTGATGTTGATGTACTCATGCATGTTGCTAATGATCACGATGAATATGGCAATAATATCAATGTCAATGACCATGATTCATGTGATATTACTTTTGGATATCGATTTATCATAGTGGCACCTAAATGATCGTTATCATTGGAATTTTGGATATTTATTAATTCTAATGAAGGGTCAATTACCTTAATGTCACCTAAATTTCTCTAATGGGATTTGAGTGTCCCCAACAACATTTGATAGACCCTAATGGAATTTGACTGTCCCGAACAACATGATGATGATGCATTACGATAATTATGATGGAGCATACAGACATGATTTGATAAGTATAAGACTATATCATCCATTCTTGTGAGGATGTAGGGTTACTCACCCATTATTATTGAAATTATATTAATGATGATGATGATGCACTTGATTCCGTTGATGATGAATACGATGATGATAATTGTGTTGATTTATTGTTTGATGATGATGACGATTTCGATGTCAATGATGATTATGCATGTGGTAGCACTTCTAGAGCCTAATTGATTCTAATGGAACCTAAATGTATGTAACAAAATAACCCTATTATCATCGAAATGACTGCAACAATATAAAAATTTCCTTCAAAATTACATGACATGAAACCTAATGGTGATGAGTGATTAAGAACAATAATGGCATATGAGTTAACATAATGACAATGATGGCAATGACTTTGTTGATGATGTGCCTAATGTTGACAATGATGATGACAACGAGGATGATTTTGAAGATGATGTTGATGTACCTTATGGAATTGACAATGATGATGATGCATGCGATAATACTTATGGATATTGATTGATCCTAATGGAACTTAAATGTTCATAATGACATATAAGAAACATATTAATATCACCTAAATGAATCTATGACATTTAGTTGTCCTCTCTAACATTTTAGTGACCTTAATGGAATTTTAGTGAATGTAATAACATGACATGGATCCAAATGGTGATGGGTGATGATGAACCATAATGGCATATGAGTGAGCCTATCAACAATGATGACAATGATGTGTTTGATGATGTACCTGTTGATGAGGACGGCGATGAACATGATGTCGTTGATGATGTACTTATTGATGTTGATGTTGATGATGATGACAATGTCAATGATGATGTTGATGAAATGTATGATGTACTTAAAATTGAAAGTCTCTTGTCCTCAACAACATTTGAGTGACCTTAATGGTACCTGTCCTCAAAAACATTTCAATGATAAGTTGGATGTGGTAAAGTTAATGCAAAATATCATCTACTATATATAGATAACCAAATTAATTGGAAAAATGTTAATGATAAAACATGTTTTATTCCTCATCAACATTGTTCATTAGTGAAAGATGGAACATTACTATAATAAAGTTCATAGAATTATTCAACAATGTGCATAATACTAACTAAATAAACATTGACATTTCATCATTCAATACATAATGAAAAAGAGGAACGTTTTGTGGTTAAAATAAATTGAAAGGAAAATAACATTTTCTAAGCCCATGATAAAGTGACTATTTTGAATAGTGATTTCCATGTCCATTTAAGTATAGAGTCATTAAGAAGAAACCTTTTGAAAAATTCTAAATAAAGAATCTAATTCAAAATTTCTAAAGCCATGTGATAAAATAAATTTCAAAAATTTGGACATAAGATCATAATTATTCAAGTAATATGGATTAGAAATCCTGTAAAATTAGAAGTCATCATTTACATTATTATCAACATATATGTCATCCAATGGTTCCTTATCAATTTTGACATGTTCCTATAAGTTTTTTATATTATTCTTTCTACACCATCCTGCTAATGCGGTATTATAATAATGTTCGTCTTCACTTTCTTCTAAATCTATATCATACAACTGATTTGCACCATCTTGATTCTCATCTAGCTCCATATCATCTATATTTACATCTTATAGATTTGGATCATGTTGAATAATTCCATGAAAAATGGTGTCATATTGTGCTTGAACATCTTCCCCAATCTATTTGAAGAACTATAAAGTCTCTTCCATCCAAGTAAGAGAAAATTATTTCTTAATTATCATATTTAGGGCATGCAACCAATGAACAAAGTTGGAAAGGATGCATTATATTATGTATGTGGATGTCTACAACACACATAAGAAAAACTTGTACCCATAACCATATATTAACCATTGCATGCATGGTATAACCCAAAGTATGGACCCAAATGATGAGTTTTCCCATGCATGTGACTCATATCATAAGCAAACCCATCACATTGACATTTGTGTGAGGAATATTGAGGAATTGAAATGATGAAGAAATGATAAGATGATAGAGATATAATCTTCCCAAAAAATGCACACATGTAAGAGATGAACATAAACTTACATACATATGTGACACACTAATCTCACATAAGTGATGCATGGAACATGAGAAATAGAGCTAAATGATATGGATTAAGGCCTTCTATTTTTGTTTGGAACATGGATTAAGCCACGAGAACCATCCCTAGCGCACCAAACCTTTAAGTTAGGAGATAGTCATATATGATAATGGTTAATTGAGTCTAACATGAATATGATTGATTACTTAATCTACCCTCCTCCTTTGTGGGATTCTTAATGTGAGTGTGGGTGTGTGTTTGGTAGGATTTTTTTTAAACCTAATTTTGTATTTGGAGAGCACAACATTTCTTTAAAACTATATCATAATTGATCATATCAATGCCAAGGACTTAGCCATGGTTGAGGCCTAAATCCAAGGCCTTTGTCCCAAAATGTACAATCCTACAAAACTTCTATTAATGAAATCAAGAAATAGATTTATTTCATAGATTAGTTATGATACTTTATATCCATGATTTAGTGCACAAATGTGTAAGCCAACAATGAATGGTTGATCAATAGATAACAAACATTCAACAAATAATCGCAATGGAAAATACACCATTGAAAGGGATACCATGTGATTTCCTATAGTGTAAGGTGTATTTGGTTTTAAATAGGGTATAAGAAATTCCTAATATGCAAACTTGACATTCTTCAAGGACACTTAGATTGAGGAGCAATACTGGTCTTGGGTTCTCTAAAGTGGCATTCATCATCTCAATTGGCATGATTTGTGTTTGGTTGGGTGCTCGCATAACATTTGGAATTATTGTTATTTTGGAACCCTCTCACTCCTAAAAAAAAAGGTCAAGTTCAATGGACCGACCCCCTTATCTGTTCACATTGTAGTATTTTTTTCTGAACGGTGTCATGTGGAATTCATTGTGTCGGTGTTCCCAATTTTTGGTACTCTCAAGTGGCATTTGTAATCTTCATGGACATGCTTTGAGTTTAGGTGGGAGCTCATATCCTTTATGACACTGTTGGTCTTGTTCATCCTCCATTTCCTCTAAAAAAAAGGTTGTGTCTAATAGACCCATTATTCGTTCATATTGCAATCTTTTTGTTGGGTGGTCTCATGTGGCATTGGTTGTGTGGGCGCTCTGAAGTTGCATTCACTACCTCCGTCAGCATGCATTGAATTTGGGTCGGAACTCACATCCACTTTGAAAACAATTTTAGCACTAGGACACATTTATTAAAAACAAATAAAAAATTCACTATTACTTCTTAAATTAGGTGGGAAGGAGCGGTTTAAATTTTGCATATGCTTAATTCAACGTTTTGGACAAGGCGCCCATTTTTCCCTAAAATATGACGTTTTATATTTTGCAAAAATGGAATGTAACTATGTTTCAATCCTAATTTTTATGGTAGAAATGGACTCAGAACCCTCAAAAACCCTCGGGACACCCAAAACTCCAAAAATTAACAATTGTAACCTGGATTTTTAAAAATCATTCCAACAAGATTTTATCAATATAATGCCAAACAAATCATCCTATTTTGACCCAGATCGTATAATTTATAAACTATGCATCAATTTTTTAGGACCCATATTTTTCTAAAATCAAATAAGAAAATGATTTCACCATGACTTCTTAAATTAGGTGGAAGGATGCTTTAAATTTATCACATTCCATTCTTTCTAGCATTTGGGAGATCTTATTTTTTGTTCAATTCAATAGTATTTCGGATATAGCTTCACTTCCGTGGTGACTATATCCAAAAAGCACACATGGAGGGAGAATAACAGAGCACCCTCATGTTCACATAATCACTGGTGGAGGAAAATGGATTGAAGAAATTTCGAGGCCATTGAATATGTGAATTTCCTAGATAATTTTCTGTTCAAGATATGGATTCATTGAATATTTCCCAAATCGAGTCATGTAACTATGAATGAAAATAGTGGATTCACGACCAAATTTTGTACAATCATGATGCTCAAAGCTTTGGTTTCATATTGCATTTTCTTCCACTATTTTAAACTAATTTTCTAGAAAGGGCATTTTTATTTGATGGAAATATATCTTCAGAAACCTTACAAAACTCACAAAGCTAGACTAAAAATTCAAAAGAGGACATGTAATTAGGGTGGGAAATATAAAAGGGGTTCAACACATAGGTTTTTTAGGCTTCTTGTTGGAACCTCATTGAATCCAACCAAATTGGGGATTAAATAAACTTTTTATTGCATGATAATTTTGCAATCCCTCGTCTTTTCTATTTCCTTACTTCTCAACAATTAATAAATTTCATATTTAGTTAATTTTTTTGTTTGAAAATGTGAAGTTTTTCTCCAACATAACATTTGGTTTCTTTATTTGATAGAAAACAATTCAAAAATATGTTTTCAATATATACAAAAGAATATAAACTTAGAAAAAATGATGAACAAGAAAACTATTTTGATTCTCCTAATATTCCCATAATATATCATCAAACTAGCCTTGATATATTGCTATGGAATTCTCATTATTTCGTAAATCAAGCATACTATCCTCTTGATCGCTGTCTTCAACACTTTCTACTTCTAGTATTACAATTTATGCCTTCATTTATATTCTCATCTAGGTCTACATTTTCATTCATAAGGTTGTGTGTTCAATTTCGATCTCCTTGATATGATCCACTCTTGAGTATTTCACATTTGCAATGTTTTTATCAATGGAAATCCCAGTATTGATATGAGTTTTCTCACTAAGTTCAGGAGTATTATAAGACTTTATCCAACACTTTAAATGTTGGTGCTTTTAAAACATGCCCATGAACTTCTTGTCATGCTTTTCTCTTACATATTCGACCATGGGTCTCTTCAATGATGCCATTTTGATAATATAAGAACCAAGAATATTATATGATTCTAAAGTTTTTTAAATCATCCCTAATACTCTATTAATCTAGGATACATTAAAGTTGTCAACAGAAGTTTGAAAGGTCAAGTATGATCAATTTATTTTCCACATGCAATAAGAATTCAATTGCAAGATTTATTACTAAATATGCTGGTAGAGTTGTTAATGTTTGGGAACTAAATCCAGAAGGAAGATGGTAATGTTATATGTAAGGTTATTATAGATTTTAAGATACTTAAATTGTCAAAGACAAGATATGTTCAATGTGATATTCCATCATAATTGTTGAATGAATAATTGAAAAAATATGGCCTTATATATATTATCTTGCTAGTAATATTCAACTAGATCTACATCCATTTTAGCCAGGAAACATAAAATATGATTGAAAAGCTTTACTAGTTCTATGAACAAATCACTAGTTTGGATGGTTTAACAAAAAATAGTATCAACTATAAAAAAAAAATGTTGTTGGCAATTTAATGTCTCCTATCACTGATTTAATAGTGTCAATATTACTCTCGAGTTCTATTGCTATAGGATGGAGTGTTAACTGGTGAGTTGTATTATAAGTTTCATAGGATGGAGTGTTAACTGGTGATTTGTATTATAAGTTTCATATGTTTAACATGCATCTTTAAGAGATTTGAACAAGGCACAGCTATGTAATAAATACCATAAAAGGGTTATCTTCATGCTTCTCTTTTGAAGAATACATGTTGTAAGAACTTCCCTTAAGCTGTTCGAAAAATATGTCGTAAAATTTCCTTTCCATTGAAATTTTATTTAGCTAGCATATGATGTAGGATTTTTCTTGGAATGGTGTCATTATTCAGATTCTTGATCTTTATTTATCAATCCTATAAGTCTAGGTTCTATGGCAGTAGCCATGACTTTCATCTTTATAAAAGATCATTCCTTGTTCTAGGTCCAAATTTCAAATATGCTCCAATAATGCTTCTATGTCTCGTCAAAAAGGCATCTTTATTTAAGATATCAGTGTTGTTTTCCCATTGAATCCATTGACATGGAAAACAACGTATAGACATGAATGGTAGGGAAATATTGTTCTTTAGGATACAAAATATTATGCTTTTAAATATTACCCGTTTTAGGATATTCATGCTGCAAACATTCATTGATGTTTCTGTAATCTTAATTTAAATGTAACCTTAATTTAAATGAAACTATATGACTTCCATATGCAATGAGACCATTCAAAGACAATATTCCACTAGCCTTTGGGACGGGAAATTAAAGTATATCCTTTCCACTTGGTGTGGAAAGGATTTAATAAATAAATCAATTATAATATTCTATTTTAACCTTTTGCCAAAAAAATTTGGGTTGAATCTTTTCTCTCTCTTTTATACATGCTTTCAGTAGATATATTCATGATTTGATTGGTCCTTATATCATGAGTAGCCCATCTCTTGAAATCCTTTTGACAAATATTCAATGAGTTTGATTCTTTCATGTTATCTTAAATTGTTTTGGTGTGTGGTTAGCATCCCCTAATTTTAATCAAGGGCTAGTTATTTAAACAAAATTCCTCAATGTAGACAATATTTATCACTTTAGATTGGATTTATTATCTTAGATAGATTCAAAAGAACAAATTAATAAATAACCAAAACATCTTCAGTAAATCAGCATGCTTCAATAATTCAATTTGAAACACAATGTATATAGTTCCTTTTTCTATATGTAAAAATACTTCCTTGATATGGAATCCATGTAACAAATGTTTCAACAAGAAGATACATTTTTTTCTAAATCTTAAGATTTAAATCTAGGGGTTTTAGCGCCACGTTGATCACATCTTTTCAAAGGCCATGGGTTACCTTATCTCCATTATATTTTCAGTTCAGATGTTGGGCATTTTCCTTTTCTATTTCCTCCTCCTACAAGCACGTACAACATTTCAAAGTGATTCCCAAAGAATGATCTCTTCCCCAAAATAAAACACCAAGGGTAGAGGTTCATAATAATTGACAAAACATGGTTCTCCTCGAGCTTGTGAAGAGAAGGAGCCAAACTTTAGCTTGAAATCCACTCCACCTACCGTCCAAAAATGCACCCAAGGAAAACAAAAACATGGGAAGCTTAAGAGGAAGGGATTGCTCTTTCTTATTCAAATTAACAATAGCTAAACTATCCTTCAAGACACATGAAAGAGGAATGAATAATGAAGGTAAGTACAGAATGTAAGGGCTTTGCAATAGCTTCCTTTTCCCACCAATAGATTTCTTCTTAGGTACTTTTAAAAATATGTTCTTAGGTTGAAAAGTGGATATTATTACAAACTTTAGTTTTACCCAATAGATATAATAAATAACTCTAACCAAAAGATCGTATCTATAGGAGAGTTTTTTTATAGGGTATTTTGATGGAATAAAAAAAACAAACAGTTTGACTGATCCATGAGTTAATTATGTGGACATCATTAGTTATGCATTTTTAGATTTTGAGGTTACGATACTATATTTTATTTTAGAGGCTTTGATCTTACAAGAATATAGAATGATAGTCTATTAAGAAAAAACTTATGGTTTCTAATGGATTTTGGAGTTCACCCTAGAGTTTTTTTTGTTGAATTAAGATCAATTTATTTTCCTTGGAAAAAGGTTTGATGGATGATGAATTTCTAAAGGCCTTGTTGTTTTTTTCCATAGATATCTCAACAAAAAATAAATAGTAGTTACAAAAGTATCTGTATGGATACCCTAGGATCCATCATCATGTTTATGATGCAACCAATTGAAACAAAAAATGGTGTATTTGATGCAACACGTATAGGCCTGTCTATCCACAACAATAGTGACCAAAGATTGAGTAAAGCACATATCGTGAATCTTTATAATGAAGTATATGATTGTATTCTTAAGTATTTATGTGTTCCAATTTGTAGTTCATATAATTTGGACATAGATGTAGGGTAGAAACAAAACCATATGTGGTCATCAATATTGTAATCACCAATATGTAAATACTCATCCACGGTGCTTGGTTATTGAAGAGAATCCTATATTACAAAAACATATGCCAAAAAATTAACTTGATGCTCGGGTAGAAAGTGAAGATGAAGGATTGATTTTTCATCCGATCCATTTCATATGAATAGAGGAATACATAGCGTATTTCATAAATAATCAAGTGTTTGTTCACTACGAGAATACTTTCCTAACTAAAGGCAAGTTATTGAGCTTGAAAATAAATATGATTGACTATGAAATCCTTGTAAATCAATTATGGAATCAGAGCTATCATACATTGAAAACAAGGATGAAACAAGTGGAATAAGCAACAANAATTTATAATTTAAATTTAAAATAAATTTAATTATTTTAAATTGAAAAAAATATTTTTTAGTTAAATATTTTGAATAATGGATTTTCCAAGAATAATTTATTGATAGTTCAAAATAAACTATTGTTATCAAATAACATGCATATATCTACTTGTTGGGAAAAAAACATGAAACTTAACATAAAATAAAAAATATTTAATCTTCCTCATTACTTTATAATGAAACTAATATATATATATATATATATATTCACAATAAATACAAATTTTATTATTTTTAAAATAAATTTGAATTAATAATAAATTTAATAAATACAAATTAGAATTGATAAATTTAATATGTATTCATCGAATCTATCAATTTATTATTTATTCATAATAAATTCAAATTTTATTATGTATTCACAATGTAATGGATAAACTTATTATTTATTCATAATAAAATCAAATTTTATTAGTATCTAATTGATTATATTTTAATCTTGCTTCATATATATATTTATATATATAAATTATATTAAAAAATTAAATTAACATTCTTAACTAAAATCTTTAATTTAAATAAAATCTACACATAATAATCAATGTCACAAATAATAATAATGAAAGCTTTAAATTTAATATCCATTCGATAATGCTGCAAATGCACATTCTGCCTTTCTGAAAACAGTTTTATCCAAAAGCTAAATCCCATCTACAAAACCAATTCCTGAGAAATATGAATATTGTAAGGAATTTACCATTGATAATGTTGCAATTACACAAAATTTGGATAATCCTGCAGCGACAATGATGATTTGGTCCGGGCAAAATACCATCACACAAAACGTATTTCGCGAGGAGTTTTTTTTATATGTAAAATATCATCTACAGATTTTAAAGAACAAAATTGACTGAACATATTATACGTGATTTTAACACTTAGTGGCTAAATTTTTTTTATAATATATGGCAGACAAAGGGTACGCGTGTGCCTACACTTGGCTAGCTACGGTTACGGTCAGCTGAGCCGTCATTCTAGCATAGTGTTTGGTCTTCCACCTTCTCCACGACCGAACTTATTAGATCATGCTTTATGAGAGTAAATGCTTTTATAGCTAAAGTTAAAGAAAAAATAAAAAACAAGAGTATATTATGTAGCCGCAAATTCAGTGATGGATTCAAACTTCATCTGCAAAAGAACAAATTAAGAACTGAAATGGCAGGCTCTATATTTCTATTGGTTAGGCTAGATCCACGGCTTGCTTTCTTCCACAGACCCTCCATCTTATTCTCTCGTTGAATATCGGATGAATATGATATCAAGCCAAATAAAGTCTAATTAATTCTAGCATTCAATTAATCTTATGCCTAGATATTAGCTGGCAAAGAATCTATAGTTTCATAGCAGAATATGGAAATAATGTGCTTATTTTGCATTTTAGCCATTCGATCGAGTTAGACGACCATATGGGTCATTGACCCACACTTATACTTCTAATCTAATTAATTAATTCTAATCTATTGTTAGAATCCAACATGGCTGTTACTAGACGGATGAGACATTTGGTGTTTCTCCTTTTTAAGATGTTTAATATGCTTCTTTGCATCCTCTGCTACACTAGCGGGACTTGAAGGCAGTGGCCGAGAGATTGATAATAATCACAATTATATTGCATATTATAACAACCCAAAACATTGTTTGCAATGCATTTAACACCATACATCTAACTGGGACTAGTTCTGTCAGGCAGTTATAAATTGCTTCAGTCCCAAGTAAAATCATAACACTGGATGGGCAATAATACAACAAACTGGGCTCCAATTTCTTCTAGAGGATTGCTTTGAATTTTTCTTTTAAAAGACAATTGAATACTAGCAAAGATAATAAATTAGAGATAACTGTAAGCAGAACTAAACTCTATTAGAGCATCTTGGTATTCCCCAATGGCAGTTGCTTCCACTGTATTATAAATAAAGAATTCCAAGAATGTAGTATACACAAGATTTTTAGAATTGATTATTATTCCAACGATAATCAACAATCTACATGGTTACAGTACTTGTACTTCCTCCACATAGCCATTGTTAGATATAACTTCAAGCCGCAAAATTTAGAGATCTATGCTCCATAACTCTCGGTATAAAATTTATTTTCTATTTTCCCATTAGCTAGAGATATTTGTCTTTAAAAATGACATGACCACTGACGAATTCTATTTGCTAATTAGCTGTTGGTTTTACTACAGTTTGCTCGGATCTCTCCTTGATTTCTTGTCAATACATTGATATTCCCCATCTTTATGATGGAATTACTAAATGCAACTCGAAATTTGATTACATCTCCGGCGTATGTTGCGGCGAGATCCGATGTAACATCCGTATACAGGAGCTATTGATCAATCTAGAGGATCGCTCTGTTGTGAAGGACTTCATGGTAAAAACCGTTGTCGAAAGAGAAGGAGCTACCCTAGGTGCCGTCGAGAAAAACCTTCGGATCGTTACGAATATATGTGATTTGGTCTGGAGGGGGGCACACTTTCTTTAGGGATGTCACAAGAGTTGGATCCATTGATGGATCTGGTATACCAGTATTCTGGAAATCGTAAACCCGGTCGCTAAAGAATCCACAGTGAATGAAGCCTATAGTGTGCGCTCCTGCTCTCACAAACAAACAATAAAACCAACTATGAATGGACTGGCTGCTAACAAAAGTTGATTTAGCTTCAGCAAATGCATGAAACTTCAGCAATATAGAATATCAGACCATGTAAAGAGGCCACTTACCAAGCAATGTGGCTAAATCTGTTAGGTTTAAGCCACTACCAAAGATCTGCTGGCCGATTCTGTGAAAAATGAACTATTGATGATTCATATCAGTAGATTTATGATCTGTGTGTTCGTTGGGTATTTGCTTCCGGGAATGGCTCACGTGCTGCAAGCAAAAATTACAGGACCAGAATAGTAGCCTTGCTGCTCAATATTTCGTTTCAGATTGTTTCCGAGATCTATGCCATTAATCGCAGATCTAAAAATGACGAACAGAACAGAGATGCATTCGCGGACGAGAAGCCGAGAGGCGCTTCTATCACAATAACGACTGCAACTGTATTGGGATCTATGTTAATGCTGGTTCTCCTTCTCAGCTCGGCAACTTTAGCCAGTAAGAGTATCAAGGATATCATTTCTCAAAAAATCCATGTTATTTTGTCTTTCAAAATGAGCCACGGCGAGGAGAATCCATGGCAGAAGATTGAGGATCAAGTTCTCAAGTCATGGATTGTGATTCGTGTCTGCCATCCGAAATACATTGTGGCTAGATCTGTGCTGGCTTCATCTGCTGGAATGGTTGTCACGATTTGCATATTGGTCTCTGTTGTCAGTTGGGGAATGGAAGGAACGAGCAGGCATTTCAAGAATCGATTCGATTGGCTCAAGTTCACGGCGATCAGGCTCCACATTGCGGGAATCGAACTCTGGACCAAGTAAATGCTACCTTTTACCACTCCAAACTATGGAAAAAAACCTACGGAATCGAAGCCGGGATTAAGTTAATGAGTTGGAAATTTAACAGATGGCAATGGGATATAATTTTGATTTTTTTAAATTTTGTTATTATGACCTCATGTTGCCACATGTCAACTCAAATCCAGATACCAAATTCCAAAGTTTACATCATCTTCTATCCACCAATCAGCTGTTTACAAAATAGTTTTTTTAACAAAATTAAAAAAAATATTTTACAAATCCCTAAGTTATACTTTGCAAAACAGATTTTAATTTTTTATACCTGCATCAAAAGAGAGCAACTAATACCAAAGTCAAAAGAGTTTGACTTGCAATCGATTACAATATACCTGCTGAGACAGGTATAATATCTAAACTTTTCTTTATTAGATTTTAATAGACCAATATTGTGTCTCATTATAAAAAGATTCTTTTTTATCATAATATAATAAAATAAAATAACTAAACTTTTCTTTGTTAGATTTTAATAGACCAATATTGTGTCTCATTATAAAAAATTCGGAATAAGAAAATGATAGTTTATTAGTCGGAAAAAAAACACTTAATTAAAATACTAAAATGATTTCTTAGCATCAAGAAGAAAATAATTATTAAAAAATAAAATAAAAATAACTAATAAGCTTAATAGTGAAAATAGGAAACGTAAAGACATACAACATCATGAAAAGATAAAATTTATATAGTTTTAAAATATAATAAAATAAAATAAATAGAATTTATATAGTTTAAAAATATAATAAAAAAAAAAATAAAAAAAAAACATATTCTCTTAGTGTAAAACCTACCTAAATTAGATTTTATTTTCAAAACATTTAAAATTTACAAATTTAATAAAGTAAAAAATGAAAAACAATTTATTTTTGAATTAAAAAACAATTTATTTTCATACATAACTAATGGTAATTGTTTTTTAATAAACATCAAAATAAACCAGTTATTTTATTAAAAACTACTTAATGTTAACACCCCATAATAAAATACCCTAATAGACCTAAGAGGAATAGTAAAATAGTGAGGTAGGAGTCCATTGGCTTGGAATATTTTCCGGGGTTAGCAGGCCTCTTGATTCCGGGGAATATCCAAGACTGTTCTAACAGCTTAAAAATAATAAACTTATAACTTTTCTTTGATAATGTCGTGATAACATTAAAAAAGTTACTATTTAAAAAAAATTATAAAATATTAAAATTTCAATATGTTTCGAATAGTATTGATGATTCTTTTATTTTTTAAATAATAGTCGCTGTTTCTAAATCAATATATTTGGAATAGTATCGATGATTATTTTATTTTTTAAATAATAGTCGCTCTGTTAAATCTATATATTTGGAATATTTTATTTTTAAAATAATAGTCCTGTTAAATCAATATATTTGGAATAGTATTGATGATTTTTTATTTTTAAATAATAGTTGCTCTCTTTTAAATCAAAGTTGAGACTATTTTTCTAGAATAATTTTTTTAATATTAATTTAATAATTTATTTTAATTTCGTTTCAGAACATTATGGACGTTAGTAGGGAGTAGTATAAACACTAACCAAAATGACTGTAACTCGTCTGAATCTGGTTTTTACTGAAATCATAATTTAGACTGTTTAAATAGTAATTTCAGCTCTCTAGATAGTTTTAAAATAAAAGATTTACTTTAAGCCAAACATATACCATAACTGAAAATGCAAGATTACAAAAAAATATTTACAAAATTACAAAAATAAAAATTTACAACAACAATTTTGAATGAATTGAATCAGAAATTCGCCGAAAACGTGGGGCGTTTTAGTTGTCTTTTATCCTACTCGCTTTAGTGGGGCTGCAAATTTTGCCGGCTTCATGTTGAAAGTTAGCAGAAATTTAACCTGCAATTGTCGTCAGCCCCACGACACGCTTCACATTCCGCGTCGGTCGACGAGCGTGATGCGCTATCTCGGCAATAGTGTCAACACGCGGAAACCGGGAATCCGGAGGACCTGCAGTGAATTTTCTCTCTCGAGAATTTAAACGAAGCATTGAAAAATAGCAGACCAATGAATAAACAGGTTCTTGGAATTTGCGTGGCATGAGATTCAATGATGTGAGAATGAGCCTCAAGGACAACCCTTTATATTCACCCTCGTCGTCAATCGGTCGAAACCGGTGCAACGTTTCTTGGCTTCTGAAACGATTATGTGTGTTCTAAAGAAAACAGGGAAGCATTTTTCAGTTCATATACGCATCGGATGCGTGTGTTCTGAAAGCAAGAAATATTGGGAAGAAATTGAAGGTTTGAGGCACATAAAGACCAACTAGTAGCAATGGCTATCTAAGTGGTTTTGGACCGAGATTTACATTCTGTGGCTTCTTCAATTTGGTATAGGATGAGCTTGGCCCGAGATTTGGATACTGGGGAGAACAGATATCTCATCGATGACAAAGTCATGATGTTGGCCATAATATGTCTTCTTCTCATGGCTTTTCTTCTGTGTTTGATGTACATTTATGTAAGATGGTTTCCGGAACAATCTGTTCGATATTTCGGACGAACTGGACGGAGATCAGCTTCTACCGGTTCTACCTTTTGCCACTCCAAACTATGGAAAAAAACCTATGGAATCGAACCCTGGATTAAGTTAATGAGTTGGAAATTTAACAGATGGCAATGGGATATAATTTTGATTGTTTTAATTTTATTATTATGACATCATGTTGCCACATGTCAACTCAAATCCAGATACCAAATTCCAAAGTTTACATCATCTTCTATCCACCAATCAGCTATTTACAAAAATAGTTTTTTAACAAAATAAAAAAAAATATTTTACAAATCCCTAAGTCACACTTTGCAAAACAGAATTTAATTCTTTATAACTGCCTCAAAAGACACCAACTAATACCAAAGTCAAAAGAGTTTGACTTGCAATCGATTACAATATACCTGCTGAGGCAGGTATAATAATTGCCATGTGCTTACACAACCTTAGTTTAATAAAGTAAATAAGGGAGAGACAAGACCTCATGAGTATTAGTCTTAATACGATCATCCCGTAATGATTAATATATAAATTTTATGAAAGTTGGGACGACATATTTTAGGATGGGATTTTTAAATTCAATTAAATCCTCTATTTTTGGGGCAGTTGGAAGTTGACTTACTTCTTTATTCCCATTTAACTTATGTATCCATCATGATAAATGACCATAATATGGGTCATTTAATTCTGCATATAAATTAACATATATATCCACATGAAGTGCTGGGCTAGAAAGGCCTTACCAAGTCTTATTCATTCTTCTTCTTTCCATGTCATGTTTTTCACCTCAAAATAAGTCTCTAAGAACCATGTAAAAACCACGTCAAGTAACCATGTTTAGGGGATATTTGAACACCACAGGGGCATTTAGAACACTATTAAGTGCTTGAGAAAGGACTTCCATATACAATCTTCCACAAGAGAATGTTACCATCTTGTCATAAGTACCACTTATTCATCAAGCCATCATTCACATGCAAGAGATATTCATAACAAAATTATGAGCATTAATTACTTTGTCCAAGTGGTAAGCACATCATGACCAAGGATTACATCATATCAAAGCCTATAACAATCATGGGATTACAAAACAGTATATGTATGGGTTCCAATACGCAAGGATCCACATACAGAAGGACCATTATAACTAATATGACCACATCATCAATACCATGTCATCATACAATCCATGTCATCAAGTCTTTTCCCATATTTAGTCACTCACTAGGTTTTCCATGCCATCATGTCCTTTGTTACTCCTTTGTCATTAATGGCATCAACCTTGCCATCAATCAAAACCATGCTCAACAAACTCCCCCTTTGTCATTTATGGAAAAACCTCTTCAAATACTCTCCACTTACTTACAAATGGTCAAAGAGTTATCCATCAAAAGATTCACAATGCCCCCAAAAAATTGTATTCTTGAATACTTCTTGATATCATGCTGAAATTTTTTTCCCACCCTTTCAAATGGAATTCTTCATTTGTTAAGTTGTTTGCTCCCCTTGTCAGGTGCCCCCTTATCCAAGCATGTATGTGTGACTCTCAATGATCAAGTTTCCATTTACAAGGATAAAAGAATGTAAATTCTTGTGCAACAAGTTTGTGTCTATGGAGTGGGATTCAATCTCTTCTAATGTCATTTTAAGGACAATCTTAAGTTGAGCTTCATCATGTGCTACTTTTCATGTTTAAGCAAGGATAATAAAATGATAATCAATCAATCCTTCAAAATTTTGGATTCCTTAGTGTTTTGGACCTCTTTAACATCATTATCTTCAATATGTTTCTTCAGTCATCATGTTGGCATTTATTGTCACTATAATATTCTCACTTCAAATATGTCGGGTTCATATAAAACAATGTGATTTTGGTGTAAGAATTTTGTTTTAAATGTGTTTCAACTATTGATGAGTGTCTGTTGAAAGGGTTGAGTCTGATTCTACTATCTTGATCTTATGTTGCATTAATTACTGTCATGTTACTTGTCTAATTTTTAGTCAATGCCAATTATGCTACAAAACTTCCCATGTAATCATACTTATGCCAAGACTTCTCATGGCATCACTTGGAGGAATTTATGCACCTATATCCATAGTGCTTTTCTTCTCAAATAATTTAATGGACGTCTTCAAGGTTCTCTCCTTGAATGGTACAACAAAATTTATATATTGATAAAAAAATCGATAACCAGTTGGATTATAACCAATTGTAATTGCTTCTTTTATGCCAAAGTGCTTGAAATATTCTTGACCATATTTTTTCAACACTTGATAACCATCAATACTTGAGCTAATACATGATTGTTCCTAATCCCTCTAAGGAATAGGATATGAATTGTGTAATCCCTTAAGGATGGGTGTGACCTCTCTATCAAAGTCATTTAGAGACACTAGGAAAATTTCAACCAGAGCATAAAATACAAACCAAGCAATGAAATTGAGTTTTGTTTCCTTCTAAAAGTTTGTTTGGGTAAGAGAGAGATCAATCAAATGCTCATTCACTCGTTGCAGACATTTTTCAAAATCATATCCTATCGCGAAAAATTCGCACTGCACATCAATGATCAAAACTCTAGTATAGAAAATTGTCAAAATAGAAAATGTTCGGTCCATGGAGCCAATGAAAAAAGGTGTCCCATATGGTTCTCATATTTCATGAATACAGTGGAACTGAAAGTATTTCCATCATAGCTTTGGTTTCTGAGTTATGGTGATTTGTATCTTGCTTCTCAAGGCCAATTAGGGACACCAGGCAGATTTTAATCGGGGGCATAAAAACCAAATTGAGCAATGAAATTGAGTATTGTTACCTCCTGCATGTGTGTTTAGGAAATATAAATATGACAGTAATTCCCATGAACTCGCTTGACAAATTTTCCAAAATCTTGGTGTATTGTGCAGAAATTGCACTTCATGTCACTGAGAAAAACCCTAGTTTAGAAAACCTTTAAAATATACAACATTCAGTCTATGAATCCACCAAATAGGGGTGTATCTAGTGGTAATAGGGTGTTGAAAATCCAATAGAATTGACTGGTTTTCCATCGAAGGCTTGGTTTTCATGTTATGGCAAGTTTAATCTTCCTTACCAATGCCATTCAAGGACACTAGGAAAATTTCAACACAGAGCATACAAACTAAACCAAGCAATGAAATTGAGTTTTGTTTCCTTCAAAAAGTGTGTTTTGGTGAGGGTGAGATGAATTTTATTCCCACACATGTTAGGAACATTTTTCAAATTCTTGGCCTATCTTATAGAAATTGCACTTCACATCACTTAACAAAACTCTATTTTAGAAAACCCACAAAATAAACAAATTTTTGTCGATTAAGCCACTGAATGGGGGTGTCCCCAGTGGTACTCAGATGTCACAAATCCAACAGAACTGACATTTTTTCCATAGGATCCATGGTGTTTGAGTTGTAGCTATTTTCATTTCACTTCCCAAGGAGATTAAAGGACACCAAACAACTTAAACTAGGTGCATAAAAACCAAACTAAGCAACCAAATTCATTTTCATTGACTCCTACAAGTGTGTTTGGGAAAGGGAGAGATGCCTATGATTCCCATCCACTTACTCGATGTAACACCTCGATTTTAACCCTGTTTTGCATTAAATATATATGATGAGAATATTGTATGGAATCATGGCAAGGAGCTCAAGGCCAAGGCCCTGGCATTGATTGATGTTTTGTGCATAGGTGATCAAGGTTGATGCCTACGGTTTATGGTGCTAAGTTAAGCACAGTATATAATTTTGGGCATCATATAAATATGCAATTTAATTAAAAACCCACAATCAGCTATGTCAATGCAACAAATAATGAGATGGGGGCATGATTTCCTAAGGAATAGGGAGGGGGAATGTTTAACCTTGAGCCATGGGGGAAAATCCATGTGTCAAAAGAAAACACCTAGAAAATGTATGCCCATTTTCCCCTCATGCACTCACATTTTCATCTTCCCTCACATTGTGGGGAGTAGCGAGATGTTTTGATCATCCATCCTTCACGCTTTTAGTTTCTTTTTTCTTCTTTTTCATTTTGCATGCCCAGTTGATCATCAGGATTTCATCCAAAACATTGTGATTGATTCTAATCATTCTCTATTTCATTTTGTGCATGCACGCTAAGCGTTTGCTGGTTTTGCAGAACTGTGTTTTGTTCTGGGTTGTTGTCTGTTGTTTTGACCTTTAGTGTTGTTGTACATTGCTCTCCTCTATCACAGAGGGAGTGAAAGCTTATTTTGTTGTGTTAAAATTGTGGTCTGCTATGTGTGTGCATATTTCTTCCTTGGTCTGAAATGGTCTGGAGTGGAATTAGATTTGAACTAGCTTGATAAACCTAGTGTGTGAAGGAACCTCACAAATAGATCTAGAGGGGTTGGTTTTCTTCTTGCAAACCCTGAAAAAAACTAGAAGGGAAGGAATATCCTTAGGGACTATGTAGCAGAGAAGGGCATGCTTCCTTGTGTTGGGTGTGTAGATGTTTTAGGAGCCAAGCCTAATCTAGTGCAAGTGTCCATAGCTCAGTGGTTGAGCTCACTAGCTTAGCATTTCAATTTTTCCAGTTCCTTGCAGCCTGATAAACCCATTTGTTAGTTGGCTTTACTGGTCCTTAATGAGAATGTTTTCTTGACTAGCTGCAGTCTGATAAACCCAACAGTATTTTGGATTGTTTTTATTTAGCCTGATAAACCCAACTGTGTTGGCTTGGATGAGTTTGGTTGTATTCTTGGCTATGTGTGAGCCTGCTAGCATTCCTTATTCCTTTTGGGAATCATGCCTAGCTCGGGGGTGGTAGTGCTGCTGAGATATTGAGGAGTGCACTAGCATATGGTTGGGTGGAATGTTGCAGCGACGTAGCTGGTTGTGGAAAAAACTTCTTTCAAAGATAAGTATCTCTATGTTAATCTCTACAAATGGTATTTGCTTCATAAAATATGATGAATATGTTTAAAGTGTTGAATTGATGAATTGATTCCACTGTATAATTGCAATTGTATGCATTTGTTTATGTTTCTTTCAATACATTTTTAAATTAAGTTATGGGACTTAGCTGGTTGGATTGGTGATGGCATGAATGATCAAATCTGCCCAAAACTTCTATTAGCAGGTTGAAGTTCTGTCAAAATTTCCTTCCGCAACCTTTCCTTTCTGCAACTTGCGGGATGTGGGATGCAGGATGCGGAAATGACCTTTTGTAAACTCTATTCCCTACAAATTTTCCTTCCACTACTCTCCCTTCTACATGTAGGATGCGGCGTCATGATATCTAATTCCACAATTAGTTATTTTCGCAATAGTCTATTCCACATGCGAGATGCTGGATGTGGGACACGAAATGCGGAATGTGGGATGAGGGACCGCAATTTTCATATTTTCCTAATTCTGTAGATTCATGTTTTCCGCACCGTTGACTCTTGCGAGATTGATTCTCTATCGTCGATCTATTTCCATATGTGGAACAGATTATGACCGTCGATTCCCATCGTGATTTTCTCCACCGTTCAATATCCTTTGAGATTTTTATTCATAGGTTGTCGGATTGAGCACTAGAAGAATCAATTTCTTTGTTATTGGGGAATTTAGAGAATTTATACCAAGATGAATCGATTGAAATTCTATCATATGGATGCACATTCATCAAATGTTTGGGACTATGGTTGTGTTTCTCCTCTAAGGTGGCAAGGGATGTGACAACGTGGTATCAAAGTTGCTGGCTGCAGTGCTAGGGGCTAAATGGGAAAAGTTGAACAGTTAGCAGAGCTATTGGTAAATGGTTTCAAAATATTGTTAGCTGCATAACAAAGAAAACTGTTGTGGGTAGTGGATAAGTGGTTTCGATTTTGAAATTGTTTAACAATTTTTTTATCAACACATTTTGTAGAACTATAGTCACAGGGAAGCATTCTAGATAGTGTAGTTCGGTAAAGTTGGTTCGATTGAGCCATGAGAATTGACATGTGAAAAGATGCACTGAACCCTAATGAATATGAGGAAGATGCTATGGGGGGGAATGTTCGAATTGGAAATGTTGAGACAGAGTCTAATGGGAGGAGGTTTCAAGATACTCCTCCAGATTTTTTCGCCACCATGAGAAGCCTAAGGGTGGAGATGCAAAGTCACAGGGAAGACAATGAAATATTGGTTAAGGTGTTGGAGGAGAAGAATCAACTGAATGAAGCCATGCTATAGAGTTTGAAAGACATTCAGAGGTAGGTGCACTTTGGGGACTGGACAGTGAGACTGGAAGGAAGTAAGAGCACTTTTAGAGGAAGAAAGAGATCTCCTAGTGGGTCATATTACTATGAAGGATCCACTAGTGGTTCAAGTTCTTCTTCTTGTGATAATCAGAGAAAGAAGCGCTACCAAGACCGTTAACGTGATGAATTTAAGAAGGCAAGGCCTCCTACCTTCAATGGTGAGATAAATAATGGTCAAGAAGCTGAAGCTTGGATTCTTGGGATGAGGAAATATTTCCAAGTCCAAGACTATTCAATAAATATGAAGGCCAGAGTAGCCATATTCAACTTGACTAGAAGAGCATCCATATGGTGGGAGCACTTCATGCAAGTGAAGAAGATTAATGAAAGGAATATTGTGTGGAAATAGTTCCAGAAGTATTTCAAGTAGAAGTACCTCTCTGACAGGTACTATGATGATAAGATCAAAGAGTTCCATGAGCTGAGATTGGGACATCAGACCATGGAAGAGTATCCAAACAAGTTCTTAGAGATGTTGAGGTATGTTAGGTACATCAAAGATGAAAAAGTAAAAATACAACGTTTTTCTGAGTGGATTACCTCAGTATTATAAAGACAGAATTGAGTTTTATGAACCTAGAACTCTCGAAGAAGCGATAAGGAAAGATAAGTATTGCTATGAGAAAAGCAAAGGCAAACCTGATTATCATAAGACATGGAAGGAGAAAAAGAATGAGAAGCACAACCAAAGGAAAAAGGGTTTCAAACCTTCTAACTTCAAGAATAAGAAGAAGCAACCATCGCAAGTTGAGAAGCAACCAACTAGAATGGTGGGAGAAGAGCCAAGAGATCCACAACAGAACAGAGCACCACTCCAGTGTTGTAAATGTGGAGGACCCCACATGCACATGTATTTTTCACTTGAGAATGATAATGCAAGGCCAACTTACAACATTCAAGATGCAGAGAAAGTGGGTCAAGTAGCAAGGGTCGTCCCTAGAATCTATGCAACACTAGAGGACCGTCAGGAAGATCACCAGTCAACTATGGTTGAAGTTGCAGGTAAGATTGTTGAGCAATCTTTTTCTATTTTGATTGATTTTGGTTCTACTCACAGTTACATTGATCCTAGAGTAGTGGAGATTTGTGCTTTTAAGAAAGTAAAACATAGAAAATCATGGTTAGTTCAGCTAGCCACTGGAACTAAGAGAAAGATTAGTGAAGTGATGGAAAAATGTCCATTGGTGATGAATTGATTGGTAACTTGTGTATATATGAATGTTCTACCACTTGGTTCCTATGATGTTCTCATTGGAATGGATTGGTTAGAAGCTCACAAGGTAAATATTGACTGTTATAATAAGACTTTTGAATGCATGGATTAAGAAGGGAACCTAATAGTTGTAAGAAACATTCCAAAGGTGATTTCTGTGAGGTTGATTTCAGCAATGTAGTTGAAGAATTTTTGTAGGAAGGGTTATACAGTATATGCAGCTCATGTTGTGGATGCAGCAAAGAATGAAACTATTAGGTTGGAGGACTATCATGTATTGCAAGAACTCAGGGATGCTTTTCCTTATGATATTCCAGGGCTTCCTTCAAAGAGAGACATTGAATTCACAATTGAACTTGTGCCAGGAGCAACACTAGTGTCCAAGAAACCCTATAGGATGAGTACACCATAAATTCTAGAGATGAAGATGCAACTGCAAGAGTGGTTTGAAAACAAGTATATCGGGCCAAGTGTGTCTCCTTGGGGAGCACCATTTCTGTTTGTGAAGAAGAAAGATGGTACACTCATATTGTGTATTGATTATAGACAACTGAACAAAGCCACAATGAAGAATAAATATCCTTTTCCTAGAATTGATGACCTCTTTGATCAAATGAGAGGAGCAAAGGTATTTTCCAAGATTGAATTGAGGTATGGCTACCATTAGGTGAGAATTAAGGATGAAGACATTCATAAGAAATCCTTCAGAACAAGGTATGGACATTATGAGTTTGTAGTGGTCCCATTTGGTCTCACAAATGCACCAGCTACATTTATGTTCCTTATGAATAGTGTCTTCAGCAGGTATTTAGAGAAGTTTGTTCTTGTTTTCCTTAATGACATTCTTATTTATTCTAAGAATGAGGAAGAGGATGGAGAGCATATGAGATTGACATTACAATTGATCAGGGAGCATAAGCTGTATGCAAAGTTGAGCAAGCATGACTTCTATAAAGATAGAATTCATTATTTGGGTCACATTATCTCAGAAGAAGGTATATCTGTGGACCCTAACAGGATTGAATCCATTATGAATTGGCCTACTCCAAGAAATGTGACAAATGTAAGATATTTTATGGGACTTGCAGGATACTACAAGAGATTGACTGAAGGATTCTTTAATGTTGCACATGCCATCACTTCTTTGCAAAGGAAGGGGATAAAGGTTGAATGGACATTGAGGTGTGAAGAAAGTTTCCAGCAGTTGAAGAATCTTCTCACAAGTGCACCGGTTTTGAAATTTCCAGACCCAGAGAAATATTTTGTGGTGTGCATTGATGCATGCGGTCAAGGATTTGGAGGAGTTCTTATGCAAGAAAACCATGTAATATGTTATGAGTCAAGAAATCTGAAGAAGAATGAGAAGAAATATGCCACTCATGATATGGAACTTGTAGCCATAATACATGCTCTCAAGATGTGGAGGAATTACTTGATGGGCAGAATATTTGATCTAATAACAAACCATTGTGGTCTGAAGTATTTGTTTGATTAGCCTAGTCTAAATGCTAGGAAAGATAGATGGCTGAAATTTTTATGTGAGTTTGATTTTCAAGTCAAGCACATAAAAGGAAAATAGAATAAGCTAGCTAATGCACTCAGCAGGAAGGTGTAGGAAATGCATGTGGCATCTCTTAGTATTTTCCAATCATATTTGAGACAACACATTGTTAATCATGCTGTTGAAGATGAATTGCATGCAAATTGCATGTGCAGGTAAAAGACAAGTTACAGCAGAAAAGCCTTGAAAAGAAGTATGAGGGATATAAATTAGAAAAAGATGGAATCCTTACTTATAAGAATATATTTTATATTCCAAATGTAGCAGATTTGAGGAAGGTTGTTATGGATGAGATCCATCAAACTCCATATTTTGGGCACCCAGGATATCAGAAGACAATTGCTACATCTAGAAAGCAGTACTTTTGGCTAGGAATGAAAAAGGACATGACTGAATATTGTTACGGAGAAAACTTCCTATGGCTTGGGGTACCACAATAGACAGGGTAAACGCAGAAATCAATCATTTCCTATATGCAAGAGAAACCAAACATCTAACACTAAAGGATCTCGAAACATACCTTATTTTGAACGGTTGATGTAGATCCCCGTTGAGCTTTTCCACTCTCGCTTGTATTGATAATTTGCTCTCTCAACATTCAACAAACAAGAAAAGCATGCTATATATAATTTTGTTAGACCTACTCTAGCATATATAATCAATAACATATAAGCATTTAAAAGCATCAATGGATTCAATACTCATTTAAATACACATTATTGGATAGGAAAAGATATTTCTATTAATATAAATCAGAGATTACAATAGTGACAACCTATATTGGCACATTTGCGAATCGGAGAAACTGAGTTCTCCACCTAGGCCTCCACCACTTCAATCCTCCATCTTTCGATAGCAAACTCACAAGAAAAAGAAAGCTTGGGAAGAACACAAAGTGCTCCAAGGGACAAAGGGATGCAAACTCAAGTATAAGCTCCAGCAACAATGGACTATAATTTTCTTGCTCTTCAATTCCTCCCTTTCAATGTATCCAAAGGGTTCCTTATATAGTTCTTCAATGGGGTAATGGAAGGTAAAATCCGAGTGATCTCAAGGCATATGGAAGGCCAAGAGACAAGTGACTCAGATCCACATCAAGGAAAACTCCAAAACCATTTGGCCTTTTGCACACATCTCGATGTACACAAGTTTAAGGGTCAAATCCACGTATATATGCGAGAATAGGTTTAAAAGTCGCGTATAGAAAATAATGCATGTTTTTAGGGATGATATTGGAAACATAAAAGGTACAAAAATGGTCCATGGGGTCTAAAGATTCTGCAGAGGGATAGGGAAGGCCATAAAGGTGTGATCCACCATGTGTGGTAAAATCAGCTGTAACAGATGCCCCTTAATGTGTGAGGTCAGAGGGGTCATATAATGGCCGAAATACATTATAAGTCCATCCCAAAAGTGGAGTGATGAAGAACCAGGTGGAATAACCAGCAATCCAACAATACAATACAATGATTAAAGTCTACACATAACTGTAAGTAGATATAGCAGTCCTGGATACATAAGAGTACAATGGCCATGAATAGGCATGATACAAAATATGACGTGTGATCATCGCCATGTACAATATAGATATATCAAAATCTCCATGATGAAGATATACGAATGATCCTGATATCCATGAAGGATGAAGATATATAATGGATCAATATCTCCATAATGGCTGGAAACATCTGACATATACTAGAATCAAGTCACGAGAGTTGAAATCTCATGAACACTGGAACGATCAAGGAGGTAGCATATAAGAAATGCCACCAATCTGGAAGGTCTTCTACACAATTTGCTACGAGTACATGTCCTACTATGTGAATAGAGGTGTCGAGGTCGAACATAGTAGTCCATCGTCTGATTACCGGTCATTGATGTATATCGTTAACAGACGCAAGATCACCCACCAATAATGAACATGGGAATCAATGTACTAGAGAGAAAAATAACAAGTGTGAATAATGTATTGAGGTCAAACACTTGAGAGGATCCATCGATCAAGGGACATTGATGTATTCCCAAAACTGTCGATGGAAAGAGAACCTGCCACTGATGACAGCAAGTCTCAAGGCACTAAAAAATGACTCTAGATTCCTATCCCATAATAAATGATCTCACGTTGATGGGATGAAATCCACTGGAAGGAGGGCAGTAATGCATCCCTCATCATCCAACATGAGGTACTCATCAAGGCTATATAATGTGGAAGGACTCAATCATAAAGTGCACAAACCAGTATCAGTACTGGGAATGACCGACATGCAAAGTCAAGATAACTGAGGAATGGCCGACTCGGGTTTCAACTTCCTTCGAACAAGAGCATAAAGGAAAATGGTGACTGAATGTAGGTAGTATAGACTCGATATACAAAATTGGGACATCTCTGCGACATGGGAGGCATCGATAGAGGCTCCATAGGGACTGGAAGCTTAACCAGTCGGTGGAGATAAACTCAGAGACACGAGTACATCTCCTAAAGTCAAACTATTAACCCAACCAATGAATGTGATATACAGTGCTCTATTCGAAGGTGACACGACTCGACTTATGCCAAAGATAACATCTTTTCTTCTCCGGCTTTTTGGTTTTTTGATTTTTTTGGATTTCTTCAAATATTTTGAAAAGCTTAAAAAAGAATAAAAGCACTTTTATATTTACAAACTAGGAGGAGACGAGTGTCAATGGGTAAACAAAATAGTGCCAAGCAGCGGAACATACCTATGCTTAATGCAAATACACATGTGCAGGATAACGACACTTGGGGGAAAGTCCCCTCCCAGTAAAAATGGGGAATCAAGCTGCAAAGGATATATAAAATGTCTCTACGTGGCTAGACATGAGACAAGCTCGGGCTATATAGTTGATAATCAAAGTCAGGGAATTCGGCATAAGGCTCAATGAGGTAGGCAAAACTCATGATAATAAAATTACAACTTGACATAAGGGAGTCCTAGGGACAAAGGCCAGAATAAAGATCAAGAGGAGTTTGAGGCTCTTGCGCAAAGACATGGCGATACTATACAAAGGACTCCCACACCCTAAAGGAGAACATGTCGGCATGGGCACCAAATGCAAAATAGGATCTAACTAGGGCACCCATGTATGGTCAACCTCTACCATTCACATCATGTCACTTCTAAAACAACAAGAATGTTCTGCAACAACATAGAATGGGTTCATACCTAAGGCTATAATGAAATGGTCATAAGGTCATGCAAAATGCAAACATATGTGAAATTTAACCTATATACCAATTTAGACATAATACCTGAAAGCAGCACAAATGGGTCAAAACAATGGTCGAAACGACGCTCAAAATGGACTCTTACATCATCATATTAGTCCAAAACGGTCCAAAATGGTCAGAAACGGTTCAAAACTATAGAAACGGGGTAAAAAATTTCAAAAATTTCAAAATATTTTCTATAAATAGTAAAAAATTCAAAAATTACATATCATTTGAAATTTTTAACCATTTGAGCTTAGAACTTCCAACACAAATTCTGGGAGCTTCGTCCGGGGAAATTCGACACCGTTTGTTCCAGGTAACTTCTCATGTCCTACTTTTCCGTTTTCATGCAAATTTTTTCAATTTCCATGGTCAAATTTGAATTTTAGGCCAGTATAAATTGGTCATTTTGGTCCACACAGAAATCGGGGATTTTTCCACGTATAGGGCTGGCTATATGAATAAAAACTGCTCAAACCTGCGTACATACGTGGCTGTTTTGCAAACAGTCACCTATGCTGCTGCACCCATGGTTTTTTAAGGTAGATATTGACCAAAAATTACTTTTAATGTGAAATATGGTTCTAGAATGGAGGGAGAGGGAACATGGAGATGTAGAAGAGGTTGTTCAGGGTGATTTGATGGCTCAACAAACTCTACGTGCATGTGGGCTATACAAGTTTTGGTGTCTTGGTAGCTTGGGGGACAAACCAAGACTCCTGCAGATGCTAGTAGAATACTGGGATACAGACTCAGATTCCTTTCATATCGACGGGATGTCCCTCACTATAGAGGTGGAGGACATATATTTCATTACTAGATTATCCCGATGGGGAGAGGTAGTGAACCTACACTCTTGTGGGCCCAGAGGTGGCCTCACCATTGATGAGTACATTGCAGTATACTATTTTCAAGACATGAAAAAGGTTGGGATTCAAATCCCAGCAAACTCCATCCAGGTCCTAGGACTGAAGGCCATACCATTGGCAATCGGCAGGATAGCTGGTCTAGCATCACTCCACCAGGCCTCGCGACCATTGATGTTCTATGCAGTGGAGTGCATGAGACCTACAGTGTACGACTGGAGCACTGCGCTGTTGAATAACATGAAGTAGCAGCTCAGTGACTGCAATATGGGTAGGGTACAAAACTTCGGTTTCGATAGTATACTGAGCACATTCTTCTTTGAGTGTGTTCTGGGGCTAAGCCCTAGAGTTGACATTCCTCCTCATGGGGTTCGAGATCCGGCCCAATGACGTTGGGCAGATACTATGAGTAGACTTGGCGAAGGTAGGGTGTCTAACCCCTACCCAGCTGACTTCTTTCCATGGTGGCGATGGTAGGTTATTGCCATCGATGATTATCCCTATGTGGAAATAGATTTCTGGGGAGATCCAGACATGCCCCTACAACCAGGAGCAGCATACGGTGATATTGGTAACGAATCCCAAACCCTCTTTTTAAATTTTTTTTAATTATTAATTTTTTTTTGTGTTTTTTGATATATAGACTCAGAAGACATGTTTTGGTGTGACGACACATAGTGACAATCTGTCATATGTATGCAGATGTTGGACCATGATGGCCTGACAGCTTCCCTCGTCATAGACGGAGGGGAAGAGGAGATGATACATGTGTGTGGATGTGGAGCGGATGCTCCAAATCATCCACACGAACTTTGTACACTTGACACACAGGGTACCCATGGCGCAAGTCAAGGACTTTCCTGAGGCCATGCAGCGTCAGGTGGTTGGTGTACCACGAGCATGGGTTCGGTTATTCCGACTACTAGCTAGAGCCATGTTGTGCTACCATGATCAGAACCCCCCTCCTCCTCCATAAGCTTAGAGACCTGGGAGTGATTCATTTTTTTACTACCGTGTATTATATTTTGGTGGCTCGGAAGCCCCAATTTTGTATTATGACGTCACATTTTGGATGTTTTAATGAGATTTTTTTATGATGATCGATTTTATTTATTTACATGTGTGTAAAAATGTATGTTTGTGATGTGCTTATGGTCTATGAAACAAATGCCAATCTAACAAATAGTTAGCATATGAGTTAGCAACTTGATTAAAAATTCTTGGAATATGTATGTATGTTATGTTGTCAAATTTCCGTTCTAACAATCTCACACGTAAGAATCTTCTTAATAATGTCGGATCTATAATACGATACAAGACATTAAGCTGTGACACTACTAACTATGAATCAAGATTTACCTCAAGAGAGAGAAAACCATGTGAAATGGAATCCCATAATAGCTCGATAATGGCACTATACTCAGCAACATTGTTCAAAGAAGGCCGTAAACATACGCCTCCTGAAGACAATACCTGACCCGTAGGAGTATAAATCACCCAAGAAGTAGAGGCTGAGTGTTGAGTGTGGTGGCTAGAAACATCAGCAAATCCTATGTAAATGGAAAACTCCATTGACATCTACCATAAGAAACGAAAGCTAATCAACAAACCCGATCACCATAAGAAAACCTAACTATGTAAAAAAATGTACAATAATATACAATAATCAGCAGTGGATGAATATCATGCATAGTATTTTTTAAGATAGAGCCCATTTCTAGGCTCCACCAAGGATGTCCCTTCATAATCCACTAGCTCATAGGTGCCCTTCTCTAACACACGTTTGACTACGTAAGGACCATGCCACATGGGATTAAAATTCCATGCCCCCAAGGGTTCTTTAGCTTGATCCCACAAAAGGACCAAATCTCCTTCACTAAACCTCCTCGAATGGATAGAATTATCATATTGGACCTTAACGCAAGGCTTATTTACTTCTAGAGCCACTAAGGCATCTCGGTGCTGCTCTAAGTGGACCAAACGTTCCTCCAATACGGAAGTGTCTAGTAAAAGTTCTATGGATAGCTTCAACGAAGGAATTTCGCATTCAACCAACAATATAGACTCCACTCCATGTACGAGCTGATAAATGGAGAAAAAATGGTGGCAGTCTTAACCGCGGTCCTATAGGCCCACAAAGTAGGATATAAGATGATATGCCAATTTGTTTTGCTTTGTGCGATGGTTCGTTGGAGAATGGACTTAAGTGATTTTTTCACTGCTTCAACCTATCCATTCTCCTGATGGTAATAAGAAGAGGAGTGCTCCTTCTTATACCCTAACTTCGAGGCCAACTCTTCCATCATTGAATTCTGAAAGTGCCTACCATGGTCAGTGACAAGCTCTTTCAAAATTCTAAACCGAGTAATAATTTGGTTGAATACAAAATGCGCGGCTGTCTCACCATCGTATTTAATCATGGGCATAGCATCAACCCATTTTGTGAAGTAATCAACAGCCACTACAATATGATGATGCCCCCTAGCTGAAGCTGGGTTGCAATCCATGAAGTCGAGCCCCCACTTGGTGAAGGGACTGGCGGTGATAATTGGATGTAATGGGGCAGGATGTGAGTGCATATTGCATGCAAACACCTAGCAAGGGTGACACTTCTTGACCACATTGAAACAATCTTTGAAGATTGAAGGCCAAAAATATCTCGCTCTTAATATTTTTTGGGTTATAGATAGCCCAGATAAATGACCACCACATGCCCCTCCATGGCAATCATTCAGCACAACCTCAGCCTCTTCATGGGTTAAACAATGACGTAAAATGGAATCTACCCCATGGCAGTACAAAGTGTTATCCACTATAAGGTAGTTCTTAGATACGTGATGTAATCGTCGTCGCTCATCCCGTGAAAGGCGAGTACGGACCTTCAATGTTTGTAAATATATGATGATATCCCCATACCATGGATCCAAAGTTGAAATAAGGAAAATATGCTCATCGACAAATGCATCCTCATAAACCTTCTCCTCCTCCTCACTTCGGAAATCAGAAATGAGCTTCGCAAAAATCAACAATTTCTTCGATTTCGCTGAAACAAACTCAAGATCGAATTCTTGCAAAATAACAATACATTTATTATACTTTCCCCCTATCATCCTTCTAGTGAGGATGAACTGAAATGGATTGACATGGGCTACCACCAAGGTCTAGCAAAGGAGAATGTAGTGTCTCAATCTCTGAATCATGTGAATGGTAGCTAAGGCAAGTTTCTCCATATGAAAATAACGGATTTCTGCATCTATAAGGTTTTGACTCAAATAATATATGACATGCTCATGGAGCTCCTCATCCTCCTGAACCAAAACCATACCAATAGTCTCCATGGACGCGACCACATAAATAAAAAATTCACGGCTATAGTCTGGTGGACTAAGCATGGGGGCCGATGCTAAGGCTGGCTTAATAGCATCAAAGGACTCCTGGGCTCACTCATCCTAGCAAAAGGTAGTGTCCTTCTTTAAAAGACACATAAAGCCTTTAGTCAAATTGGCAAAGTTGACCACGAATCTCCGTAAGAAATTTTCCATGCCTTGCAAACATTGAAGATGTCTAATATTTTGCGGGGGAGACAATTGAAGTATTGCATCAACATTTAAGGGATCGACTCTTATACCCTCCTTGGAAACAATGAATCATAGCAAGCGACCAAACTTCACGAAAAAGATGCACTTATGTGGATTTAACCTAACCAAGTAGTGGCGACATCTTTCGAATACTAATATCAAATGGTAGGGATGACATATTCTGAACTGAGAATGAGTAGCAAGGTCATCCAAAAAGACTTCAATAATCGATTTGAGATCATGAAAAATCAAGGTCATATCCCGCTGAAATGTGGCTTTGGAGTTTTTAAGACTGAAAGGCATCTTCCGATACGCAAACGTACCCCAAGGACAAATAAATGTAGTTTTTTTTTGATCCCTGGGTTTGATCTGAATCTGATTATATCCGAAAAATCCATCCATAAAGGAAAATAGCTTGCTTCCCAAACACTCATCCAAAATTTGATCAATAAATGGTGTGGGAAAATTATCCTTAGGACAAGCATGATTTAAATCATGGAAATCAGTGCATATACAGATCATTCCCTGTTTCTTATCAACCGGAATGGGGTTTGAAACCCACTCCGTTAAGGGAACGGGATAGATAAAACTGGCTTTTAACAACTTTTCTATCTCAGCCTTAATCGCAGGTGCTTTTTTAGGATTCACCGCACACAAACGTTGTCAAACAGGCTTCACATTTGGAGAGGTCTTAATTTCATGTTCGACAATATGAGGGTCAATACTATTGAAATATTGTAACTTTGAAGAATATTCTATATGTATCTTTTGTGGTCCCCGATGGTCCTATCAGGAGAACCACTTATATTATCTTGTACCCCGATGCTTCTAATCGAAAGAACTAATAAGACTCATGAGGTTGTCCCCTCTAATTGTAAAGGCGGGTCATTAGCACCCCAGTATGGTTACTTGATCCTACATGTGTAACTCGAGCCTACATGTCGGATGATTTAATTGAAGTGAATGGATGAATATAAATAGAGGTGTAGCTCTCCTCATTTGAGCACACACTCTCACTTGTGTAGTGCATTAGTGGAGAAGAGAAGTAGCTGGAGAAGGAGGATCAGGATTTGATCTCCTTGTTGGTTTTATCTTTTATCTTTTTGGGGATTCTATATTGAGGAAGCTTTTGCTGGGTTTTTCCCTTTAGGGTTTTCCCAAAATAAATCTTCGTGTTCCTTTTGTATGATTGTGCTTGTATATCTTTCAGTGATCTTGTTTATATGCTTTTGTTATGAAAATGAAATGAAATACTTATGTCTTAACTAAGCATATGAAAAGTTAACATGGTATTAGAGCCACCCTGAAAGAAGACATTGTGCTGCTACAGAATATATGGCTTCTTACTTTTTGGTTCTCTCTCCACAATCGATCAACAAAATAATGCTAGGCTAACTCTCCATTGAAGGGCGCATCTTTTTGTCAAAGCGGAATTCGATTCAGAGCATTTTCAGTTTTCGGTGCGGGAAATTAGGGCTTCTTATAGAAGAATAATTTTTGAGTGAGCCTAGAATAGGATTACTATCCTCATAAAAATTGAATTTTAGAGACCTGGATCATGATTTTTGGTTGGGTGAAACTCCGGGAAAGTCAAACCCTAGTTTGACCTCGAGCTAGAAAAACCCTAAATACTAAAAATGCTAAGTTTTGGTACATTCGCTATATCCTGAGCTTGGAGAAGGCTCAGGAGCTGAAACTTTTAGAGTCCGAAGATAATATCTTGGTGTACATTTTTTCCAAAATTTAGGCTCATATTCACTATACTCTAGGCGATAGGATCCCTCCAAGTTAGGGTGCCAGCCTCTTCCAGAATTCATCCCTAAACAGGACACCTGGGGAGAATTGAAATATATTGGGCTACAGAGGTCCAAATAGAATTCTGAAGATTTTCCAGAAGTAGCATAGACTATAATTACTGTGGTCCTAATTTCAGAACCTGAAGATGAAACAGTGACACGTGGAAAGCCGTACAACTTCTCTGTTCTGAATAGTCCTATAACAGGTCACCTTGGGAAACGGATCATAAATCCAAACTGGTGAAACAAATTCTGATGAAACCTATTGTTTTGGATCAGTGAAATGTGAGGTTACATCAGTACTAAATTTCAAAGATATAGGAGCAGTAATTTTAGAGATATCACAGAAATAGTGACAGGTATTTCTACAGAAGAAATTGGAAAACTAGGGCTTCCTGTTCCAGGAGCTTCCCTCCACTGTTTTCAGAAAAGTAGTACATTGGACAGATCCATTTGAAGAGATCTATATTTCTATCTAATAATATCTGAAATATTCCAAGTTTTGAAAATTAGCGTTTCTTTGACAAACCCTAGATCAGCTAGCTCTGGAAGTAGGACAGACACCTCAAATCGATAAGATCTAATCTTTTGCTATTTGCATTTGAGGTTTTCATTTCAAAGTGATCTATCAAATCAACTTAATGATAAGCTTGGTGAAGTTGAAAACTTCCAAGAATGGAAGTATTTGATCTCTTTGAAGAAAATGAATTGGACACCTTCATGAGTAGAGAGGTTCCAGTTCCAGAAGGAGATGAGGCTCAAAGCCTTAAACAAGAAGAACTTGATCAAGGCCAAGAAGATAATTGTTGATTCAATCACAGATCAACTTGTACCACAAGTGTCTTCCATAAATACACTGAAGATGTTTGATTCCTTGATCAAGCTATTTGAAGATAAGAACATAAATTAGAAGACGGCTTTGAGAAAACAATTGAAGAATGTGAAGATCCAGAATGCAGAACATCTTGAAGCGGTAGAAGAAGAAGTGGAGAATGCAGAAGTGGTGATAGCCATCTTGAATGGTCTCCCAAGATCATAGAATTAATTCATTCAAGAAATGTGTGCCAGAAGGAAGTAATTAATTTCAACTGACTTTGGGAAGAAGAAGAAGCTCAACTCATAAGAAGAGAAGAAGAAGATGGGAGCAATTGAAGATCAAGCTCTCACTATTCAAAGAAGATCCCTTAAGGGATGAGGAATGTGAAGAACTCAATTCTTGAAGAACCTCTTATCCATATTATCATTTGGATAAGAAATGATGATGTCATGAATGAAGAAGATGATGAAGTAGAAGGATCGGGAAGGAGTCTACCCACGAAACGAATAAAAGATAAGTATTCAATTGTCATTGCATGATATTGTTTTGTTATGCATTTGATTATATTTAGTTGATGTGTTATGCATGATAGACTGTTTGCATTAATGAAAATATACTACTGATATGCATGTGATTGGTAAGTAGCTCATGGTGCTATACATCTCTCCATTGCTACTTATCTAGAATGAAACCTCTTTGCAGACATATTGGATTAGTGCACAAATCTCAATGATATCATGGTAGAGATGGAAGGCATATAGAAAAGTTTCTGTTAGATATGGATGAATGTTGTGTTGACTAAACAGTTGCATGATGCATAAGAATTTATCGTTATGCATATGTTTTATGAAATAGTTCTAACCATTCAACTAGTGCATTTGATGTTATCGGAAAGGTCCTGTACAACCTCCTACAAGAAAAGAAGGATGAGACTTGTTCCGAAGAACAAGTGATGACAATTCAATATGAAGCTCCTAGAGTCAGAGACACCATGATGGAAGAAAGAGCTTCAGAAAGTGGTTGATCCACCTCGAAGGATGAAGACCACCATGGGTAAGAGAGATAACTCAAGATGAAGAAAAGAATGCTATGAAAGAAGCTATGATCAAAGAATAATAGTTGATCATGGGGAATGATGTATACAACATGATTTCGAGACATAAAGGGAAGTACGTAGTATCCTCCATATGGACCTACAAGAATAAGTGTACAAAGCAAGGTTCATGATTTTCCTTAGAAAGAATAGACTATGACATGACATACTCTATTGACCAGTATATATCAAGCATAGAACCACCTGTACGGAATGAAGAAGGAAGATAATACCCCACTTTAGGGGGAGTGACTACAGAAGATATCTGAGTTCGACACGGTACGACATGATGGACATC
>LPNX010743405.1:40350-146809 GCA_001517045.1 Pseudotsuga menziesii | reverse complement strand
GAAGTTGAAGACAGATGGACTCACATATGCAAGATGAAGAAGGCCCTCTATGGCCTGAAGCAAGCTCCCAGAGCTTGGTATGGAAGAATAGATAGTTTCCTATCAATTATGGGTAAAGCCGATCCTAACATTTATCTCAAGATTGTAGAAGATGAACCTGTCATCCTATTATTATATGTGGATGAATTATTCTTGACAGGGAATGAGAAACAGATCATGGAAAGCAAGAAGAAACTAGCAGAAGAATTTGAGATGAAAGACCTTGGGTTAATGTATTATTTCCTAGGTCTAGAAGTATGGAAAAGTTCAGAAGGAATCTTTCTCAACTAGGGAAAATATACGGTAGAGATATTGAAGAGATTCAATATGTTGGAATGCAAATCCATGGCCACACCCATGGACTCCAACATGAAGCTGTTAGCTGATGACTCATCAAAGTTAGTGGATGTGAATCATTATAGATAGATCATTGGGTCATTGTTGTACTTAACAAATACCAGACTAGACATTTGTTTTGCTGTGAACACCTTGAGTCAATTTCTATCTCGACCAAGGTGGGTTCACCTAGTAGCTGCAAAACATGTGATGAGATATATGAAAGGGACTATAGAATTTGGTCTATACTATGATGGTAGCCATGAGTATAGATTGTATGGCTACATAGATGTAGATTGGGCTGGAAGTATCTCAGATAGAAAAATCACATTAGGTGGATGTTATAGTCTAGGATATGCTATGATTTCATGGTTTAGCAAAAAGCAGTCTAGTGTTGCTCGTAGAACGGCTGAAGCAGAATACATAACAGATTGCTCTACTAAGTTGTGAAGTCATATGACTTCAGAAGCTAATATCAGGTCTCTTTGACCTGAAGATGGATACTACAATGATTCTATGTGATAACCAGAGCTGTGATGACAGAGAACCCTGTGTTCCATTGTAACACATAATCCGGTATTTCTACATACAAGATAAGATGCAGATGATGATGTTTCAGTATTCCCATACTGAAGATATAAATGATGTTTCAGTATTTACATACTATAGATGCAGATGATGGTGATTCAGTATTTCTATACTGAATATATAGATGATGATGCTTTCAGTATTCACATACTGGAGATACAGATGGTGATAGTTCAGTATTCACATACTGAAGATGTAGATGATGATGATTTAGATGATGATGTGCTGACGAAGCCTCTGTCTCGAGTAAAGTTTGAACACCTTCGGGAAAATCTTGGTGTTGTTTGAAAAGACCTTCCCCGAAAGGGGGAGTAGTGATGTTGCAGTGGGATTGTATCAACCCTGGGCACTTTCCCAAAAGTGACCTGGAGACCTCAGTCTTCGAGAATGAAGAGGGATTGTATCATCCTGGGACATATGTCCAGAAGTGATCCGGTGACTTCGGTCATCGAGAATGTGGTAGGATTGTATCATCCTTGAAATTTGGTTCAGAACGGATCTGGTGAACTTCAGTCATCGAGAAGGTGGTAGGATTGTATCATCCTTGGACTTCGGTTCAGAATGGATCTGGTGAAATTCGATCATCAAGAAGGTGGTAGGATTGTATCATCCTTGGACTTTGGTTCAGAACGGATTCGGTGAACTTCAGTCATTGAGAAGGTGGTAGGATTGTATCACCCTTGGACTTCGGTTCAGAATGGATCCAGTGAAATTCGGTCATCGAGAAGGTGGTAGGATTGTATCATCCTTGGACTTTGGTTTAGAACAGATCCGGTGAATTCGGTACTCGAGAACGTGTGTTGATCCCATAATTCCTAGAGGAAGGATTGTCTGAGTTCCACATCTGTGTTGATCCCATAATTCTGAAAGGAAGGATCGTTAGTAACTCCTTAAAGATCTAAATCCCGTAATTCCGAAAGGAAGGATCATTGAATTGATCCCGTAATTCCAATAGGAAGGATTGTCTAAGTTCCACAGATGTGTTGATCCCATAATTACAATAGGAAGGATTGTCTGAGTTCCACATCTGTGTTGATCCCGTAATTCCGAAAGGAAGGATCATTAGTAACTCCGTAAAGACCTAAATCCCGTAAATCCGAAAGGAAGGATCATTGAATTGATCCTATAATTCCAATAGGAAGGATTGTCTGAGTTCCACAGATGTGTTGATCCCGTAATTCCAATAGGAAAGATTGTTTGAGTTCCACAAATGTGTTGATCCCATAATTCCGAAAGTAAGGATCGTTAGTAACTCCGTAAAGACCTAAATCCTGTAATTCCGAAAGGAAGGATTGTTAGTAACTCCGTAAAGACCTAAATCCTGTAATTCCGAAAGGAAGGATCGTTAGTAAATCCGTAAAGACCTAAATCCCGTAATTCTGAAAGGAAGGATCATTGACTTGATCCCGTAATTCCAATAGGAAGGATTGTCTAATTTCCACAGATGTGTTGATCCCATAATTTCGAAAGGAAGGATCATTAGTAACTCCGTAAAGACCTAAATCCCATAATTCCGAAAGGAAGGATCATTGAATTGATCCCGTAATTCCAATAGGAAGGATTGTCTGAGTTCCATAGATGTGTTGATCCCATAATTCCGAAAGGAAGGATCATTAGTAACTCTGTAAATACCTAAATCCCGTAATTCCGAGAGGAAGGATCGTCTGAGTACCACAGACATGTTGATCCTGTAATTCCGAAAGGAAGGATCATGTTGATGTTTTGATGATGATGATGTTGATGTTTTGATGATGTTGATGTTTTGATAATAATGATGTTTTGATGATGATGATGTTTTCATGATGATGTTTCTGATTGAAAGATCAGAGTATGATGATGTTCCTAATCAAAAGATCAGAGTATGATGATGATGATCGAGAGGTCAGAGTGTTGAAGAAGATGTTGCTGATCGAAAGTTCAAAGTGCTGAAGATAATGTTGCTGATCGAAAGGTCAAAGTGTTGAAGATGATGTTGCTGATCGAAAGGTCAAAGTGCCGAAGTTGATGCTGATCAAAAGGTCAAAGTGCTGAAGATGATGTTGCTGATCGAAAGGTAAAAGTGCTAAAGATGATGTTGCTGATTGAAAGGTCAAAGTGCTGAAGATGTTGCTGATCAAAGCAGTCAAATTACTAATGATGATGAAGACTGAATATTGAATATGAAGACTACATAATGCTGAAAAGCTTCCAATGATTTAAAGATGTGTTACCCTGACGATGTCCTCTATCTCTCTCCTAACATTGTTGTTGTTGATGTTGTTGAAGAATACCCTTCTCATTAAGGGGGAGTGTTGAAATATTGTAACTTCGAAGAATATTCTATATGTATCTTTTGTGGTCCCCGATGGTCCTATCGAGAGAACCACTTGTATTATATCGTACCCCGATGCTTCTAATCGGAAGAACTAATAAGAGTCATGAGGTTGTCCCCTCTAATTGTAAAGGTGGGTCATTAGCACCCCAGTGTGGTTACTTGATCCTACATGTGTAACTCGAGCCTACATGATTAACTCCAGCCTACATGTCAGATGAGTTAATTGAAGTGAACGGATGAATATAAATAGAGGTGTATCTCTCCTCATTTGAGCACACACTCTCACTTGTGTAGCTCATTAGTGGAGAAGAGAAGTAGCTGGAGAAGGAGGAGGATCAGGCTTTGATCTCCTTGCTAGTTTTATCTTTTATCTTTTTGGGGCATCTATATTGAGGAAGCTTTTGCTGGGTTTTTCCCTTTAGGGTTTTCCCAGGATAAATCTTTGTGTTCCTTTTGTATGGTTGTGCTTGTCTATCTTTCAGTGATATTGTTTATATTCTTTTGTTATGAAAATGAAATGAAATACTGATGTCTTAGCTAAGCATATGAAAAGTTGACAAATACCTGTCATTTCCTCGTATGACCAAGCAAAGATGTCACGAAAATCTTTGAACAGCTCGGTATACTCGTGAATCTCAGCATGGGAACATTCTTCCCCAATATATACATTCTCAATCTTGCTAGGATCACAAGAGATATTGATAGGAATAATAGGTGATATATTCACCATGTTCCCATTAGCAATCTAAACAAGAGAGCTTAATGGAACCACGGGAATACCAATCTTCTCGCTAAGAATATCCCTAAAGTCCTCATGTTCCAAAAAGTCAAGCTCGGGAAGAAAATAAGATCTATGATGTAACTCTTCCCAAGGTGGCTCAACTCTAGACATGGCCTCAATAATAGCTTCATCTGATGGAAAAACACTATCAAGGAAATCATGTGCATTAGAGGACTCAACTGCTTATGCAGGTAGCACATACGGGTCCTCCTGCTCCGTTCATGAAGAGGAAGGACTAGGCTCTGTAACACAATTAATATTCACTTGATATGCTATCATTGCTACAGGCAACGACACATCAATTTTGATAGGTCCGTTCGAAAAACTCGGTGAAGGAAGAACCCAAGGATCTTCCATATGGGTAGTGTAAAAAGATACCAAATTCAATGAAGATGAAGCCCCATCGAAACTAGATCTGATCATAAGGACAAGTGTAGGACAACTAAATATCCCCATAAGGGATGGATACATACCTACACCCACGCTCCTAGTTACCGGCTGAGAATGATCGATAATCAGGATAGAAGCTCCCAACGATGCATTAACACTCGGATGTTTGAATGATGTCTGATCAATCGTAACAATATTCCCATTAAATGGAAAGCATACAAATCGAAATAGAGAAGAGGCTATGGCTTGCATACTATACATCCAATTCTGACCCAGTAAAATATTGTAATCAAGGGGCACATCAACCACCTCGACCTCAATCGCGATGGTCTTCCCTCCCAAACGGACCTTAAGAGAAGGAAGAATTCCATGCAGCCAAAATGATCTACCATCAAAGGCAGTCAACATGGTAGAATATTTAGACAACTTGAGAGAACCCAAACCCTTCCAACATGACAAAGACATCATGGAAGCAGCAACGCCTTCGTCAATCATAGTGCATTTGACAGTCATGTTAAGACATTCTACATAAATAAAGAGAGACACGTAGTAAGGTAATCAAGTCTGTAGTCCCATGGTTTCAAATTTGATGATGGAAGAAGAGTTATCATCATTAACCCTAAGATCAGAAAGCAAAGCTTTCCTTTGCAAAGGACAACATTGAATTACTTCAAGCGCAGAAATCACACAAGGAGTTTGGCCCAAATCCTCGACAACATAATAGTTCTGGGAGGCTCAGGCATTAGGATTGTGCCCCAAATGATTTAGGACTCCCTTAGGAATGTGAGGTGCAATCTCAGGTTTATCCATAGGGTTTTCAATATACAAAGGGCTCTTGGTAGGAGGGGGTTCCTTCCCCAGGTCTAGTTGTGACGAACCATAGTCTTTCACACGAGTCACAACCTTAGTAGCATGCACCATGTTGATACACCCATGACCAGTACTAGTTTTCGGTGGATTTTGATCTCCACCTAACATAGAATGAGGATCATGGGTACTTGAGTTCATATTTTGATTATGGGATAAAGGATTGGTCAGGAGAACTGGGCCCTATGCTATGAACCTCGAGGTGTCTTCCATACGAGGGCACAAGTGAGTGAGGTGGTCATCCTTACACAATTTGTAAGGAAACTTAACCTTATGTTTAGACTGCTTTCCCCCCCGAGCATTGCAGTCATTCTTTCCATTAAAATTGGCATTTTTGTTCTTGTTCCCACCCTTACAATTGCTTTTACCCTTTTTCTTATTCATTTTGGGCTACTGGTTGCCCTTCTGGTCTAACGATTTCATGGAAAGTACACTCGCCATTTGGGTGGGTTGAGACAAAGCCATATCCTTCGTGATGTAAGGTAGCAACGTTTTAAGGAACCACTCAAGGAGAAACTCCGGTGGTATGAAAGCTTTAATCAACCTCTTTCGTCTATGCCACTCTTGGATATGGTCTGAGATATGTGTGGCTTTGTCCTGTTGAAATTTTGACAAGAGTTCTGTACCAATGTCGTAATGCATGGGTAGCTGGAAGTGATTGAGGAAAGTCATAGCAAGGTCATTGAACAAAATGAATGCTCCCCTTGGTAACTCTATGTACCATTTCGCTGCAGGCCCGGTGAGGGTGCATTGAAATAGCCTTAAACAGATCGAGTCATCGTGTAAGGAATTGGAAGAGCACCAAAGGTGAAAGGTAGTGACATGTTCACTAGGATCTTCTCCTGGTTTTCCCTCAAATTTGGGAATGTTCAAGGGAATCTTGTTAGGGACAGCTGGCCAAGCCGGGTCATGAGATACCGGATTGTTCATTAGTCTCAACAAGTTAGGTAAATTTAATGTTGTGAAGAACGGGAGCCTAGGTTGATCCGGTCTATGCCATGCTCCCTGATAGTTTTGGTTCATATAAGGCTGACTACTGTAAATACCATGGCCTTGGCCATAATATCCTCCTCTAGTTTGACTCGTATAGGGTTGCATTTAAGGATTATGATGTGGTGTACCTTGACTATGCGATGCTACAAATCCATAATTAGAGGAGTAAGTGGGTTGTTGATACCCATACCCATACAGTTGATAGCTCTGTCAATACTGTGGTCCATAAGATTGTCCATGAGAAGCTCCATAAGATGTCCCATGGGATATCCCATGAGAATATCCATAAGTAGGAATATGGGGAACTCCTTGCGATGAACCATAAGACAATTCAGAAACAAGAATATGACCTCTCGAGACAATAGGAGATACTTGACTATGAGATACTACCATGTGAGCAGTCGCAGTATGAACATGACTAGTAGCAACATTCCGACCCAAAGGACCACATGAATGAGGGGGAGGAAGGGTTGTCAAAAATGCATTCGAAGGAGTAGGAATTAAGGACGAAGGAACATGTGAAGGGATGTAAGTGGTATTCCTTATGGTCACTCATCTTAGTTCTGGTATCTACATATGGCTACTAACACTAGGTCTAGGATGAACATGTGAGGTATCTTCCACCACTAGGACGGAAGGTGCAATGTGACTAGTGCTCCCAAATCTCTCCGCTTGGAAAGGAACAAGAGTGCCCCCAGGCGTAGTGCTAGGTTCAATTTCTGACTCGGCATGATGTACTGGATCATGTGCAGGGATATCAGGCATGCCATAATGAACATGACTAGTGCTTGTGGGTTCATGGTTAGTCTTGTTGCCCGGAAACCAATACCGACGACCTCTGAATGAGGGATCATAACTGGAATCTGAAGATATTTCTGGTGAAGGATCATATACAGAACTAGGATCTTCTTCCCCAACCTCTTGAGGTAGAGAAGACATCTCAGGAATCTTGTCCTCGCGATCTCCCATCATGTGTGAATCAATGTGAGAAGTAGTCCGCCCGAAACTTCTGTTTCTCTCTCCCAATGGAGGAGGAGATGTGGAAGGTGGAAGCCCTACTAAATGACAAGAATGGCGAAGTGCCACACCCAAATCCACAATGACTCAAAAAATGAAAATAAATCTTTCTAATAATGCAAACCCTAGGAAAACTAGCATGCAAAGAGCATACACCTATATAATGTAAAGCCAAATCACAAGCAAACAAGGGTAGGATATGTGAGCTCCCGAATGAAGCAAGTATGTCTCACCTAGGAGAGGCTTGAGACTCCCATACACAACAAGAGGAGGTTTGTAACCAATTATAGTGGCCCTCAGCTTCAACACATATAGAGACTGTGCTTTCCGACCCCTACCTGGCTAGGACACCCACAGAATAACCTCTGCAAAGTACCCCCTTGATAACCTAGGTAAGGAAACTAAGTTCACCTCAATATAATCAATGCTCTGGTGGACAGTCGCAAGTGAGATTGACCATATGGGAAGGGTATCAAAGCTCAAAACTCTCTAAAGAGCCCCCAGATACAAATACAATCCTAGAAATATCTCTGGTGCTACTTAGTTATGACCAGGGGCCATCCCAATCATTAACTACTCATACTGCCTCATGCTTAACTCCCTTGTAAGAGGAGGATCCTGAGAAACACTAATTATACCAAGGAATTTCACACTCTCACCTGGACAGACACATACATGTTTCGTTTAGTGATCTTGGAGAATTTACTCACAATGAACTATTCCAAGACCCTAAAACCTAATCTTGTTGGTGCACCCTATAAAAGAAAAGAGTGTAATTCATTTTATTATGCGTTGATTTTAATTGGCTTATTACTAAAAAAGGGCAAATGATCGTGCAACTAATGGTGTTATGATGCAACAAGAAGTAAAATGCACAACTAACAATCAATGAAAATGCACCGTGTCTAATGAAAAATGGGTATGCTACTATGCGAAATCCAAAATTTTCCTTCAAATGAAAAATGCAATCATTCCGATATGAAAATCTGACTAATACTTCTCCAAGCAAACCTAGTGCAAGTACCATGCAAAATGCAATGATGCATAATGATGCAAAGAAGCAAATATTTTTGTATTTTTTGAATTAAAATGAGATAATAAAGTAAAAGAATGACTCTACAACCCCTAGACTCTGCAAGCACTATCAAATAGCACCCATGCAAAGCATTAAGGTAAAAGAGACCTAATGCACTAATCCCAAAACAAAAAATGTAAAATGCAATGACAAGAACATTCTTGAAAAATTCAAACTAAAAAGCATGTCTGGTAAAAAACAGAGGCCTATACAAACTCTAGAGGCATCCAAGGAGACTCAGCAATCATCAAAAATCACCTAAAAACACTTAATCTTCCTCTAAAAAGAAAAAAATAGGGCATACACAACTGTGTGTAGAAAACCCACGTATATACGCGGATATCTCAGTAAAAACCACGTGTACACGCGACTGTGAAGCCAAAACATGTGTACAAGAAGAAAAAGAGATAAAAAAGAAGGTAAATAGACAAGCTGAGACAAAATTTACTCCTATCAGACACTACCAGGAAAGCATGCCCCCAGACCTGACTCAGAAATAGAGAAATTAGAGCAATTCAAGAACATTGAATACCGATAAAAAGCCCCAAAGGAAATGACTAGGAACTCCCTAGTATGGTTGCCAATTCTATTACGGAGAAAACTTCCTATGGCTTGGGGTACCACAATAGGCAGGGTTACCGCGGAAATCAATCCTTTCCTATATGCAAGAGAAACCAAACATCTAACACTAAAGGATCTCAAAACATACCTTATTCTGGACGGTTGATGTAGATCCCCATTGAGCTTTTCCACTCTCGCTTGTATTGATAATTTGCTCTCTCAACATTAAGCAAACAAGACAAGAATGCTATATATAATTGTGTTAGACCTACTCTAGCCTATATAATCAATAACATATAAGCATTTAAAAGCATCCATGGATTCAATACTCATTTAAATACACATTATTGGACAGGAAAATATATTTCTATTAATATAAATCAGAGATTACAATAGTGACAACCTCTGTCGACACGTATGTGAATCGGAGAAACTGAGTCCTCCACCTGGGCCTCCACCACTTCAATCCTCCATCTCTAGATAGCAAGCTCACAAGAAAAGGAAAGCTTGGGAAGAACACAAAGTGCTCCAAGGGACAAAGGGATGCAGACTCAAGTATAAGCTCCGCCAATAATGTACTATAATTTTCTTGCTCTTCAATTCCTCCCTTTCAATGTATCCAAAGGGTTCCTTATATAGTGCTTCAATGGGGTAATGGAAGGTCAAATCCGAGTGATATCAAGGCATATGGAAGGTCAAGAGACAAGTGACTCGGATCCACATCAAGGAAAAATCCAAAACTATTTTCCTTTTTGCACACATCCCGATGTACGTGGGTTAAAGGGTCAAATCCGCGTACATACGCAAGAATAGGTTTAAAAGTCATGTATAGCAAATAATGCATGTTTTTAGGGATGATATTGGAAACATAAAAGGTACAAAAATGCTCCATGGGGTCTAAAGAGTTTGCAGAGGGACAGGGAAGGCCATTAAGGTGTGATCCACCATGTGTGGTAAAATCAGCTATAACAAATATATTTCAAGGTGCATAAAAATTTCAGCAAGTGAAGGTTGAGCATCAACACCCAACAGGTTTGTTGCAGCCTTTTCCAGTTTTAGAATGGAAATGGGAAGTTATTTCCATGGACTTTCATTAGAGGAATTTTGGGGTCTAAAATGGGCCTCCTAAGGAAAATAATAAAATAATAGTTAAAATAATAAAATAATATAGATTAATTTTGGAGGAAGAAAGAAAAAAACTACTTTTTGTGTTCGTATTTTCGACATATCCCCCTCTGTTTTTACTCAAAATTCGATCGAGAGAGCTCGTTGGATGTGGAATTTGATTCCGCATCCAACGAGTACCCACACTGCATACTTTTGACGGGCCCCGCTGCCCCAAAAACAAGAAATACCTGAAAAAATGTGATGATGATGTCATCATCACGTTTTTTCAAGTATTTCTTGTTTTTGGGGCAGCGGGGCCTGTCAAAAGTATGCAGTGTGGGTACTCGTTGGATGTGGAATTTGATTCTGCATCCAACGAGCTCTCCCGATCGAAATTTGAGTAAAAACACAATGAGATATGTCAAAAATACGAACAAAAAAAGTAGTTTTTTTTAATGACAAATATGTCAATTCAACCATTATGGTTGACTTATTTTATTGAAATTCTATTGGTTCTTGAATTCCAACTCACAAAAACTTATTTTGGCACGTTTTCTTATAAGGCCCATTTTAGACCCCAAATTTCCTCTAATGATTACAGGATTTCCAATGACTTGGAGACAACACGACTCCATCATGGTTGTGGTGGAAAAGTTGAAAAAGGAAACACATTTTATACCAATTAAGTCTATGCATAAGACTGATGACATTGCAAAGATATTCATGAAAGAGATTTTCAAATTGGATGGATTTCCTAAGGCAATAGTATCTGACAAAGATGTCAAGTTCACTTCCAATTTTTGGAAGGGATTGTTTGCATTTTTGGGGATGAAGTTGAATTTCAGCAGTGCCTACCATCCTTAGACTGATGTGAAGACAAAGAGAGTTAACCAAGTTCTTGAAGACATGCTTCACATGTATGTGATGGAAAAACCAACCAAGTGGGAAGATTATTTACACTTGGTATAGTTTTCTTATAACAATGGATGGAAACCATCCTTGGGGATGAGTCCATATGAAGCTTTATATGATAGGAGGTGTAGGACACCAATGACTTGGAATAATCCAGTGAATAGGGTTGTGCTTAGTGCAGAATTGATCAAGGAGATGGAGCAGAAGGTTGTAAAGATCACGTAGAATCTGAAAGCAACCTAGGACATATAGAAAAGATATGAAGATAAGCATAGGGTGAATAGAGAGTTCAATGTTGGGGATCATGTTTACCTCAGAGTGAGGGAAAAGAAGAGTTCCTTGAATCTTGGAAGTCGTCCCAAGCTGTCGCCTAGATACTAGGGGTTTTTTGAAGTGCTTGAAAGAATAAGGCCAATTGCATATAGACTTGCATTGCTTGCTAGAACTTGGGATCATAATGTTTTTCATGTTTCTTTACTTAAGACATATGTACATGATCCTAACCATGTGATAACTCAAGATGTGATTCAGGTGGAACCCGAGGCATAATTTCAAATCAAGCCAATGCGCATCCTTTCCAGGAAGGTCACAATGCTTTGAAACTGAGCCATAGGGTAGGTAAACATGCAATGGGAGCACTACAGTCCTAAAGAGGCTACATGAGAGCTAGAGGATTCCATGCCATTGGCATATCCATTTTTGGTCAATTCTGCAGAGCATTGATGGTGGTTCCAGCATAACATTTTTGTTCAATTTTGTAAAGCACTCAGGACAGTGCTGTTGAAGGGGGAGGGGAATGTAACACCCCGGTTTTGACCCTGTTTTGCATTAAATATATATGATGAGAATATTGTATGGAATCATGGAAAGGATATCAAGGAAAAGGCCCTGCCATTGATTGATGTTTTGTGTATAGGTGATCAAGGTTGATGCCTACGATTTATGGTGCTAAGTCAAGAAAAATATATAATTTTAGACATCATATAAATATGCAATTGAATTAAAAACCCACAACCAACTATTTCAATGCAACAAATAATGATATGGGGCATGATTTGCTAAGGAACAGGGAGGGGGAATCTTTAACCTTGAGCCATGGGGGAAAATCCATGTGTCAAAATAAAATACCCAGAAAATGTATTCCCATTTTCCCCTCATGCACTCACGTTTTCATCTTCCCTCACATTTTGGGGAGCGGCGGGATGTTTTGATCATCCATCCTTCATGCTTTTAGTTTCTTTTGTTTTTTTTCCATTGTGCATGCCTATTCCATCATCGGGATTTCCGCCAAAATATTGTGGTCAATTTTGATCATTCTCTATTCCATTCTCTGCATGCGCACTATGTGTTTGCTAGTTTTGTAGAACTGTGTTTTGTTCTGGGTTGTTGTCTGTTGTTTCGACCTTCAGTGTTGTTGTGCATTGGTCTCCTCTACCATAGAGGGAGTGGAAGCTTCTTTTTTGTGTTAACATTATAGTCTGCTATGTGTGTGTATATTTCTGCCTTGGTCTGAAATGGTCTGGAGTGGAATTGGATTTGAACTAGCTTGATAAACCTAGTGTAGGAAGGAACCCCACAAATAGATCTAGAGGGGATGGTTTTCTTCTTGCAAACACTTAACAACACTGGAAGGGAAGGCATAGCCTGAGGGAATGTTTAGAATAGAAGGGGATGCTTCGTTGTGTTGGGTGTGTAGATGTTTTAGGAGCCAATATTGATGTAGTACAGGTGTCCAGAGCTCGATGGTTGAGCCCACTTGCTTAGCAGTTCAAGTTTTCCAGTTCCTTTGCAGCCTGATAAACCCATCTGTTAGTTGGATTTTCTGGTCCTTAATGAGAATGTTGGCTTGATTGACTGCATTCTGATAAACCTAATAGTATATTGGCATGTTTGTCTATAGCCTGATAAACCCAACTATGTTGCCTTGCTTGATTTTGGTTGTATTCTTGGCTATGTGTGAGCCTACTAGTATTCCTTATTCCTTGTGGGAATCATGCCTTGCTCAGGGGTGGTAGTGCTGCTGAGAGATTGAGGAGTGCACTGTCCTATGGTTGGGTGGAAAATTTTAGAAACGTAGCTGGTTGCGGAACAAACTTCTTTCAAAGATAAGTATCTCTATGTTAATCTCTACAAATGGTATTTGCTTCATGAAATATGATGAATATGTTTAATGTGTTGAATTGATGAATTGCTTCCACTGTATAATTGCAATTGTATGCATCTATGTATGTTTCTTTCAATACATTTTTAAAATTAATTTATGGGACTTAGATGGCTAGATTTGTGATGGTCTAAATGATCAAATCTGCCCAAGACTTTTGTTAGCAGGTTAAATTTCCATCGATATTTCCTTTCCGCAACTTGCGGGATGTGAGAATTTGGATGCGAAAATGACATTTTGTAGACTCTGTTCCCCGCAAATTTTCCTTCTAAAACTCTCTCTTCCGCATGCAGGATGCAGGATGTGGAATGCGAGATGAGGGACCACAATTTTCATATTTTCTTGATTCCACATATTTAAGTTTTCTGCACCGATGACTCTTGAGGGATTGATTCTCCTCTGTTGATCTATTTCCAGATGCAGAACGGATTGTGAATGTTGATTCTCATCACGTTTTCTCTGCCGTTCGATCTCCTATGATATTTTCCTTCATAGGTCGTCGAATTGAGCACTGACATAAGCAATTTCTCTGCTATTGGGGAAGTTAGAGAATTTATACCGATATAAATATATTGAAATTCGAGCATATGGATGTGCATTTATCAAATGTGTGGGACCATGGTCGCATTTATCCTCTGAGGCGGGAACGGACGTCACACTCGACAAATTTTTCAAAATCTTTCTCGATTGTGTAGAAATTGCACTGCACGTCATCGACCAAAACCCTAGTTTAGAAAACTGTCAAAATAGACAACATTTGGTCCATGAAGCCACTAGGAAGGGGTGTCCTTAGTGGTACTCGAGTGTCATGAAACCAACATAACTGACATTTTTCCCATCGAATCCTCTTTTTTGAGCTATGGTAATTTCCTTCTCACTTTCCAAAGTCATTTAGGGTCACCATGCAAATTTAGATTGGGAGCATAAAATCCAAACTGAGAAACATAATTGATTTTTGTTGCCCCCTAGAAGTGTTTCTGGAGAGATATGAATGCGATTCCCATGCAATTGTTGTAGGGTAAAGTTTTCAAAATTGTATCCTATTGTGCATAATCTAGATTACACGCCAATGATCAAAACCCTAGTATAGAAAATTGTTAAAATAGACAACATTCAGTCCATGGAGCCACCAAATAGGGGTGTCCCAAATGGTACTTGAATGTCATGAATCCAATGGAACTAGATGTGTTTCCATTGGAGCTTCATACTTTTAGTTATGTTGAGTTTCATATTGCTTCTCAAGGCCATTTACAGACACTAGACAAATCTCAACCAAGGGCATAAAAACCAAATTGAGAAACAAAATTTATTTTTGTTACCTCCTACATGTGTGATTGAGAAAGGGAGAGATGATTGTGATTCCCATGCACTCGGTCGACACATTTTTTAAAATATTGTCCTATTGTGCATAAATTTCACTTCATGTCACTGAGAAAAACCATAGTATTGAAAACCTTTAAAATATACAATGTTCAGTCCATGAAGCCACCAAATAGGGGTGTCTCTAGCGGTAATCGGGTGTTGCTAGTCTAGATAAAGTTACTCCTTTATCGATCAGATCCTCAATTTTCAAGTTATGGCAAGTTTCATCTTGGTTACCAATGCCATTTAGGGACACCATGCAAATTTCAAGTGGAAGCATAAAATCAAAACCAAGCAACAAAATTGAGTTACGTTGCCTCTTGCAAGTGTGTTTGGGTAAGGGAAAGATCATTGTGATGCCCATACACTTGTTGGGTTTGGACACACTTCTATCAAAAAGGTTTCACTAAACATATATGTCGACACTCATCGACTCAAGCTCCCTACACATCGACCTGGATAAATTTTACCCTATCTAGCAACACCTACAAAGCATATGCAGTCTTGCCCGAGATGTATGAGGGAGGGCTATAGGAACCACGTTTCCACAGATGGAAGAGGAATTTCTCATTTTCTCTTACTCTATCACATCATTAATCAGAGTCCAGGGTTCAAGCATATCATTCCTACTTATCATTATTCGCAATAGACTCAGACATTACAATATCATAATTTAGATTCATTTAACTCAGAATTTCCATAACAAAGACATCAAAATATACTAACCCAATGAACACCGGAAGAATTCACACCATTCAAATTTAAACATGTAAATTCATATATTGCGATCATTATGTTCACAAATTATGCATATAAGAACATAAATTTCACCATCAACATCATTCTTATATTAATTTTGCAAACACCTTGAAAAAGGCAAGCGTCCCTTGGTTGAATAGCCTCATACCAGAAAATACATTCATTCACAAATAGACACACTTATAACATGACCAATTCGCATACTCATAATTCTAATTATAGGCTTGAGTCATTACAAAATGGTCCACATAGCCAACTTCCTAACCAATTTCGCCCAAAACTTCTAACTAACTCAACCATAATGACCACATTTGTCGGTTTCTTGTTCCATGCAATTGACCCTTTCTCTTGTCGATGTATTCCTTGTCGATGGTGGAAACTCACCTTGTGCATCCTATCCCCTTTCCAACATTGGGCACAGTTTTCAAAATATTATCCTATCACACAGAAATCACACTACATGTCACTTCACAAAACTCTAGTTCAGAAAACCAACAAAGTAGATAAATTTTGGTCCATGAAGCCACCTGACAAGGGTGTAACTAGTGGTACTCAAATGTCACAAATCCAAATAAAATGATAGTTTATCCATAAGAGCCATGGTTTTCGAGTTATGGTGAGTTTTTTCTCTCTTATAAATGCCATTAAAGGACATCAGACAAATTTCAACCGGGGGCATAAAATCCAAACCAAGAAATAGAATTTAGTTTCATTGCCTCCTACAACTATGCTTGGGCAAGGTAAAGATGACTATGAATCCCATGCACTCACTTGACACATTTTCAAAATATTATCCTATCATTCATAAATTGCACTAGGAATCACTAAGAAAAACCCTAGTTTAAAAACTATTAAAGTAGACAACTTTTGGTCCATGAAACCACCGAGTAGTGATGTAATTGGCAGTACTTGGATGACAAAAATCCAACTTAAATAAAATTTTTCCTTTAAATAGATGGTTTTTGAGTTATGGTTAGTTTAAAACTGCTTCCAATGGCCATTCAGGAATACCAGTTAAATTCCAAGTAATGGAATTGAGTTTTGTTACTTCTTGCAGGTACTTGGATAACACGACTCCAACAAAACTTTGCAATTGTTATACCAATGATATGATTACTATGTTAAAAACTATATGAATGCCTTCTTCTATTGTGATATGAAAATTTATAGTGTACATGTGTGTGTATGCATGGTTGTGGATACGCTTGATATGTGTGGTTACTATCTGTTTATGATATGATGTTTATATTCATGGTTGGAAAATGCATGAGAATGCATAACTTATCACACTAATACTTGCAATATAACACATAATATGCATTATGTAATGAAATTGATACTAATTATTCAAATCAATTTTTTCTTATTATTTGCAGAAAAATGGTGAAGATGACTATGTAGGTGATGATCTTGATTATGTTGTCACCAATGTAGCAGATAAATTTATTATTGATAATGATACAAATGGGTCAAATGAAAATGATGATGGATATGATTCTTGGATGGATGATGAGGATGAGGATGAGGGTGATTATGGTAGCGATTGATGCTACTATTTAGATTGTGTATTTTTTTCTTTCTCCATGCTAATATACACATATTGTTATTTTTTATGATTATCCAAGTTCATATTATATTTCGGGTCATTTTGATTTGTATGGTGGATTCATGTTGACATATAAAATTTGATTACTATTGATCATTTTGAATTTTCTAGATATGGATATTGTGACAGTTTTTATGTACAATGGGATATAGGAGCCTAAGAGAATCTCGCAAATCAAATTAATTGCAAAAACCAGCAAAAAAACATGAAAGAGGAACAATTTTACATACACAGTGTGAAAAAAAACTGAATATTATTTAACTGTCTAACATGTGAATATGTTTAGAATAGGATTATATTACATCTAGTTCAATTTGAGAGGATTTGGAAGCCATAACTGAGTGTACATGTGAAAATGGCCAAATTGGCCTCAATCCCCCCTAGCTGGGACAAACTAGCTCCAAATAAGCCCCAAATGGTCAAGAATGGTGGTGTGGAGGTGGATAAAGTGTGTTGGAGAAATTATGACTCCTTGGCATGCATTGGTGTGCAATCTAAGGTGACCAGGAGGCTCAAGCTGGGCATTAAATGCTCCAACAATCCAAAAAATGGTCTAAAACCACCCCTAGCGCTCCTAGTCAACCACAATTCCTAAAATCAAGGAATGGGAGAGCAGCTGTCATAAATGAGGGCATACATGTGGATTTTTACTGAGATGGCGCTCCTGTAGGTGTGAAAGCATCAAATTAACTGGTTATTATGCTGTATTAACTTTCATAAGTACAAAGCATAGCATATCATTGTATAAATGGAAATAAAATTGAATAAGGATTTAAAATAATGCACTAAGTGCTGGATTAATGTTATAACACCCCCCCTTAACCATAATTTAGTACAACTCATGAAAATTTTATGGGATACCTTGGTAACAAAGGATCAAGTCACCTCTATACAAACAAAAAATTATTTGTCCATGTAAAAATGAGGAAAGCAGGAAAACATCATGGGACAAAACCTCCCCTCAAAAATGGACATGGCGCTTAAAACCTGCAAACAATAGTAGAAATCACCATCCATCATTCACTCCAATAAAAAATCTCAAGTGAGTGAAGTTCTTCTTAGTAAAAATCTTGGTGAATATGTCAGCAGTTTGCTCAGTGGATGGGCAATACTGCAAGGAAATCACTTTGTCATGCACAAGCCCTGGATGTAGTGCATGTGGATCTCTATATTATTTTTTCTCTACCTCTGAATTGGATCAGTAGATATCTTGATGGAACTTTTATTTTCCACCCAAATGTTGGTAGGAGAATCAATTGCAACACCAAACTCTCGAAGAATTCCTTGCAAGCAAACACACTATGTGGCTGCAGTCACTAGTCCCCTGTATTCAGCCTATTCTAAAGAAAGAAAAATTGTTTGATTTTTCTTAATATACCATCAAATAGTACCTTCAGAAATCATTAAAACAAAAATTGAAGTGGAATTTTTGTTAGTGGCACCTCCAATCCAATCCGAATCGAAAAATCCAACTAGTTCAAGTGAAGAACTAGCTGCACACTGTAACCCAAAACTCTTTTTTACTTGGACATATTGGAGGATATTTTTTACTTCCTTCCAATGGACCTCATGTGGATGTTGCATATACCTTGCTACATCACTAAAACATAATACAAATCAGCTCTGGTATGTGTAAGGGACAAAAAACTACCAACTAGCTGCATGTACAGTGTACAATCTACCAAAGGAGAATCAACAAATTTTTGGAAATTGAACCCAAGTGATAGAACAATTTCACTCACAAAAATTGCTAATCAACCATGCAAAATTTCAAACAAAGGAGACAGAAATTGGAGCATAACACTAATCTGTATTGAATAAGTGTACAATATCCAACCTTATGAAGTCATAGGCTGCTACAATATATAATTACATGAGATATTCGAATGCATAAGGATTCCATTCGAAATAGTCAAAAAGTAGGCTTACTAAATCTAGTCAAATCCCCCATAGGTGCATAAAACAGTTTCCAAATCTACCTAGAGGCTCACAAATTGGAAAATTCAAGTAGGAAAGCTAATAAGTGATGGAAATACAACTCATACATGCTTTTATTAGGAGAAAATAATGGAGGATGATGAGGGGAAAAAACAAGTCAACTACACCTAGTCTTACTTTCCCTTTTGCCATAAATCTCAATAAAGCAGGCCACTTAGCAGAAAAAGCAGATATGCACTAGGGAGGATCTGGAATAAAGAAGATATACTAAATATGGATTCTAGGAGGTTTCCCAAGAGCTCCATGACTCATTTTTAGCAAGTTTGACTTCTATGGCATGTGGAAGACAACTTGCATAGAGTGGAATATTGGAAACTAGGAAAATAAGACAAAAATGGATTGATTAATGTCTAAGGTAGGTAACTATGGGTTGATTATTCTAAGACCCCCCCTTAAGGCTAAATTTATGAGTAAATATCAGAAAACTATAGGGCCTAGCAACAAGGCTTAGTCACCCTTTACATACTGCATGTCCATTTAACCAAGGAAAGAGGAAAAAACCCAGTAGGAAAATCCTCCCTTAAACATGGACAATAAAACAAAATTTGAAAATATTGTCATCAATCATGCTTCATAGCATGATCAGCAATCCCCAGCAGTGATTTGAGATTGTTGAATGTCTTCTCATAAAAAAATTTGGTGAAGATATCCACTACTTGTTTTGAAGATGCACAGAAGAGTCGGTGAATGGTGCCATCATGCAAAAGCTGTCTGATATAGTGCATATGGATCTCAATGTGTTTGGTTCTCTGTCTCTAAATGGGATCATTGTAGATTTGAATGGTGCTCTGATTATCACAATAGATAATAGTTGAAAACTCTGATTCGAAGCAACACTCACTAAGTATCCCCTACAACCATAGACATTGAGTTGTTGCATTTACAACTCCTCTGTACTCTGCTTCTGTAGATGGGAGTGCTATGGCACTCTGTTTCTTGCTTGACCAGCTGATTGGTCCTTCAACAAGCATGAACACATATCCTGATGTTGAATTTTGATATGTGTTGTCACCTTCCAAATCACTGTCAGTAAACCCAATCAAATCAAGATCAGATTTAGCTTTGTAGAAGATCCCATGAGTTCTTGTTCCCTGAACAAAGTTAAGGATCCTTTTGGATGCTCCCCAATGGATATCATGAGGCTGATCCATGTATATTGAAGCCACACTTACTGCATAAGAAATATCAGGTCAAGTGTGTGTAAGGTACAGCAAACACCCAATCAACTGCCTATACATTATATTATTTACCATAGGAGAAGAACCTGCTTCTTCAAGCTTAACTCCTCAAAGGAGGGAGTCTTGCTTGTCTTGCAATATTTCATGTTGAACTTGTTCTGAAAATATAAAGCATACTTGTACTGATGTACTTTTATTCCATGTTGGGATTGAGCAATTTTGAGACCCAAGAATTGGCTCAACAACCCCAAATTAGTCATAGAAAATGCATGGTTCATTGCATCCTTCAAGGAGGCAATCTCTTTCTTTGAACTTCCTGTAATCAGAATTTCATCCACATACAAGACAATAATCATCAAAGAAACATGAATCAGCTTCAAATAAACATTAGGATCAGACTTGCATCGAACAAAACTCAATGACAGTAGAAAGCCATCAATCTTGGCATACCAAGCCCCGGGGGCTTGCTTAAGCTTATACAATGATTTCTTTAGCCTGCACACAAAATATGGATTAATAGAAAACCCTTGAGGTTTCTACATGTAAATATATTGATTGAGATCTCCATTTAGGAGATCACACTTCACATCCATGTGATGTACCTACCACTGCTTCGAAGCTGCAATGGCTAAGGCTAGCCTTATGGAGTCCATCTTTGCCATTGGTGCAAAGGTTTCATTGTAGTCAATACCATGTACCTGTGAGTATCCATTGGCTACCAATATTGAATTATATTTCAAAGGTGAACCATCAGTAGAAAACTTAGTTTTGAAAACCCACTTACATTGAACTAGCTTCCTCCCTGGGGGAAGATCAACCAGTTCCCAAGTGTGTTCTTCTGGAGTGAGTTGAATTCTTCTTTCATGGATTTTTTCCATCTTGGATTATGTGATGCACCTTCATATGTCTATGGTTCTAATTCAACCATCTGATAGAATTTCTCTGCAAACAAAGGTGTTTCATACATAGAGCAGTCTCAAATTGAGATCTAGTCCTCCCAGGATCACTAGGATTTCCAACTAGTTCCTCAGCTACATGAATGGTCTTTGATACCCATTTTGGTCTTGTAGGAATATTAGGATCTGCAATAAAATCATCATTATTAGACATATCAGAATCAGAAAACTCATTTTTCTCTTCACTTACATTCAATGGTTCTGGTGGTGAAGAAGACTCTCCAAATTCAACTGCTGCTAAAGGCTCTTCTTGGAATTGAGCAGTCCTTTCAATGAAGGATTTGTTTGTGATAAAGTTTATCAGCTTGTACCATTTTGAATCTTCAAAATACCCCAAAAATAGGCACTCTTGACTTTGGGGCTGCAAATCCTTTCTCTTTTCAGTTGGAATTCTAGCCCAAGCCTTTGAGCCATAAAATCCTGAAATGGGTCACATCTGGCTTGTGCCCACTCCAAGATTCAAAAGGAGTCATACCATCAAGATATTTATGAGGAACCCTATTCTAGATATAGTATGCAAAGTCTTAGCCTCCATCATACAGGTTGCCATCTCCTTCAGTGATCTATTCTTTCTCTCAGCAACACCATTTTGCTGTGGTGTGTAAGGGATTGAATGCTATATCTGAATACCTACATCTTCACAATATTGAATGAAATCAGAATTGACATACTCACCACCATTTTCAGATATGAGGATCTTGAGTTTCCTCCCAGACTGGTTTTCAACCAAGGTCTTAAAGACTTTGAAGAGGCCAAAAAATTCAGACTTATGCTTCAGGAAGTAAACCCAATAATACCTGGAAAAGTCAGCTATGAAGGTCAATGCATATTTGTCTTGAATCATTGAAATATGAGGAAATGGACCAGCAACATCACTGTGTATCAAATCAAGACGTTGCAGAGGTTCTCTCATGACTAGCTCTCTCAAATTTATGCTCTAGGTGTTTTCCTAGGATACAACCTTGAAAAACTCCCTTGGAAAACTTAATCTTTGGTAACCCTATGACCATTTTTTTTTTCACTTAGATAAAAAATATACTTATAGTTAATATGGCCAAATATTTCATGCCAAATCTTGCTTGCCTCATTAGCATGAATAAGAAGAGTAGAGGGGTTTGCGTAGGGTAGAAAATGTGAAATTATGTATACCTTTGAAGTGTGATCTACAACTCCTTTTGCAATGACTTTACCATTCGAGATCTCTGTTATCTAAACATCATCAGGGGATAATATGACCTTCTTTGGAGATCTTGTGTGGGTCATCTGATACACTGACAAGAGGTTAGAGGCAAGACCTAGAACATACAATACATTACTGAACTTACCATGGTCAAGATCAATCCTTCCTTTCCCCAAACTGTTAGTGAGAGAGTCATCTCCCAACACTATTGGTGTACCTTTCGACATTTCAAGAGAGGATAATTCCTCCTTGGTCGAAACCATATGTCTTGAAGCTCCAAAGTCTATGATGAATCTAGGTGAGCTTAATGTGCTAGAAACCAAAGCATGTACTTTCTCTCTATCCTCTAAATTTGATCCTCCTTCCATATTCTTTGAGCAATCAGGAAGGGAGATGTTATTCTTCTCCATGATTTGGGTCAACATGTCAATTTTCTTCTTCATGAAGGAGCTTTCAGGGTGATAGCCCTTAATGCAGTATGCACACTTGCTCATTTCTCCTTTTTTCTTCTTTTTCTAGAAGTTCTTCTTGGAGCCTTGGGGATCCTATTGAGACTTGTTCTTGTCTCTCTTTTGATCAGGTGGCTTCTTAGCTTTCTTCTTTCCTTTTTAATCCACCCTCGAATCTCCAGCAACCAAAGCTTGGTCTTTGGAAGGTTTGATGGTGCCCATCATCACCAGTTTATCTTGTTCTTATGTGAGGGATTCCATGAACTCTGCAATCTTAGGCATTTTCCAGGATCAAGCTATCCACTTGGTGGCATGCAAGGTTGAAACAAACACTGAATAGTCAGGGCCAAGCTGTGAGAGTATGGCCAAAACTAGTTGCTCTTCCTTCTTTTCAATTTCACACTGTTTTAGCTGCAAAACAAGGGCTTTAAACTTGGAAAAGTAGAGTTGCAGGGATTCAAAGCTGCTGGGACTCAAAGAGATCAATTCATTCTCAATTTGATGTCCTCTCATCTCATCTATCTTTACTAAAATCTCTACAATATTCTCCCATACTTCATTAGGTGATTTCAATCCATCAAGATGGAAAAGGAGGTCTCTAGATATGCTTAGACACAGAAGGCCATAGGCCTCATCCCTCCTATTGTGCCATTTAATTTTCTCTCCAGCTACATTGGGATCTACCTCAGTTTCCATATTCACCCTGTAGAGACCCTTCACTCTCAACAGTATCTCCATCTCTACTTTCTATTCAAAGAAATTAAATGGAGTCAAGATGATCTTCTGAGATTGATCCATAGCTCTGAACTGTGCCCTTCAACTAGAAGAATGTGCTCCCAGTCAAGATGTCAAACCTGCAATATCAATATGGAAGGAGATAAATCAATCTACAAAGGCTCTAATACCATATGGAAATTGAAGCCAAGTGATATAACAATTGCACTCACAAAAATTGCTAATCAACCATGCAAAATTACAAACAAAGGAGACTGAAATTGGAGCATAACACTAATCTGTTTTGAATAAATGTACAATATCCAACCTTATGAATTCATAGGCTGCTGAAATATATAATTACATGAGAGATTTGAATGCATAAGGATTCCATTCAAAATAGTCAAAAAGTAGGCTTAGTAAATCTAGTCAAATCCTGCATAGGTGCATAAAGCAGTTTCCAAATCTACCTAGAGGCTCACGAATTGGCAAAGTCAAGTAGGCAAGATAATAAGTGATGGAAAGACAACTCATACATGCTTTTATTAGGATAAAAGAATGGAGGATGTTGAGGGAAAAAAACAAGTCAACTACACCTAGTCTTACTTTCCCTTTTGCCATAAATCTCAATAATGCAGGCAACTTAGTAGAAAAAGCAGATATGCGCTAGGGCGGATCTAGAATAAAGAAGATATGCTGAATATGGATTATAGGAGGTTTTCCAAGTGCTCCATGAGTCAGTTTTAGCAATTTTTACTTCTATGGCGTGTGGAAGACAACTTGCATAGAGTGGAATATTGGAAACTAGGCAAATAAGACAAAAATGGATTAATTAATGTCTAAGATATGTAACTATGGGTTGATTATTCTAACAAAATTCACCTATTTTTATGCCATAAAGAAAAGGGAACTTGTATGCCTTACAATCATCCATCTTGAAATTTATTATCAATTCTAAAGAATACTTAGGTTTTCTCATCATGATGCCTGATTCATATTTCTCAATTTCCAATCCTAGAAATTGTTTTACAATCCTAGATCTATCATTGCAAACTCATTATGTAGGGATGCCTTGATTGTCCAATTTTATTGTTGCAGATACCTTTAATTAAGAGTTAATATACATACTATACAATAACCTATAATAAAACATCATTTTTCTTAAAATACAATTTGGATCAGATTTGCATCGAATGAAATCAACTGAGAGCAAGAAACCATCCATTTTTGGACACCAAGCCTTAGGGGCTTGCTTGAGCCCATAAAGTGATTTATTCAACATGAAAACAAGTGAAGGATCCTTTGGAAACCTTAATTTTTCTGCATGTATATACCCTCTTGTATTTCAACATGTAACAATGCACACTTGAAATCCAGATGGCGCACTTTCCAACATTTACTAGTTGCAATTGCTAGAACTAGTCTTATTGAATCCATCTTTGTAAACGGTGCAAAGGTTTCATTGTAGTAAACACATTGGACTTTAGAATATCCCTTAGTAACCAATATTTTCTTGTACTTAACATCAGAACCATCTGCAGCAATTTTGGTTTGAAATACCCACTTTCATTGCACAAGCTTCCTCTTGGGAGGAAGGGGAACCAATTCCCATGTTTCATTCTCTTGGAAAGAATTGAATTCATCTTGCATTGATGATTTCTAACTTGGATCATGACAATATTCATGATATGAATTTGGTTCATATCCAATAATAATATAACAGTGCTCAACAATAACAATTTCACTTGCATAAGAAGCATTGTGAAATTGGGATCTTGTCTTCCTAGGCTCTAGGGGATTTCCTGCCAATTCCCTTGCAGATTGTATGATTTTATCAGCCCATTTGGGCCTTGAAGGTAAGTAATATACATCAATTCAATATTCATCCTTATAATTATAATAAATATTATACAAATATAGCTTGAATCATTACTTACTTCATCATGGTGTTGGGGATAAGAGCATTCCCCCGATGCAAGCTTAAAATATGGTATTGGTTCCTCTTCGAATTGCACACTCCTCTCAATGAGAGTTTTGAGTGTGGATGTGTCAAAGAGATTATAACCCTTTTTATCATAACCATAACTAGCCATGATACATTCCTTTCTATGTGTCTACAAATCCTTCCTCTTTTCTTATGGAATTCGAGTCCATGCTCTTGATCCAAAAATTCTGAATTGTGAGACATTTGGTTTATGGCCAAACCATGCCTCATAGGGGGGTTTTCCTTTGATTGATTCATGGAATTCCATGTTATATATATATACAACACAATTGAAATCCTCAACCCATATCTTGGAACTTATATCCATTTCCTCAATAATGCATGTTTCCATCACTTTGAGAGCCCTATTTTTCCTCTCTGCCACACCATTGTGTTGTGGTGTGTAGGGGAATGAATGCTGCATTTTAATGCCACATTTCTAAAAAATATGATGCATATTTATATTTACATATTCTTTAACATTGTCAGTCCAAAGTATTTTTATCCTATTCCCACTTTGGTTCTCCACTAAGGCCTTCCAAATCTTCAATTGATTAAACACTTTATATTTCAATTTTAGGAAGTATACCCAATAGAATCTTGAGTAGTCATCAATGAAGGTGAGTACATACATTGATCCTCCATAGGATGGAGTGGGAAGAGGACCAATTAGGTATGAATCTACCAACCCAAGTGTTTGTGTGGCTCTCCTTTCCTTCCCCTTCTCATAACTGTGCTCTGGATGCTTCCTAACTACACAACCAATGCAAGCTCCATTGGAAGATTTGATTGAAGGAATCCCTTCCACCATCTCATCGCTGTTCAGTGCTTGATGATACTTGTAGTTCATGTGTCCAAATATTTCATTCCATAGCTTGGAGGTGTCATTAGCATGAGAGAGGAGCGATTGTCCTCTGGATTTAGGAAGAAATTTTGAGAACTTATACATCCTTTCTTGGTGATATGCATACCCAATCTCCACAACATGGTTTGAGGATATTTATCCTATCTCTACCAAGTCAGGAGAAAATGTTAGTCTCTTGGATTCTCATATATGGTTCATTTGGTACACTGAAAAAAAATTTACTTCCAAATCTGGTACATAGATAACATCATTGAAATATTCATGCTCGAAATCTATCATACCAACTCCTTTGGTTTGGATTTCAGAGTCATCTCCCATTCGAATAGCTGGGCTAGTATTCGAATGCATAGAGGAGAAGATCTCTTTGGTGGAAACCATATTTATATATGCCCCTGAAACAATAATGAAGGTTGAAGAATTATAATTAACTTCTACCAAGGCATGGAATTTCTCCTTGTTGTTTGAACTTGAGGTGCCATATTTCTTCCTTGTGCCATCTAGGACATGGATGTTGTTTTTTTCCAATAGCTGCGTCATCTGATCAATGGTTTTCTTCATGCACAAGCTCTCTATATTCCATACCTTATGGGAATATATGCATTTGGTTTTCTCCTTCCATTTATTGTCCTTATCCTTAGGAGGATTCGAACACCCATCAGTGGATTTGGGTTTATCAGGATTCCTCTTCTCCGAATGCTTCGAATTCGTTTCCTTCTACTTTCGCTTGGAGGCATTCAAAACACCCATTGCCAAAGATTGATCTCTGCTAGTTTTGATGGTTCCCATTTGAATTATTTTGTCCTTCTCTTGGGTGAGGGAGATTCCATGAAGATGGCTAGTGTGGGAATTTGCTAATTTTGAAGTGTCAATTCGCTGGATTGGAAGGTGCTTACAAACATTGAAAATTATAGGCCTAACTTCGAAAGTATGGACATTATCAATTGATCCTCCTTATTTTCAATTCCACATTGCTTAATTTGAATTACTAGATACTTGAACTTCGTGAACAACTCATGGATTGTTTCAAGATGTGCTCGGCTCAGGCTTATGAGATCATCTTCAAGCTGATTTCCTCTCAATTCATCAGTTTTCCGAAAGAGAGATTCTAGTTTAACCTAGACCTAATTTGGGGTTTTCAAATTGTCTACATGAAATAAGAGTTCTCTTGAAATACTCAGGCATAGAAATCCAAAGGCTTTCATCAAGTCTGTTGAAGTACTTAGACTTTTCTATTGTAGAGTTTGGCTCCAATTCTGTGCCTGTGGTAACCCTATAGAGACCCTTATATCTCAATTGGATGAAAATTTATTCCTTCCATTCAAATAAATTGAAGAGGGTGAGCAATATTTGGTTCTTCTCCATCTCTACTTGTGCTAGTGGTGAGATTTTGCTGAAAGTTCCTGCAAAAACACTCAACTTTATCCAGAAATTCTCTAAAAAATGCAGCTCAAACAATAAATATTGATCTGAAACTCCAATAAGATCTGATACCATGTGATAATTTCAATATATAACAATATATAGGAGCTTAAGAGATCTCACAAATCAAATTACTTTCAAAAACCAACAAAAAAGCATGATAGAGGAACAATTTTACATACATGGTGTGAACATAAACTGGCTATTATTTGACTATCTAACATGTGAATACATTTAGAACATTTTTATATTACATATGGTTCAATTCTAGAGGATTTGGAAGCCAAAAATGAGTGTACATGTGAAAATGGCCAAATTGGCCTTAATCCCCCCTAGGTGGGCCAAACTAGCTCCAACTCAGCCCCAAATAGCCAAAATGGTGTTGTGGAGGTGTATGAAGTGTGATGGAGCAATGATGACTCCTTGGAATGTGTGGGTGTGCAAAATAAGGTGAGTGGGAGGCTTAAGGTGGGCATTAAATGCTCCAACAGTCCAAAAAATGGGACAAAACCACCCCTAGCACTCCTAGTCAACCACATTTCCTCAAATAAAGGAATGGGAGCACACATGTCATAAATGAGGGCACACATGTGGAGTTTCACTGAGCTGGAATGATCCCATAGGTGTGAAAGAATCAAATTAACTGGTTATTATGTTGGATTAACTTCCCTAAATCCAAACCATAGCATATCATTGCATAAATGAAAATAAATGTGACTAAGGCTTTAGACTAACATACTAAGTGGTGGATTAATGTTCTAACAGATATCAAAAGAAATAATTTTTTTGTGATATTGATATTTTCGCTATATATATATATATATATATATATTGTTCACTTGTTATTTTAACCTTAATATGATGATCTGTATGATAGGTTATTGATGTAATGATGTTTTATGATTTCACTTCTTTTGATGAAAGATAATGGAGATGTTATCGCTATTATATTTTAAATTTACATATATTGGAAGTTGTTGATGATATTTTCATGGAAAATTAATATATATGATGATATTATTGATTTGGATAAATGTTTTCTGTTTCTATTAAATTTCTTCATAAATGCTATGAAATTAATTTCAACAATTGTATCTACAATTAATTTTAATGTTTCATTACGTTATTTCAAAACTATGAAGTGATTGATATATGAGAAATATTGAAAATAATGAATAATGATAATAATTTGATATAGTAAATATATTAGCACACAATTGGATATGGTTGTAGGTGGTAAATATCAAGTGTAATGTGGTGCTAATAAGGAAGCAAAAACATGAGCTAAAATGGAATCCCACTAGGTTATAGATCTAGAAGCAACATTGCATGCAAAAATTGGCACTAAGTTGGAAGTCAATTTTGATTCTATTTTGGATGCCAAAGTAGAAGCTAAGCTAGTGTCCAACAAAGGAGAAAAATTGGATGCTAAATGAGAATCTAAATTAGGCGCTCATGAGGAAGAAAAATAAGAAGAAAGCTAATGAGTTAAATGTGAATCAAAATGTGGTGCCAGGGTGGGAGTATAAATGGACGATAAAATGGGCACTTAAGTAGTAGAAAAACATGGTGCTAATGTGTGTGTAAATAGAGATGCGAAACTAGGCATTAAAAAGGATGTAACAGTTGGTGCTAATGGTGAAGCCAAACATGTTGTTGATATCGTAACAAAACAAGATGTTACTTTGGATGAAAAAAATGGTGCTACATAGGAATACAAATATGGTGCAACAAAAGAATAAATATTTGGTGTCATTTTGGTATCAAAAAACGGTGCAAAAAGGAAGAAAAATTTCGTGCAAATTTGGAAACAAAAATTGGCACATAGTTAGAAGTAAAAGGTGGTGCAAAACAGGATGCTAGAGTGGTAGCACAAATGGATGTAATATTGAATGCTAATTTGGATGCAAATATGGTGTGAACATAGATGCAAACATATCTGCTAACATGGTGCTATCGATGATGCAAATATGACAATAATGAGGATGCCATTTAGGAAGAAAAAGAAGAGGCTCTCTAGGAAGAACAATATGATGCTTTTTTAGGAAGAAAAGTTAGATGTTATTCTAGAAGAAAAAAAATAGACGCTATTTTGGACGTCATAAAGGATGCTATATAGGAAGCAAAAAAATATGTTTTTTGAAACACTTTAATTTTTTTCCCTGACGCATCCCATTTAGCGTCTAGTTTGACCATTCAATGTAAAAATAAATTACACTAAAAAGGGATACTAAATGGTACACTAATTCCAGGATTTGTTGTAGGGAAGGTTGAGATATGGATTCACTCATTACGAACATCGAATGCATGCTCTTTGATCCTCACATTGAAGGAACGACTTGTTTTTACAAGATAACATTTTCCACAAGAACATGTAACTTTGTAGACACCTTGGAATTTATGTTGATCAATGGAGAACCCTTAATCCATACCTCATACATATTCTTCATCACTAGAGGAATACTATTTAGTTTTATTCTTGGATGGTTGATCATATTTTGTGATGTGATCATGGTGTTTGTTCTTCTTTCCTTTATTCTTGGCATAATATTTTGCAAAGTGTCCTTTCGCATCACATTGAGTGAAACATTTGAGCTGCGTAAGGTCCTTCTTCTGAAATATTTTATTCTTGTGAGAATGTTATTCCTTCATATTCTTTTTTTATTGGCATGAGTTGTTAAGAATTGATTGTTATCTTCACCCATATTCTCTTCTCTTGATGTCAATCAACATTCTTCTTATGTACATTCCTTCCAAATACTACTAAATTTGGTAAGCTTCCATCTAGAAAAAAATACTTGAATGAATGATTCCCATGATCTTGTGAGACAATTCAACCATTTTTTATTCTTCAAAATTGTCTCTAATGGATTCTAGTTCTTCCTTAATCTGGGAGACCACTTTGAAGTAGTATTAAATTCTTTCTGAACTTTGCATCTTCACACCCTTTAGTTGGGTTCTGAAAGTCATCTTCCTATTGATATTCTTTCCTTTGTACAGACTAGTCAAAGGATCAAAAATATCCATGGGAGTATTCAAGGAAGATGCATGTGGGATCAAATGGTATTTGATGGAGTCAGAAATAATCCTCTTGGTTTTGACCACATTCTTATTTTTCTTTTCTTTGTCTTCATATCCCTCTAGCTCTAGAACTTCTCCTTTGACATAGTTCTCCAAATCATGCTCTTTTATTATAAAAGAAGTAATTTATAATTCCATGCCCAAAATTTATTGTATCCTTAAACATTATCATTAATTTTTGTACTATTTGTCATATTGATATAAAGAGAACCTCAAAGCTAAATACAGATGATAGTAATTACGAATAGAAGTGGTCCCTCAGATGCTTTCTTCAATGCCTTTCTAGAAACCTGCTTCTGGATGACCCAGGGTTTGATAGTGAAACCCTAATTTTTCAACATTGGTGACTTTAAAATATGATTGGATAGAAACATGTTCCTCATCGAGGTGATTTAAGAAATGTACTCCTTTTCCCAAATATGTGGATAAAATTGAAAAATATCTAATGCCCTAGTTTATTCCATTTCTTCTAAAGTATTTAGTCTTAATTTCGATGTATCTCGGAAATTTATACTCCTTAAGGTATACAAATTTTTATTGAAGTATCCTTGTATTTCCTCTATCCAACCCTATAGGTTAGAGAAATATTGGATTCACCAAGTGGAATATATGCCAAGTTTCCCAAGGTGACTTGTTTATTGACTAATTCAATATATAAAACTTGTATCAACTTCCATGTGTCATGGTTTTAACTTTGGGCTTGGAAACTTGCAAGAAAAAAACTAAAGTCTATTACCTTTTTGGAAAATCTTACGAAATTCAATTTGGATCTTCCTAGCCCGAGATATAGCATTTATCCCTAGGTCACATGTTTAAAAATGAATTGTGGAAGAGGTTGGAAGCATGTTTTGCAAGGATCATATCTCATATAGTATAGAGAATATGATACTAAAAATCACATAAATTGTACATAAACACTTAATACTAATCATGTGTGAGTTTTAGCTCCTGGAACTTTACCAAAAGAATGTTGTAGAGAAAATTCTGAGTTGACTACATTATGCTTTCTAGGGTTTCAAGAATAAATCCCTAATATTCGATAGTAGTAGTTTTTATGGTTTTACAATGACTCTTTTAAAGATGCACTTGATATCATGTTATAATTTTAATGTTTATATAATATATTTAAATAATTAACATCATTTCATTATAATTAGTGCTTTTGTTAGGGAAAGTGTTCCTATGATTGGAGTTGTGAGGTCACCAACATCCTAGGGTTTATAGGTTTTACATACAAACATATAAATCTATGAAAGTAAAAATTTAATAAAAATTTCAAGGGTTAAGAGGATGTGTACCTATTTCTGTTGCAACCACTTCCCCAAAATTTTAAAATTTTAGGGCCCCTCCTTCTGATTTTGGTTTTTAGCCTTCCTTAGACTAATTCTCGTCCTTGGATTTTTCATTCCATGGCTTCATTTTTTATTTGATCAAGACAGAAGAATTTATTTTTACTAAGTCAAAACTCAGTTTTTCTTCCAACACGTCAGAAGAACTCAACGAGTCGAGTCGACACGTTGGAAGAACTCAGATTTTCCATCTGATTTTCTTTAGCTGACTTTGCTTTATTTTTTTTACCAAGGCCTAAGTATTTATTGAAACTATTTGGAGAGTTCCTGCTGAAAACATTAGAGAAACTCATACTTTTGAGAAGACACTTCAAAAGATTTTTCTTTTTTGAGCCGACTTTGTTTGTTTGGCAAGTCATTATCAGAAAATTTTGACGAGTTTTTGTCGACAGTGTCAATGAAACTCAAGATTTTGAGCTGACACTACCGGCGAAAAATTACCTTTTCTTGTCAATGCTCGTTATCAAAATATTTTTATTGGAATATCCTATCGAGTTTTGCCAACAGTGTCGGAAGAATTCAGGTTTAGCAGCCGACATGTTCAACAAAACTTCAAATTCATTGTCGACATCTTTTCATCGGAACTCTTTTGTGAGTTCTGCCGATGGTCTGTTTTGAAAATGTTTGACGAGTTGCAACCAATGGTCTCGGTGAAACTTAGACATCTCAACCAACATTATTGCAGGTAAATCAAATGTTGATGCTGATGTATGAGTAAAATCAGTAAAATCTTATGACTGGTATTTTTAAGTCGAGTGCCGAAATGACTTTTTGAGCCCTTAACATTTATTACCCCACCTACCGTACTTATTGCTGTTTCAATGTTTTATATATATAACATGGCTGGTCTTATGGTTTGTCACTACAAATCTGTTTTGGACGCATCCAGTCGACATTTTCCACTTGGAGCTTTTGGATTACCTCTATCGTACCCGTATCTATAGTTGTCAGGTAGGCCCTAAAAGATTATCTTTAAACTTATGTTGTTATAAAATATATAAGGAACTGCATGTTTGGGGGTTTAGGGTTACGATGATAGGGTTTTTTTCGTCTGCGACCTTGTTTAAAAATCCAACCCCATCCCGTAGGTCCTCTTATTTGACTGGTCGAAGAATGGATCTTCCTCGAGTTTGTTTTTAGGAAACCCTCGACTGTATTGAGCGTTTAACCAAACTGCTAGCTCGGTCATGATGGGTTTTTTATCCTCCTTTACTAATATGTTTTATTTTGTCTTTCAAGCCATATATTTGGGTCTCTCACACTTCTAGGGTTCTATTGATAAAATTGCGGCAGGACATAAGTTTCCTCAACTGCACCTTGTTTGGTTTGTTTTTGTATGTGGTGACAGAGGAACCTTTGGAAAATGTTGATTTTGATTATCGTTGTGTGTTAAAACCTAGTGTTAGGTTTTTGTTGCAAATGGTGTCTCCCTCCTTAGGGCCGGTTTTATTAAGCAAGCGATTTTTGCTGATTTTTAGGTGAAAACTGTTGGAATATATTAAACCCACTCACAACTTATGATAAAATAATTAATCATTATTTGATTAATTATTCACCCACTAGCTTAATTAGTTGGCATCCACTTGCACCTTAAAGTCAATACATGCCATCTATATCCTAGGAATGATTTATTTCCAATTCTGGGTTGATCTTGACCACCTTTTGACCATCCATAATTAGTATACAGGACTTTACAGCAAATTCTGCTTTATTATGCTTTTTATGCTTTTCCTGCTTTTCTATGGATAAGATAAAATCTAGTCAACTAGGAAACTGGGAGCTTTTGTTTCCAACCCATCCTCCATTAGTTTTTCTCCATTTTCTAGGATTAGCATTTTTTTTCCATCTCCTTGACAACTCACTCATGCTTTTTCCAACTCGTGAGGTCCTTGATAGATTTGGTAAGTGCTTTAGCCACCTATGGGGGTTTGCTATATTTTGGTAAGTCATCCTTTTTGAGCTTTATGATTTGTTTCCATACAATTAGATTTTCCTATGAGAGATGTACTATTTATGTACAATATTATTCATAATTATTCAATGGAAGGATACACACCAATATTCATCTCTTCATTCATGTGATTCAGTCTCTTTTCTTCTCTCTATTTTTCCTGTGTATGCTTGTGAGAATTCTTAGTAGCAAGATCTATTTCCTGTGCTTCTTTTTAGCATCATTGCACATAGAATTGATCTATTATTTCTACATGTTATCAGAGCTACAAGGTTGATCAAGTTCTATAGAGTTGAGGAGTGCTTCCAGTATCCTATCCCTCTCCGAAGAAGAGCTTGTCTAGCTTACAATATTTTCTCCTAGTTTGTTTTGCAGGTTGCAGAGAGTATCTCCTAGAGCATATCAACAACTTCAATATGGATTCAAAATTTCCTCTACTATCTCCTTTCAACTATTCTGACTGGAAGCCAAAGATGAGTGCATACTTGAAGAGGCAATGTCTCTTTGATGTCTCCATTGGTGCATTGAGTGAACCTGAGTCTTATGAAGAGAAGATTGATTGGCTAAACAATTGTGATAGAGCTTATGGAATTATGTGTTTGGGAATGTCTCCAAATATATATCATCTCATAGATTTTGCTGAATTTCCATTTGGGCTTTGGAAAATTTTGGACAAAGCTTTTGGTTTGCAGGAAATTGAAGATGAAGCTTGGAGTGAACCTAGCATCTCCTCTTGTTCTCTTTCTCAAGATTTATTGGCCTCTAAATTATTTGATGAAGTTGATCATGATGAATAATTTTCTCATATAGTTCATGTTGCTTCTGCCCTCTTTCATTCGAATGCTTCCTCCTTTAATGAAGAAGAAAATATTGAAGAGCCATATTTTTCTGTGTCTCTCGAAGGTGATTTTTCTTCCTGTGATACTATTGATGAAAAAGAAGTAACATATGGAGCTGCTGCTGATATTGATTACGATCCTATAACCCATTAATTTTTATCTAAATATCCTATCTTAGATTCTGAGATCTATGTGCCAGATTCTTCACACCTTTTGCATACCTCTCTCATTGATGGTGCGCAACCCAGTGACTTCCAGGATGTTTGCTTAGCCACATCAAGCCTTATTTGTGTCATACCACTTACCTTAATTGATCTCATGTGCTTCAGCATATCCTCCTTTGTTTTTTGGCATCAATACTCAGAGCCTTCTTGAAGATTTTGAACATCTCATTTTTTCCTCCTTTCATACAAAGGATTCATTACTAGTGTATTCCCATGAGTCTATTGATATGCTTATATGTGATCCTTTGGATTATGATTTAGAAGAATATTTGCAGGTTGATACACATATAATACCACCATACATAACATCTATGATAACTATGAATATTCCAAATACTATACAAATCCCAAGCTCACTAGTTGATTCCTCATTGGTCTCTTATGTAGTGATATTTATCTTACATGATTTGAAGTCTTTCTTAACTTTCAGTGGCTGGTTTTACATGACCTTATTCATATATGGAATTATATTAAAAATGTTTGGATATGTTCTAAACACTTATGGTTCAGATCTTATGCCCATCCATCATTCATATTTTTACACCTATCAGTTTTCCCCATTTGCTCATAATTTTCCTAGTCTAGCCCTATATCCTCATGGAGCCATTGAAGCTTTTATCCTTTCTGTTCCATATGCTAATATTTCTGATATATCAGAGTTTTATCAACCTCATATCAGATCTATATAGGTGCTACATCATATTGGAATATTGACATGTGATCCACATCACAATTTTGCAACTATTCAGGGAATTGGGTGTGAAATAAATTGTCTTAATTTTTGTACTCTTTGGAAAGGAGTATGCACAGATATATTTTCCATTTCAGATTATGTTTGCAGATCATAGTTTTAAAGAAGAAATAAGAATTTAGATAATGATCCTGCTTCATCAGTTGATGATATACAAGGAGTCTCTCCTCTTCCTTCTTGCAGGTTCTACACTCTAGCGCATGATCATGGAGTTCATGATTTCTTTAGCAAGTCCTTCATCCAAAAGTAGTTCAGTCATCTCATTAAAGTGAATATGAAGATATGTTGAAGACATATTTCAAATTTTGTGCCTTTTCCTATCTTGAGGGAGGATTTTCCCCATGTGGTTTTGCCTCTTTCCTCACTTTTCTGGACATAATAATTGTTAAAGGGTGACCATAGCCTTGTTGCTGGGCCCTATATGCATCTATATGCATCTATGTTTTTTTTCATACCATCATAAATTCAGACTTATAGGTGGGTGTTGGAATATATTAAACCCACTCACAACTTAGGATAAAATAATTAATCATTATTTGATTAATTATTCACCCACTAGCTTAATTAGTTGGCATCCACTTGCAGCTTAAAGTCAATACATGCCATATATATCCTAGGAATGATTTATTTCCAATTCTGGGTTTATCTTGACCACCTTTTGACCATCCATAATTAGTATACAGGACTTTACAACAAATTCTGCTTTATTATGCTTTTTCTGCTTTTCCTGCTTTTCTATGGATAAGATAAAAGCTAGTCAACTAGGAAACTGGGAGCTTTTGTTTCCAACCCATCCTCCATTATTTTTTCTTGATTTTCTAGGATTAGCATTTTTTTTCCATCTCCTTGACAAATCACTCATGATTTTTCCAACTCCTGAGGTCCTTGATAGATTTGGTAAGTGCTTTAGCCACCTATGGGGGTTTGCTATATTTTGGTAAGTCATCCTTTTTGAGCTTTATGAGTTGTTTCCATACAATTCAATTTTCCTATGAGGGATGTACTAATTATGTACAATATGATTCATAATTATTCAATGGAAGGATACACACCAATATTCATCTCTTCATTCATGTGGTTTAGTCTCTTTTCTTCTCTCTATTTTTCTTGTGTATGCTTGTGAGAATTCTTAGTAGCAAGATCTATTTCCTGTGATTCTTTTTAGCATCATTGCACATAGCATTGATATATTATTTCTACATGGTATCAGAGATACAAGTTTGATCAAGTTCTACAGAGTTGAGGATCTCTTCTAGTATCCTATCCCTCTCCAAAGAAGAGCTTGTCTAGCTTACACGATTTTCTCCTAGTTTGTTTTGCAGGTTGCAGAGAGTATCTCCTAGAGCATATCAACAAATTCAATATGGATTAAAAATTTCCTCTACTATATCCTTTCAAATATGTTGTCTGGAAGCCAAAGATGAGTGCATACTTGAAGAGGCAATGTCTCTTTTATGTCTCCATTGGTGCATTGAGTGAATCTGACTCTTATGAAGAGAAGATTGATTGGCTAAACAATTGTGATAGAGCTTATGGAATTATGTGTTTTGGAATGTCTCCAAATATATATCATCTCATAGATTCTGCTGAATTTCCATTTGATCTTTGGAAAATTTTGGACAAAGCTTTTGGTTTGCAGGAAATTGAAGATGAAGCATGGAGCGAACCTAGCATCTCCTCTTGTTCTCTTTCTCAAGATTTATTGGCCTCTACATTCTCTGATGAATTTGATCATGATGAATAATTTTCTCATATATTTCATGTTTCTGCTGCCCTCTTTCATTCGAATGCTTCCTCCTTCAATGAAGAAGCAAATATTGAAGAGCCATCTTTTTCTGTGTCTCTCGAAGGTGATTTTTCTTCTTGTGATACTATTGATGAAAAATAAGTAACATATGGAGCTGATGCTGATATTGATTATGATCCTATAACCCATTAATTTTTATCTAAATATCCTATCTTAGATTCTGAGATCTATGTGCCAGATTCTTCACACCTTTTGCATACCTCTCTCATTGATGATGCGCAACCCAGTGACTTCCAGGATGTTTGCTTAGCCACATCAAGACTTCTTTGTGTCATACCACTTACCTTAATTTATCTCTTGTGCTTCAGCATATCCTCCTTTGTTTTTGGCATCAATACTCAGAGCCTTCTTGAATATTTTGAACATCTCCTTTTTTCCTCCTTTCATACAAAGGATTCATTACCAGTGTATTCCCATGAGTCTATTGATATGCTTATATGTGATCCTTTGGATTATGATTTAGAAGAATATTTTCAGGTTGATACACATATAATACCACCATACATACCATCTATAATAACTCTGAATATTCCAAAGACTATACAAATCCCAAGCTCACTAGTTGATTCCTCATTGGTCTCTTATGCAGTGATATTTATATTACATGATTTGAAGTCTTTATTAACTTTCAGTGGCTCGTTTTCCATGACCTTAGTAATATATGGACTGATATTAAACATGTTTGAATATTTTCTAAGCACTTATGGTTTAGATCTTATGCCCATCAATCATTCAGATTTTTACACCTATCAGTTTTCCCTAGTTGGTCATAATTTTCCTAGTCTAGCCCTATATCCTCATGGAGCCATTGAAGCTTTTATCCTTGTTGTTCCATATGCTAATATTTCTGATATATCATAGTTTTATCAACCTCATATCTGATCTATACAGGTGCTACATCAAATTGGAAGATTGACATGTGATTCACATCACAATTTTGCAACTATTCAGGGAATTGGGTGTGAAATAAATTGTCTTAATTTTTGTACTCTTTGGAAAGGAGTATGCATAGATATATTTTCCATTTCAGATTATGTTTGCAGATCAGAGTTTGACAGAAGAAATAAGCATTTAGAGAATTCTCCTACTTCATCAGTTGATGATATACAAGGAGTCTCTCCTCTTCCTTCTTGCAGGTTCTACACTCTAGCGCATGATCATGGAGTTCATGATTTCTTTAGCAAGTACTTCATCCAAAAGTAGTTCATTAAGCTCATTAAAGTGAATATGAAGATATGTTGAAGACATATTTCAAATTTTGTGCCTTGTCCTATCTTGAGGGATGATTTTCCCCATGTGGTTTTTCCTCTTTCCTCACTTTTCTTGACATAATAATTGTTAAAGGGTGACCATAGCCTTGTTGCTGGGCCCTATATGCATCTATATGCATATATGTTTTTTGTCATACCATCATAAAGTCAGACTTATAGGGGGGTGTTAGAATATATTAAACCCACTCACAACTTAGGATAAAATTATTAATCATTATTTGATTAATTATTCACCCACTAGCTTAATTAGTTGGCATCCACTTGCACCTTAAAGTCAATACATGCCATCTATATCCTAGGAATGATTTATTTCCAATTTTGGGTTGATCTTGACCACCTTTTGACCTTCCAAAATTAGTATACAAGACTTTACAACAAATTCTGCTTTATTATGCTTTTTCTGCTTTTCCTGCTTTTCTATGGATAAGATAAAAGATAGTCAACTAGGAAACTGGGAGCTTTTGTTTCCAACCCATCCTCCATTATTTTTTCTCCATTTTCTAGGATTAGCATGTTTTTTCCATCTCCTTGAAAAATCACTCATGCTTTTTCCAACTTGTGAGGTCCTTGATAGATTTGGTAAGTGCTTTAGCCACCTATGGGGGTTTGCTATATTTTGGTAAGTCAGCCTTTTTGAGCTTTATGAGTTGTTTCCATACAATTCTATTTTCCTATGAGGGATGTACTAATTATGTACAATATTATTCATAATTATTCAATGGAAGGATACACACCAATATTCATCTCTTCATTCATGTGGTTCAGTCTCTTTTCTTCTCTCTATTTTTCTTGTGTATGCTTGTGAGAATTCTTAGTAGCAAGATCTATTTCATGTGCTTATTTTTAGCATCATTGCACATAGCATTGATCTATTATTTCTACAAAACTAGGTTTCCATTTTCCACAAGGTGCCCTCAGTTTTGAGTCACAAATCCTTTTCTACATTACAAGTTGTTTTCTTACTGTTGGAATTCAAGTGAAGAATTCTCATTGTTTTTAGGTTCAAAACCAAATGAATAAAGAGTATAAATAAGCCTGGTAAACTTTGTAAAAAAAATCATAGGGAAGTCAATGTGTAGGATTTAAAACTAGATTTGATTATCCTCCTGTATCTTGACCTAATTAGAAGCATAAAATTATGAATGTATTAGAACAGTGAGGTAACTCCCAAAACAACACCTGGACCTGTATTGCTAAGTTTCATTTAATTTTTGACCTAATATATATCCTGGTTGTAAGTGAAAATGAGTGGAAAATGTTTGAGATATATTTCTCTACCTCACAAAATTACTTTTGAATGGTCAATGATGAATTGGTAAATATGTCTCTGTGATTCTTTATCATAATAAAAACTGACTTAAATATTACTCTTTGAAAGAAACAATAATTTGTAAAAAAACCATTGATATCTTAAGCTTCTTATTTCAGTATTTCGTGTTGATATAAACGCATGTTGTTTAAATCACATTGTTACCAAGAAATCCCTTGCTATGATCATGCTACAACTTTAGTCCTCACGTCACATCATGTCGATAATACTAGAAAGAACAAGGCTAAGGTCACCGAAGAATATTTAGACGTGGAAGTTATGCTGAGAATGGAAATCCTTTATGAATACATGAAGGCTGTCAAACGGGATGAATAGGAGTTTCAGTGGGGTCAAATATACCATATGATCAAAGAGCAGAATGTCTCGGATGCAGGCTTAGAAGATATACCTATATATGAAAACATAAGAAAATCAGGTATTATAAAGGCATCCACGTGCCTCGAACTCTTCCGATGTGCTGAGGTAATCAGATGGATCCTACCTCGAACAAACTCAAACACTATGATTATTTCCAAAACAGAAGGACAAGCCTTTTGTTCCTTCACCCCTGCATATATAACCAAGTCTTGCTAACTAGCCGCTCCATAGTCTATGATGATGGATGGCTGGGTGAAAAGTGTGAATTTATATGTCTTTGAATGTGCTACGTAGATGATGGTAGTAGGACAACAACTATGCCAGAAATCCACTAGAGAGCTGCAATTTTATGCAACCCCTATGGGATCATATCCCTAACGCTAAACTGAATATTTGGTTGGGAGAATGGGAAATTATACAAATTAAGCTAGATCCCATTGATATACCATGTGGCTATGCAAGGAACCATTTTTAACTGGGTGAATATTGTATCAAGCAGCTTGTCGCCATGTATAACTGCTGCACAAGGATTATTGACTCAAATAAAGTCATAATTTTACATGGGGTCTTATTTGATTGATGGTATTTTATTCCTATACCAATTCCCAAATCTCAATTGTACTTGGAATTACACCAAGACCCCCATCTATGTTGCCTATCAAATTCTTTGGGCACACAAGTAGTCCAGTTTCTACAAGCTCATCTGCGAAGAATTTCTGATGCCATTGTATGAGCTAGTTTTCCTCAAAGAATGCAATTGCATGTACAAAGGTGCAATGTATATCATATGTGAATATGGAGACTACTATTTCTCTAAGGAGGGTACTTATCTGAGAATGTATGGAGGATATCGAGCTCCATCATTGTTTCCTAGATACGACACAGACTATGTAGTCCATAAGGAGGCAGTTAGACAACAGTTCATAGATGGATTAAGAAGCTTCCTATTCGACATGAAGAAGGTAGTTTTCCCACAACTTCCATTTTGCATTGGCAGCTATAAATTCACAAGAGTAAAAACTGCACTAGAATTTGTAAAAGATCTAGAAGGTTTCCACTTAAGGGAAAAGAGTTTTCACAGAAATGATTCTTTTGAAAAGGTTGCAAAACATTATGAATTTGTAAGATTTCATTTCGAATACATTCATCATTTTGACAAAGATGAGGAGACATACCAAAATGCATGCAACATGACTGCCTTGAGTAAGCAGTTCAAAAATAAGATCAACACTAGTGGAGGAAAAGGTAGCAGCATCACAACAGAACAATAGAAGTAACAGGAAGAAACTGCTAGGAAACATGAAGAAGATGCCCAAAAGATACTGGAAGAAGCTGATAAACAACTAGTCAAAGATTCTAAAAGGAAAAAAGAAGAAGAAGAAAAACTACAAAAGGAAGAGGAGGAAAGACTACAAAAGGAATAAAAAGAAAGAGTGTGAAGATAAGTTGAGTAAGTAGCTGAAGAGTTGAGGAAGAAGGAGCAGGAAAATAAGGACATAGAGAAATTGGTCCAGGACACTACCCAAGATAATCTAACAGATCCTCCTACCCCATCAAGTGATGCAATAACATGAGGACACATTCCTCTTGCAGAGCTTGGATTGGTTCCTTTCACTCCGTCCAATTATCATGAATATGATTGCTTAGACATGATATTCTTCGACCAAAATAAGAAAAAAATTGTTAGAAGATCCGAAAAGAGATTAAAGATCAATGATTTACCTGATTTTGTCACAATGACCGAGAAGACTGTCATGCAAGAAAAAAATAAGGATCCTTAATTCCTAACATTTGTAAGCATAGCAATTGTGCAATCCAATGCGCATATTGTGAACAAGTTAGTAGGAGATGATGGAAATTATAAGGAAATATTTCTTAAGATGAAAGACACCCTAGTCAAAGAAATAGGAGAAGGACGAGAGTTAAAGAGAAAGGATGAGGCGACGTTTTTCAGAATTTGAAAGGCTCCAAAAGGCTTATCAATCTTTAGAATTGGAAAATGATGCACTAGAGATTCAAGGTTACAATCATGGAAGGGGAGAATAAATATCATGAAGACAAGGTTTTGGAGTTAGAAGCACAAAATTATGTAGCAAAAAAACAAGCAGGGGAGCTGAGAATCCAGGAATAAGAGCTAGAGATATAGAACAAATCATTGGAAAATCAGCATAAGACATCCACTGAAATGCAACCTGATCTCACTCATTTTCTTTGATCAATCTTTCCTAATCCGAAGGAATATTCATCAAGTGCAATTAAAACTCGTAGAAGAAATATATAAGGTCAAGCGGGACGAGGCAAGGCTGAATGAGATTATAGCAATTTCGCTTGATTTCAAAACAAGGCTATTAAAGGTGGAAGAAAAGGTTTAAGGCCATCTAACTTGGGTGGAGGCCAATTCATCATTTCCCGCATACTTGCCTCAAACGATAGCAGAAGATTTGAATATAGAGTTATCACTCCTAGATTTTGGCAACAAATATTCTTTGAAATTGACCATTGTAGTCGAAAAGACTCTGGAAAGATGCACGGAATTATACAAGAAAATGAGCTTGGCTCATAATAAATGCTAGACATCTCTGACAATGAAGATTAAATAATTTGCAGACAAGGATCATCATCTGAAGTATTGTCAGGACATACTGCAGGAAGATGATCAAAGCATTTAAAAAACTGAAGGAATGAGTGAAGAAGTGGTTAAAACCTAGATTGCACAAGATTCTATTAGTAATTTTCTCTTGGAAGACCTGTGCAGAGTGACCCCACCAAAATTGGCAGAATTGGAGTCACAACTGACAATGCATGAGGTAACTGTAATACTGCTGGAGTCAGTGTATTATTGAACTATTTCCGAAGAAGAAAATGTTTGGGGTGAGTACATCTTAAGACCAGCTAGACCCACTTGAAAATTTTCTTTTCTATATTTTGGCACTTATGTAATTTATTATTTTATTTTCCTAGTGCAAGGCTCTATAAGACAAATTTTGAAGTCGAAACATCATGGAAGATCTAAATTCATGGTAGTCAAAGATCCATTTGTAATAGTAGTATACATATGAATAGAGGATAGAATAGAAAGGAATTTCACTACTGCAAGCATGATGAGTTATTTGTATGAAGAACTACTTTTTATATGAATAAAGAAGAACATTTTTTATGGGAAAGGACTGTACATGATTTTACATGGATTGTATGGAGTGCCAATTTTGAATTACTTCTTATTTAGCTTACGTGCAACTACGAGATCATTCTGACCTTATGAATTATTTTTGTAATGATGAAATATTTTGCTTTCTACTTGAAATGTTGTGCATATATTGAGTAATGAATGTTTTAACAAAGAAAAGCTATATTTGTTTATTTTTCTGTTGTAACTATGTGTGTGGAATTTAAACAACTATCTGTAGAATTCAATATGAATCATTATAGTAGATTACTCTTCTTTATTTAATTTTTTCTCCCCTTTGGGATATGATAGATCAATCTAGAATAGACTAGAATAGCTTAGATTTGCTTAATTTAGAAGTGCTTGAGAAACAAGATTCACGTAAGGCGATAGGTAAGAACCTACACATCTCCTCATAGGTTCTTGTTTATCACTCACTTGGATTTATTTTAGGAACTTGCATTTCATCCTTAAAACAATAAAATCACATAAACGATGGACCGGGCTATAACCGGTAAATCTGAATTAAATACTTTAACTCTGCGGTGGCTAGGATGCTAACCGGATGGGTTCCCTACACCAAACGGTGAAAGATCTAGTTGGGATCACTTACTGGGGAGAATCCCTACTCTAGGTACCTGGGAATTTTCTAGGCATCAAAATTTTTTGCACTAGAAGGAGGGAAGCTAGTGAATGGCTAGCAGAGGAAATCCATTTACAAGAAACTATTCCATTAGAGATACCTCTGAAACTAAGTTTACTAAAGATTTCATTCCCGAAGAGAGAGTACATTATGAAGAACAAGGTTCAGAACATCTATACATTGTTCCATTTGAATAAGTTAATCACTTGAGAGACATACAAGATCTTACATGAAGAAGCTTAGAGGATTGAAAGCAATTCCTGCATTACCAAGAAGGTAGGCTTCCAAGAAAGTACCTTCTTATACTAAAGATTCGATATTGGTGGAAAATTTGGAAGAGTTGGTAGATTTATCAATACAATAAATCATACAACTTCTTGATCAATTGGGATCAGATTCCCCTACATTTTAGTCTTTGCTACAGTCACCTCCATAGTCTCCACCACAGACTCCTCATCAAATTATGGATGGAAATGTTAATCAACCTGAATGGAGAAAAAGCACATGCTCAACCTGGTTGCTCCATTGCATGATTTTCCTAAACACCCAGAGAGAACTCTACCAATGTTTTACTCAGGAAAAGGAATTTCTGCAGAAGACCACCTGAAATTTTTTTTCTTAGCCCTGGAACTTTTAGATATTGAACATGAAGATTTTGTATGCAGACTTTTTCCACATAATTTTGAACCTAAAACAAATTCTTGGTTCTTTAGTTTGCAACCCAGTTCACTAACAAACTGGGAAACCTTTGAAAGGGCATTTAAAAAAAATTTGTTAGTAAAAGAACTCTATCTACTCTCATGAAAGAATTGTTGTCCTTGAGAATGGAAAATAAAGAAAAGGTTCAATATTTCAACCAAATATTTACTAATCATTTGAGAAATTTTAGTGCTAAAAACAAACCGGATGAGGATTTATTGGTAGAATATTATACCACAGCACTATCCCCACAACTAGAAATGTTTGTGAAGAGGGAAGTTAAGCTAACACTAGTTGAAAATTTTGAAGAATCCCTCAAGGTAAAAGCTGATCTAGACAATATAGAAAAGCATAATTCAGAACCAGAGGTAAAGAACTTTAGCAGTTAAAAAACCTTTTCTACTAACAAGACCTAAGGAATAACACTAGAATGAATTATAAAATGTGTTCAAGATGGTACAAAAGTTATCGAATAACATAGTAGATCTAGAAAAGGACAAAGAAGCTAGTTCATCAAAAAAATAGTTGAAGCCTTATTTCAATAAAAGAAAAGAAAGTGCATAGTCTCAACCACATGTGTATAATTATTTCATTTTGAACTTTAATGAGGTAGGCATGGACCATTTCTGTACTTTCCATAAATATCCTCATTATGAAAATATTTTCCCACAGTAGATGAAATCAATGACTTTAGTTATGAATTAACTGTTAGATGCTCAATTAACAGAGGCTGAGGTGGAAGAAGAAAAACCAATGAACCAGAAGGAACACATGAAGAAACCAAAATGGTATTATGGGATTGTGTACCTACATTGGTTCTAAATTAAGATGACCCTACTGAAGAGATTCAACTATCATCGGTTAATGTTACAACCAGATGTAAAGGACTAGTAATGGATGAAAGATGAATACTGCCTAAAATAAAGAAGATGCAAGAAAACATGAAAAATATTATCAGTACAACCCAAACAAAATCTAAGTCTTATTTGGTCAACATAAAAGATAAAAATACAGTATTTAGTAAGCTTGTAAAGACCGTGGAAAATAAAACAAAAAGCAACAAGAAAGGTCTGGTGGAATATGATATGGGGTATGATATAGTAGAAGACATTAAGAAGACGAAAGAAAATATTTCTCTATTTTAATTATGTAATTTTCCCCAACAAAGAATGAAGCTTCTGGAAGATTTTGATCCACAGCCCTGGAGTTCCCAAGAAGACATTGAATTTGACAAAGAAATTAAGAAGCAAGAATTGGAGGAAAATCCAAATCTCAGAATTTTCCCTTTTTGTTATCCTTTGAGAGTTTTAATGATAATGTGCATAACTGTTTTGTGGATCCTAGGGTTTCATATAATGTCATGCCACTCTTAGTATGTAAAAAGGTCAAACCAAACCATCCTCATGTAGGATCATTGAATTGGACATATCTGCTATCAAGGTAATAGGAGAAATGAAAGTTGTATTGATTCGGTTATCTGTAGATGATAGATTTTGTCAGTTTATAGATATCATGGTAGTAGATATACCAGAGGCATATGGATTTATTTTGAGTAGGGAATTGTTGTATAGGAAAGTTTCCTATGGCTAGGGTTTAAGAGGCCTTCAATGCATTGGGGTTAAAAGAGAGATGTATATAGTTCTACAAGTATATATAAGAAAGATTCAGAGATTAGAATGGTTCATACCTTAGCCAAAGGAAGGTTGATCCAAGCATCCCTTCAATCCTCCTCTTGCTCCTCTTGCTCCAAGATACTTGCAAAATGAATTATACATTCCTCAAACCAATATGACCACATATAAAGAAATGATAATAAAAAAAATATGAAATAATAATCTGATTAGCATAAACATCTGATCATAAACATAGATTCAATCACACATTGAACAATGATTTGGGAAGAAGAAGGACATGACATATTTATTAATCATGAAAATAAGTACAAATATACCTTCTCTTCAAGTTGGGAACCTTAAAAAACCTTGATCTGGTTCTGCTACTTCTCTTCTCCAAGGAACTCATCCTCCAAGCTCTACAACACAAGGAGCTAGCTTCTAGGGGAAAGGTGGGGGGAATGAGAGTCTCAATTCCTCTAGCATAACAATGCAAGGATTCAAGTCCCTTCTCATGGACCTCCCTACCTCTATTTTTATGTTTCTAAATAGATAGGTCCGAAGGAAAAGTAGTTACAACTGAAGGAGTCAGTTGCATAGCCACCTAAACTACCCAAACTTTGAGAAACATCTTTTTTTGACATCTACAAGAAAAACACGCGGGTTTTAGAGACAATAGTCATGTATTCAGGAGGTACATGTGGGTTTCAATGCAGATATTCATGTGTTTAGGGAACACATGGGTATTATATATAAAAAGTCGCATGCAACACGCAGGTTTCCTTAAGGAAACTTGCGTGTACATCAAAACCTCTCATTTTTAGGGTACTTCTAAGAATTTTCATACTTTGGTGTCTTGTGGAAAGTTTTATCTGACTCAAATACCTTTCCAACAGTGCAAATAAGTGGTCAAACAGAGTGACAGAAATCTGGTTATGACACGGATATGATTACTCCAAGTTAGGTGCTTTTTTAGTGACTTTCATGAAGAGTCGTCATGGAAGTGTCGACATGAGACAGAATAATGGGAAAGTGGTCACATGAATATATGTGTCATTTTTTGTCTAGAAAAGATTCCCCCTAATGTATGAGGTTATAGGGGAAGACAATATCTAAAATACATTATAAAGGAAACAATTGAGTATGGAGAGAGCAGATAATCCAAGATCAAAAGGCTCGAACAAAGGTACCTAAAAGAGAGATAAATTTCAGACAAAAATGATATCTGGTACATATAGGTCCATATACAAAACATCACCATAAATATACAGGTGGACACAACATATGTATAACTAATGAAACTATCATGGTCGCTCAATATGCAAAAATGCACCATATCAAATATAAAGGAGTCATGGCCATAAATGAACAAGGTGGATCCGCGCTCAACAATCGATCATAGCTACAAAAATACAAGGTGGATCTATGTCTCAGCAAAATTTCATATGAAGTGTGACAAGATTTTGTGCAACTCAGGCAATAGAAAAATATGAAGATGCTATTGTCGACCCAAGGTCTTCAATCCAAACCGCCTAAAAAGGTACGAATCCTAACCATGCGAATAAAGGAACTGAAGTCGAACATGGAGGAAACCGTTTGATTACCGGTCAATGATGAGAACCGTTAACACATGTGAGGGAAATCACCATTAATGAAAATGGTCCCCAAGGTTCCTATTACATTCTAACAAGTGTGAATACAAGGACTTGGATTCAAACACTTGAAGAATCCATTGAGTAGGAGACAGTAAGGTATTGCCACTACCCAATAGCGAGGGAAATTACCGCTGATGACTGTGTTGGGTGTGTTATAAAATACACCTAATATTTAATTATCGACCGGGGTTGGTAGGCTTAGAGTTGCTAAAAAATATATGTGAAGGTAGAGGGGTTCCTATGGCATTGTAGAAATATTTTAATAAACAAAAGATTGAAAGATCTTCAAAATGAAAAACCGAGTCAAACTCCTAAAAATTTAATTATTAATGTGATTAAATCAAAACATCATACTAGGATAATATCAGACTACTCATTAATTAACTCTTCTTCTTCTTAATCTAAGAATGAGAAAACTTTCATAAACAACTTCAGAAACTGAGAAAGTTCTAATTTATGAATAAGTAGAAAAATAAAGAAAGAAGCAAGTGGAAAACTTAATTAAGAAGACTTCTCTAATTCTTTAGCCTATAAGCGTTTTTTAGTAAACATACAATTAAAGGAATAAATCCTATGCTAGTATCAATCTACAAAGTATTGGTGTATTTTCCAGAAAATAACATATCTAACCGTAAATTCAATGTAGAAAACGTTGAATTAAACTAAACCAGAGATACAATTATCAGATATTACAGCGATGATAAATGAGGAAATCAAAGACAAAATCAAATCAAATCATAATTCAAAAACATGCTTTGATTGAAAAGAAATACAAAAAGGGATTTTAATAAGTACTTCAAAATAATCTAACCTAAGGTCCTAGAGGCTGATGTAACTATTAACTAATTATGAAACATAACAGAATTCAAAAAGCCAAATAAATAAAACTGAAAACAGGTTAAAAAATAAACTAAGAACACTAAAGGTCAGATGGAAGGCTGGACGACAGTTTGGAAGGAATGTCCGAATGACAGTACAAAGAAATAGTCCGAATGAGAGGATGTATATAGAGAATAATAAAAACAGACCTAAATAATTTAATTATCAGCTGATTTTGTGCATATGAAAACAAGATGCATAAAGGACATAATTTAAACCTAATTAATAATTAAAATAATCAAAAGGGATTACTATCTATGGGTACGAAGAGATTGTTTCTATTATAAAATAAAACAAACTGAAACATTGCTGAATTAATCTATATTTAAACAAAAGTTAACAAAACTAATTCTAACTACAAATCAAACCTAAGACAAACTAAATTTTATCTATCTGTAAATATAACATTAAGCATTTAACCAAAAGAGAAGACTGAAAGGAAAAATGAAAGCAAACTACATGTGATCGGTCACTCTAATTTTATAGGAAAATACTACATTAACAACATAGTTACATTAACTATAACAAACATATGTCACAGAAAGTAAATAAATGGACAATTATAGTAACATAATCACATGAACGAATTAAAATAAAACTACTTATCTGTGAAAGAGAAAATAACAAAAACACATACGGACATGGAAGCCATTGGTTGTTGAGGGGCCCTCTCAGCAATCAGGGGATGCCTGTCAAACACCTACACAAACACAACCATGAATAGCAGAATGTATAGAATTTTTTTTAGAATATGGGACAAAATTATAGTGTGCTTAGGGACAAATTAAATGCATAAAACAAGAACTGTCAAGTAAAAAAAAAATAACTAACTAAATAACCGTCCCCAGCTCTCAAAAGAGGCTGGTATATATAGCATATACAAGAGATGAGCAAGTTGACCCTTTAGTGGTCGACTGCTCTATAAATTTAGTCAATATTAAAGGCATATAACAGTTTATAGGCCAGCGTATGAGCATCTGCCTCATTCAACATGATTTTGATCTTTTTAGTGGACAACCAACACACAAGTTCCTTATTTAGCATGGGTTTAATCTTCTTTGGTACACGTCAATCCTCTTCAGCATGATCGTGGCGTCAATTCCTTCCTTAGCGTGCCGATGAAGTAGTGTTAAGCACAGGTAATGTACACGATGGCGAGTTTATAGAACACATGCTATTCATCATTTAAGCGCATGGGTTTGTGACATGGTGGCGAACAAGGGTACCATGAGGGGAATATTCCATAATGCAGGTCGTTCATTGTTTTAAATGCACAAACTGGTGGCAAACTTGGAGGAGGCGATGCACGATTCTAGGATAAGAGTGTGCCTTCTTTAAGTGCGTGGGCAGTGAGCAACTTGGTATTGGGAAAAATCAACGCATCGACGATCCTTTTAAACTGCTGATCATGTTATCACCTGGGCACATGGTCAACAAAACGATTTGCAGATTGCTTCAATGTTTAATACTTGAGATCGGTTATGGACAGCGCGCTGGATGATGGTTGCACATGGATGGATGAATGCTTTTCTATTTTAATGAGCTGAAAACTAATATGTCTTTTATAAGCTTGCCCAAAAGCTGTAAATCTGCAAACAAATACATAAATTAATAGATATATTAATTATGCTTTAAATAATAGAAATTTAAGTCAATAAAGTTGTAAAAATAATGTTAATAACCAGAGTTGCGTAAAAATCAAACATGTTATTACCTGATGCTAAATAACGATCTGCATGACATAAAATACACGAAAGATAATAAAATATGCATTTAAATGTGTTATTTTAATGCCAAAAATGATAACAAAATGAGGCTCAACGTTCCCCCAAACTGGAGAAATGTCAGGTCCCACTGAGCAAAGAAAAATATAAGAGATCATACTGTCAAAGAGAACTTTGAAATGTGAACCAACAAAAAGCATATACATGAATGAGTGAGTTCATAAAATTTATAATTAGTTCAAGCATGTCCAAAGTAAAACTTTGCAGAAGTTGAACATATGACACAAAAGGTATAGAATTAATCATTTGATAGTTTACATACATGATTGAGTAAAAGGATAGGGTTACTAACAGTGAAATGATAACTAAATTTTTTTTAAGGTCAAAGCATTCTCATGGAGGTAAAAATTATTTTCCAAAAATAGAATTTGTTTAGTACATTTTAGTCATAAGTGCTATAATATCACCAAGTTTAGATCGTCATGTTTTATTTCATTTGGATTATCCTTCGATCCTTCATATAGTCCTCGATATTGATCTTCTGTAAAAATATACTTCATGTTATAACCGAGTTCCATTGCTAATTTATCATGTAAAACACTTATCATTTTGTTAGAGAAAATAGATCTATCATAAATAATGAAAATAAAAACAGTCTAATTTTAAAAAAACAATCTAGTTTTTCCTAATCCTCCTTCCCCCAAACCAAAGGTATGGTGTGTCCTCAAGCCATGAGAAAGAAGATTCGATTGTTCCATATAAAAAGAGTGCTATCATGCTGTTTTATTATTTTGTTTAAAATAGAAAATCATAAATATACATGTCTGAATCAAAATATCAAAAACCACCTGAATCATAAAAGGAACGGTTAAGAATGATGTACACAAAATTATTATCACTATAAGCTGCAATTTTTAAGAAAGGTTTAAGATATCTTACGATCATAAATTGTCTTTCAGATAATACTCCATGAGCTGCTTATAGATAAAATTCTTATAATCAGACAACAAAACCACTTGTTAGATGATTCATATTTAATTATAAAAACATATATAACATTATGGAAAGAAAAAGAGTCACATGTAGTAACTCTTATTTATTTAATAAAACAAAAATATATTTACATAATATCTTATTCTACAAAAAAGAAAGAAAACAATTCAAGTATATGAATTCTTCCAATGTAACCATGTTTGAAGCAAAATTAGAAATATACCTTTATCCACATATAATAAAAATATTACAATGATTACCAGGATATGAAGAATCAACCAAGCTGTTTGATTTAGCAGCAATAAACATTGAAGAAGAGGATGGTACCATGGCTTGGTTCCCTCTTGGAACCATATTTCAATGTGACTTACGTATTATATGTTTTCTTCTTCATTTGTTATGTCACGAGATCTTTCATTGAACTCAAGGATGTATAAAGAATCTAAGTTTGGTGACGGGAAATATTCAAGTTCTAATGTCCCTCCCTCATAAAATGAGAGACATTCCAGGTTGATCTTGTCTTCTTGTGGAAAAGGCCAAGTAGAAACTTCAATTTCTTTTGTAGCCTTCACAATCCCTTGATCTATAACCTCTTCAAATCTTGTATGCATTTCTTGCAATAATGTTGGTGAGGTAGGTAAGGTGGATAAATGTTGCAGTTCAACATTGTAAGCATATTGTACTGCTTTATTGTTGTTAGAATGTGGATTGGATTGAACAGGAATGTGAGTAGGGCATAGGGGAGATTTATGAGAAGGTAATTGCGGCAGGTGTAATTGACTAGATTGTGTGGTTGATCCTGCCTGGAAAATGGGATATTGTTGAAAATATTGTAGAACAGGAAGTGTTGCATCATAAGAGAGACTATCCCTATGATAATCAGATGGGACAAGAAGGATTTGTGAACAAGGTTGACAAGGGTTAAGATGAGGCTCAGAAGAGGGTATATTTTTACTAATCTTGAATTTTCCTCTTAAATACCTTCTACATAATTCACAAACATTATCATATGATAACTGAAATACATCACCTATTCCCATCTGACTTTTAATTTCTAGATATTGATTTTTTATGCCTTTGAGTAAAACTTTTTTTAAGGTATTTTTCCCCAACTGTCTTAGTTTTGATCTTTGATGGTTGTATTGAAAGTGTTCGACATAATTTTCCAAAGTTTCTTCTTTTGCCTGTGTTATTTCAAAGATGTCCTCATTGACCTTGCAATAATCTTGGTATCTTTTCAAGAACATATGTTTCATCTCTTCCCAAGTTTGAATGCAATTCCCACCTAGGCTCATGAACCATCGGAGGGCTGCTCCTTTCAAAGTAAGAGGAAAAAAATTCATATTTTGAAGATTATATGCTCTACAAAGTATTTCCAAGTGAAATAAAAATTCATCGGGGTCTTCATTCTCTATTCCGTGAAAATTTGGAAAAAGGGATGGGGGAACGTATTGTATTTGTGCCACTCCTCATGGATCTCTAATAGGGAATTCAAAGGTAACAACTTCTTCATCCTTATCTCCTACCATATCTTCCCACAATGTAAATAGTTTTTCATGTGTTATATTAAGGCTCCCCTTTTAAATGTTCCTATTAGTTTGTTAGCAGGATGGGTGGGACTTACAACACCACTAAGTGATTTAATTGTAAAATAAGTCCTACACTCGTATATGAGTAAATTCTATGAAAATAAATTACCTAAAGGAACATGTACATCGAATTGAACTTATGAAAAAGTAAACTTTCTACGTCTGTGAAAAGAAAAGTATGCTTAAGGGAAATAACTCAAACTTTGCGTAAAGTAAACACAATTGTGCGAAAAAGGAACAACAAGGATTTTGGGTGACCCACTAAAGTGGGTGCGTCAGGCCGTCACACTATGGAAATTTTGTAGTGAAGTTGTCTTTGCGTCTTACTGCCCCCGCCCCCCCCTGCCCCCTTGCTATGTAACATAAAGGAAACCTATCTATCCTTATCTATCTAGACTCTGTTCTTGAAAAACTAAACTAAAGGAAAACCTAGACTACTGCTACTGCTGGGTTTGGGGGCGCCTATTATAACAGATGCACAGGTTCTTACCTCTCGTCTTACTGCTCCCCTGCCACCAACCTATCACTAAACTTCATAAGAAAATTCTATTTTTTTTTACCTTACAGAACAACTCCCTGGCAACGTCACGAAAATGTTGGGTGTGTTCTAAAATACACCGAATATTTAATTATCGACGAGGGTTTGTAGGCTTACAGTTGCTACAAAATATATGCGAAGGTAGAGGGTTTCCAAGGGCATTGTATAAATACTTTAATAAACAAAATATTGAAAGATCTACAAAATGAAAATCCGAGTCAAACTCCTAAAAATTTAATTATTAATTTGATTAAAGCAAAAAATCATACTAGGATAATATCATACTACTCATTAATTAACTCTTTTCTTCTTAATCTAAGAATGGGAAAACTTCCATAAACAACTTCAGAAGCTGAGAAAGGTCTAATTTATGAATAAGTAGAAAAAATAAATAATGAAGCAAGTAGAAAACTTAATAAAGAAAACTTAATTAAGAAGGCTTCTCTAATTCTTTATCCTATAAGCGTTTTTTAGTAAACATACAATTAAAGGAATAAATCCTATGCTAGTATCAATCTACAAAGTATTGGTGTATTTTCTAGAAATTAACATGTCTAACCCTAAATTCAATGTAAAAAATGGTGAATTAAACTAAACCAGAGATACAATTATCAGATATTACAGCGATGATAAATGAAGAAATCAAAGACAAAAGATGCAACTCAAATCATAATTCAAAAACATGCTTTGATTGAAATGAAATACAAAAAGGGATTTTATTAATTAATTTAAAATAATCTAACCTAAGGTCCTAGAGGCTGATGTAACTATTACCTAATTACCAAAACATAACAAATTTCAAATATCCAAAGAAATAAAACTGAAAACAGGTTTAAAAATAAACTAAGAACACTAAAGGTTGGATGGAAGCCTGGATGATAGTCTGGAAGGAAGGTCCTAATACAGTCCAAACACATAGTCCAAATGAAAGGCTGTCTACAGAAAATAATAAAAATAGACCTAAATGGTTTAATTATCAGCTAATTTTTTGCTTATGAAAACAAGATGCATAAAGGACATAATTTAAACCTAATTAATAATTAAAATAATCAAAAGGGATTACTAATCTATGGGTATGAAGAGATTGTTTCTATTATAAAATAAAACAAACTGAAACATTGCTGAATTAATCTATATTTAAACAGAAGTTAACGAAACTAATTCTAACTACAAATCAGACTTAAGACGAACTAAATTTTATCTATCTTTAAATATAACACTAAGCATTTAACCGAAAGAGAAGACTGAAAGGAAAACTGAAAGCAAACTACACGTGACCGGTCACTCTAATTCTATAGGAAAAGGCTACATTAACAACATAATTACATTAACTATAACAAACATATGTCACAGAAAGTAAATAAATAGACAATTATAGTAACATAATCACATGAATGAATTAAAACAAAACTACTTATCTGTGAAAGAGAAAATAACAAAAACATGTACGGACATGGAAGCCACTGGTTGTTGAGGTGCCCACTCAGCAATCAGGAGATGCCTGTCTAACGCCTACACAAACAGAACCTTGAACAACAGAATGTATAGACTTTTATTTAGAATATGGGATAAAATTATAGTGTGCTTAGGGACAAATTACATGCATAAAACTGGAACTGTCAAGTAAAAACTAACTAACTAACTAAATAACTCTCCCCGGCTCTCAAAAGAGGATGGTATATATAGCAGATACAAGAGATGAGCAAGTTGACCCTTTAATGGTTGACTTCTCTCTAAATTTATTCGATATTAAAGGCATATAATAGTTTTCAGGCCAGCGTATGAACATCTTCCTCCTTCAACATGATTCTGATCTTCTTAGTTGACAACTAACACACAAGTTCCTTATTTAGCATGGGTTTAATATTCTTCAGTACACGTCAATCCTCTTCAACATGATCGTGGTGTCAAATCCTTCCTTAGCGTGTCGATGAAGTAGTGTTAAGCACATGTAATGTACACAATGGCGAGTTTATAGAACACAGGCTGTTCATCATTTAAGCACATGGGTTGGTGACATGGTGGAGAACAAGGGTAGCATGAGGGAAATCTTCCAGAACACAGGTCGTTCATTGTTTTAAATGCGCAGACTGGTGGCGAGTTTGGAGGAGGCCACGCACGATTATAGGATAAGAGTGTGCCTTCTTTAAGTGCGTGGATAGTGAGCAGCTTGGTGTTCGAAAAAATCAACACATCGACGATCCTTTTAAACTGCTGATCATGTTATCACCTAGGCACATTGTCAACAAAACGGTTTGCAGATTGCTTCAATGTTTAATACTTGAGATCAATTATGGACAGCACGGTGGATGATGGTTGCGCATGGATGGCTGAATTCTTTTCTATTTTAATTAGCTGAAAACTAATATGTCTTTTATAAGCTTTCCCAAAAACTATAAATATGCAAAGAAATACATAAATTAATAGATATATTAAATATGCTTTAAATAATAGAAATTTATGTCAATAAAGTTGTAAAAATAATGTTAATAACCAGAGTTGCGTAAACATCAAACGTGTTCTTACCTCATGATAAATAATGATCTGCATGACATAAAATACACGAAAGATAATAAAATATGCATTTAAATGTGTTATTTTAATGCCAAAGATGATAACAAAATGAGGCTTAAAATTCCTCCAAATCGGAGAAATGCCAGGTCCCACTGAGCAAAGAAAAATATAAGAGATCATATGGTCAAAGAGAACTTTGAAATGTGAGCCAGCAACAGGCATATACATGAATGAGTGAGTTCATAAAATTTATAATTAGATCAATCATGTCCAAAGTAAAACTTTGGATAAGTTGAACATATGACACAAAAGGTATAGAATTAATCATTTGATAGTTTACATACATGATTGAGTAAAACAATAGGGTTACTAACAGTGAAATGATAACTAAAAAATTTTTAAGGTCAAAGCATTCTCATGGAGGTAAAAATTATTTGCCAAAAACAGAATTTGTTTAGCAAATTTTAGTCATAAGTGCTATAATATCACCAAGTTTAGATTGTCATGTGGTATTTCATTTTGATTATCCTTCAATCCTTCATATAGTCCTCCATATTGATCTTCTGTAAAAATATATTTCACGTTATAACCAAGTTCCATTGCTAATTTATCGTGAAAAACACTTATCATTTTGTCAGAGAAAATAGATCTGTCATAAATAATGAAAATAAAAACAATCTAATTTTTTAAAAACAATCTATTTTTTCCTAATCCTCCTTCCCCCAAACCAAAGGTATGGCGTGTCCTCAATCCATGAGAAAGAAGATTCAATTGTTCCATATAAAAATAGTGCTATCATGCTGTTTTATTATTTTGTAAAAACAAAAAACTAACTAGTAAATGGAAATGATTCAGATATGTATATTCATGAAAAATATAATAGTGCTTAGAAAGACCACTTAAATGGTGATAAGATAACTAAAAGCATGACATAGGAAAATCTAGTCATCTGTGCCTTAATTTAAAGATATCTTGTCATCATAGGATATTTTGAGTTTACCTCGGAGTGTGTGAGATTTTATAGCTATGGGTTCCATTTCTAGGATAATGACATCCTAGGTATTTGTTGAAGTAGATAGCTAGGTCCAATCCCAACTTATAATGATTCTCAAATGACATTAAAAACAATCGGCCTTAAAATAAAATTTGAAAAATTTTCTTCATATTTATCATTATTCTCCGAATCATGTGCATAGTAGTGCATTTACCAGATCTCTTTTACCTGATATTGCCCCACTGCTAGCAGGCCTATTCAGTACCTAGATAGGTTTATCTTGGTACCATGCAAGCATAGTCCCGCTGCCAGCGAGCCTGTTCAGTACCCTGATGGGTTTACTTGCATTTATCGAGCTTCCTTGTTTTAAGTTTTTACTTAGCATTGACCTGCTGCCAGCAGTCCTGTTCAGCACCCCAGTGGGTTTTCCTTGTATAATGATTTTAAGTATATGGAAGTTGATTGGTACTAGAGCATGCTAAGCCTTGCTAAAACACATAATTCAATTTTGCAAAATAAACTTACAAATACTTTTCATACTGGCCTTAATCATAAATCATGTCAAAAGAGAATAACTTAAAGTTGTTCTTTGAACTTAAAATCCTTCTTCGTGAAATGTAAATAATGTTCCCCACATGCAAAAATTCCACCTACTATCGAGTTATCACATAAAGATATTTTAAGAGACAAATTTTGATAACAAGTATAGGATAAACTAGTAATCCATAGGTATAAGGTGAGATTCGAAAAACATAATAATGAGAGTAAGTCTTATCACACAACTATTTAAAATAGAAAATCATAAATATACATGTCTGAATCAAAATATCAAAAACTATCTGAATCATAAAAGGAACGGTTAATAATGATGTACACAAAATTATTATCACTATAAGCTGCAATTTTTAAGAAAGGTTTAAGATATTTTACGATCATAAATTGTCTTTCAGATAATACTCCATGAGCTTCTTATAGATAAAATTCTTATAATCAGACAACAAAACCACTTGTTAGATGATTCATAATTTTTTATAAAAACATATATAACATTATGGAAAGAAAAAGAGTCACATGTAGTAACTCTTATTAATTTAATAAAACAAAAATATATTTACATAATATATTATTCTACTAAAAAGAAAGAAAACAATTCAAGTATATGAATTCTTCCAATGTAACCATGTTTGAAGCAAAATTATAAATATACATTTATCCACATATAAGAAAAATATTACAATGATTACCAGGATATGAAGAATCAATCGAGCTGGCTTGGTTCCCTCTTGGAACCATATTTCAATGTGACTTACGTATTCTATGTTTTCTTCTTCATTTGTCATGTCACGAGATCTTTCATTGAACTCTAGGATGTATAAAGAATCTAAGTTTGGTGATGGGGAATATTCAGATTCTAATGTCCCTCCCTCATCGAATGAGAGACATTCCAGGTTGATCTTGTCCTCTTGTGGAAAAGGCCAAGTAGAACATTCTCTTTCTTTTGTAGCCTTTACAATCCCTTGATCTATAACCTCTCCAAATCTCGTATGAATTTCTTGCAATAATGTTGGGGAGGTAGGTAAGGTGGATAAATGTTGTAGCTCAACATTGTAAGCATATTGTACTGCTTTATTGTTGCTAGAATGTGGATTGGATTGAACAGGAATGTGCGTAGGGCATAGAGGAGATTTATGAGAAGGTAATTGCGGCAGGTGTAATTGACTAGCTTGTGTGGTTGATCCTGCCTGGAAAATGGGGTATTGTTGAAAATATCGTAGAACAGGAAGTGTTGCATCATAAGAGAGAGTATCCCTATGATAATCAGATGGGACAAGAAGGATTTGTGAACAAGGTTGACAGGGGTTAGGATGAGGCTGAGAAGAGGGTATATTTTTACTAATCTTGAATTTTCCTCTTAAATACCTTCTACATAATTCACAAAAATTATCATATGATAACTAAAATACATCACCTATTCCCATCAGACTTAAAATTTCTAGATATTCATTTTTTATGCCTTTGAGTAAAAGTTTTTTTAAGGTATTTTCCCCCAACTGTCTTAGTTTTGATCTTTGATGGTTGTATTGAAAGCGTTCGACATAAGTTTCCAAATTTTCTTCTTCTGCCTGTGTTATTTCAAAGATTTCCTCATTGACCTTGCAATAATCTCGGTATCTTTTCAAGAACATATGTTTCATGTCTTCCCAAGTTTGAATGCAATTCCCTCCTAGGCTCATGAACCATTGGAGGGCTGCTCCTTTCAAAGTAAGAGGAAAAAAATAGTTATTTTGAACATTATATGCTCTACAAAGTATTTCCAATTGAAATAAAAATTCATCGGGGGCTTCATTCTCTAGTTCATGAAAATTTGGAAAAATGGATGGGGGAACGTACTATATTTGTGCCACTCCTCCTGGATCTCTAATAGGGAATTCAAAGGTAACAACTTCTTCATCCTTCTCTCCTACCATATCTTCCCACAATGTAAATAGTTTTCCATGTGTTATCTTAAAGCTCCCCTTTTAAATGTTCCTGTTAGTTTGTTAGCAGAATGGGTGGCACTTACTACACCTGTAAGTGATTTAATTGTAAAATAAGTCCTACACTCGCATACGAGTAAATTATATGAAAATAAATTACCTAAAGGAACACATACATCGAATTGAACTTATGAAAAAGTAAACTTTCTACGTTTGCGAAAAGAAAAGTACGCTTAAGGGAAATAAATCAAACTTTGCGTAAAGTAAACACACTTGTGTGAAAAAGGAACAACAAGTCTTTGGGGAGACCCACTAAAGCGGATGCATCAAGCTGTCACACTATGGGAATTCCATAATGAAGTCGTCTTTGCGTCTTATCGTCTCCCCTTCCCCTTACTGTGTAACGTAAAGGAAACCTATCTATCCTTATCTATCTAGACTCTGTACATGAAAAACTAAACTAAAGGAAAACCTAGACTACTGCTACTACCGGGTTTGGGGGCACCTATTATAACAGATGTGTAGGTTCTTACCTCTCATCTTACTGCTCCCCTGCTACCAACCTATCACTAAACTTCATAAGAAAATTCTATTTTTTTCTACCTTACAGAACAACTCCTTGGCAACGGCACGAAAATGTTGGGTGTGTTCTAAAATACACCTAATATTTAATTATCGACCAGGGTTTGTAGGCTTAGAGTTGCTACAAAATATATGCAAAGGTAGAGGGGTTCCTAGGGCATTGTAGAAATACTTTAATAAACAAAAGAATGAAAGATCTACAAAATGAAAGGCCGAGTAAAAATCATAGAAATTTAATTATTAATGTGATTAAAGAAAAATATCATACTAGGATAATATCATACTACTCATTAATTAACTCTTCTTCTTCTTAATCTAAGAATGGGAAAACATTCATAAACAACTTCAGAAACTGAGAAAGGTCTAATTTATGAATAAGTAGAAAAAATCAATAATGAAGCAAGTAGAAAACTTAATTAAGAAGACTTCTCTAATTCTTTAGCCTATAAGCGTTTTTTAGTAAACATACAATTAAAGGAATAAATCCTATGCTAGTATCAATCTATAAAGTATTGGTGTATTTTCCATAAAATAACATATCTAACCCTAAATTCATTGTAAAAAATGCTGAATTAAACTAAACCAAAGATACAATTATCAGATATTACAACGATGATAAATGAGGAAATCAAAGACAAAAGATGCAACTCAAATCATAATTCAAAAACATGCTTTGATTGAAAAGAAATACAATAAGGGATTTCATTAAGTACTTTAAAATAATCTAACCTAAGGTCCTAGAGGTTGATGTAACTATTACCTAATTACCAAAACATAACAAATTTCAAAAATCCAAAGAAACAAAACTAAAAACAGGTTAAAAAATAAACTAAGAACACCAAAGGTTGGATGGAAGGCTGGACGATAGTCTGGAAGGAAGGTCCAAATATAGTCCAAACACACAGTCCGAATGAGAGGTTGTATATAGAGAATAATAAAAACAGACCTAAACGATTTAATTATCAGTTGATTTTGTTCATAGGAAAACAAGATGCATAAAGGAAATAATTTAAACCTAATTAATAATTAAATTAATCAAAAGGGATTACTAATCTATGGGTATGAAGAGATTGTTTCTATTATAAAATAAAACAAACTAAAACATTGATGAATTAATCTATATTTAAACAAAAGTTAACGAAACTAATTCTAACTACAAATCAGACCTAAGAGGAACTAAATTTTATCTATCTATAAATATAACATTAAGCATTTAACCAAAAGAGAAGACTGAAAGGAAAACTGAAAGAAAACTAAACGTGACCGGTCACTCTAATTCTATAGGAAAAGACTACATTAACAACATAATTACATTAACTATAACAAACATATGTCACATAAAGTAAATAAATGGACAATTATAGTAACATAATCACATGAACAAATTAAAACAAAACTACTTATCTATGAAAGAGAAAATAACAAAAACACGTACGGACATGGAAGCCACTTGTTGTTGAGGGGCCCTCTCAGCAATCAAGGGATGCCTGTCTAACGCCTACACAAATAGAACCATGAATAGCATAATGTATAGACTTTTATTTAGAATATGGGACAAAATTATAGTGTGCGTAGGGACAAATTACATGCATAAAACTAGAACTGCCAAGTAAAAAAAAATTAACTAACTAACTAACTCTCCCCAGCTCTCAAAAGAGGCTGGTATATATAGCATATACAAGATATGAGCAAGTCGACCCTTTAGTGGTCGAATACTCTCTAAATTTAGTCGATATTAAAGGCATATAACAGTTTACAGGCTAGTGTATGAACATCATCCTCCTTCAACGTGATTCTGATCTTTTTAGTGGACAAGCAACACACAAGTTCCTTATTTAGCATGGGTTTAATCTTCTTCAGTACACGTCAATCCTCTTCAACATGATCATGGAGTCAATTCCTTCCTTAGTGTGCTGATGAAGTAGTGTTAAGCACAGGTAATGTACACGATGGCAAGTTTATAGAACACAGGTTATTCAGCATTTAAGCGCATGGGTTGGTGACATGGTGACGAACAAGGGTAGCATGAGGGAAATCTTCCACAATGCAGGTCTTTCATCGTTTTAAATGTGTAGATTGGTGGAAAGTTTGGATGAGGCCACACACGATTCTAGGATAAGAGTGCGCCTTCTTTAAGTGCGTGGGCAGTGAGCAGCTTGTTGTTGGGCAAAATCAAAGCATCGACAATCCTTTTAAATTGTTGATCATGTTATCACCTGGGCACATGGTCAACAAAATAGTTTGTAGATTGCTTCAATGTTTAATACTTGAGATCGGTTATGGATAGCACGCTGGATGATGGTTGTGCATGCCTGGCTGAAAACTAATATGTCTTTTATAAGCTTGTCCAAAAACTGTAAATCTGCAAACAAATACATAAATTAATAGATATATTAACTATGATTTAAATAATAGAAATTTAAGTCAATAAAGTTGTAAAAATAATGTTAATAACCAGATTTGCGTAAACATCAAATTCATTCTTACCTCATGCTAAATAATGATCTGCATGATATAAAATACATGAAATATAATAAAATATGCATTTAAATGTGTTATTTTAATGCCAAAAATGATAACAAAATGAGGCTCAACAGACTGCAATCCCCAAGGTACTATTATAAACTCTAAATCTCATTCCTAGAGAAAGATGTGTTGCATTCGATAGGAAGATATTTGTTGGAAGGAAGGCATTAACACATCCTCCATCATCCAACACGATGTAAGTTAAATACTAAATGGCTTTGAAATTGGTACTGGATTTCAAGACAAGGACTGCCGAAGAGATGCTGTAATGAACTGATACTAGGGAATGGACCACACAAAAGGTCAAGGAAACTACAAAATGGATGACAAAGGTTTAATCCTTGAATAGTGAGCATGACACAAAAGTGACTTAGACATTTTTTGACACGAAAGGACCAACGACACATTAGAGGAAATTTCAATTTAAAATGGGCCTTCCAAAAATAATACAAATTCCATGTCATCATGTATTAGCCAATCAAAATGCTTTAAAACTAAAAAAGGGAGCACCTCTTAAACAATTTTTTAATATAAATTTGGGGATAGGTATCATAAATAAAACTACTTTTTTTGTTCGTATTTTTGACGTATCTCCCTATTTTTTAACTCAAATTTCGATCGAAAAAGCTCGTTGGATGCGGAATTAAATTTCGCATCCAACGAGTACCCACTTGGAATAATTTTGATGAACCCCTATACCCCAAAAATAATAAATACCTTAAAAACGTGATGATGATGACATCATCATCACGTTTTTCATCTATTTCTTGTTTTTGGGGTAGCGATGCCCATCAAAAGTATGCCAAGTGGGTACTTGTTGGATGCGGAATTTAATTCCACATCCAACGATCTCTCACAATCGAAATTTGAGTAAACAAACAAGGATATATGTCGAAAATACAAACAAATAAATAACTTTTTCTTTTCTTCCTCCAAAATTAATAAATATTATTTTATTATTTTAACTATTGTTTTGTTAATTTTCCTTAGGAGGCCCATTTTGAGTTGAAATTTCCTCTAATGCAAATCTGCAATGTAGAAGACATTGACATATTCCCCATATAATTGGAAAAGAGACCAATTGGAGGAGTAAGAAACTCTGAATTGGGATAAGGTAAAAAAAATAGGACCCAACTGTTGATAGACTCAAAACTGGTGTTTTGTTCAAGGAGACAAGACTTGCTGTCATGATGTAAAAAAATGTGAATGAACTTCCCTTCCCTATTTCTTGTAAAGGTTTAATGAGTCCAAGAAAGCCAACTCGGGACCTTCTTCATTTTTTGCAAGCTCGAAGAAGAGAAAAAAGAATGCTTAGTAAAGAACTGATTTGTGGATTTTACGAGACCGAATTAGTGAATGCTTGACGGTGTTTTCATAGTTTAGAGAGTCTAAAAACTCCAAAGAAGAATCCAATGGGGGTTCTTTTTCATTAATTTAGTCTCCTATGTCCGAAAAAGTATAAAACAACACAAAGGAGAACTCTCTTAGTCTAGGTGAACTAAGGCACACATTTTTCGTACTTAGCCGGGGAGGTCCGAAAAAGGTTAAATTACCACCTACCCAACGCTCCTTCAAAATATAGCTTGAGTTTAACGTGTGTGAAGGAAGGAAAGATAACTCAGAAATATCCATTTGATTATGAGAAATGGGGCTTACAATAGTAATCTCGATGCTTTGTTCTTTAGGTTTTAGCGAGCATGAAAAAGACATAAAGTACGCTCAAAATATTTTTCATGTTTGGGTTCCAAGCATGAAAAAGAGGAAACTAAGCTCATACTGAGTGCTCCTTTTCTGTAAATTTAGTCCATCAAGTCCAGAAAAGCGATAAACCTATTCCTGAGAATACTCTTCTCAGTTTCAAAGAAAAGAGGGTGTTCCTTTTTCATATTTTTCCACATGTTCTGAAAAAGAAACAACCTACCACTGATGTGGATGCCCATTCACATATGCTTAACGAGCCTGAACGGACAAGTTTACTTGGCAGTCAATTTTATTTTGAGTCTGAAAAAGTCAACTCGCGGCCTCCTTACTATTTTTATCGAGCTCGAAGGAGAGCAAAAAGAATGCTCTAAATGTGAGGAGACGAGTGTCATAGGAAAGAGAAACTAGTTCCAAGCGCAAGGAAAAAAAATACAAGGCTGAGCGATGATGAGAGCAGAGATGAGGGCTTATACAACGAGCTAAAAGCATGGAAGATGGCATCAGGATCATAAGCACGAGCAAGGCACATGCAAACATAGTTACAGCTTGAGAAAGAAGACAAGTCCAGTAAATAGTTGTGAATCCAACTAAGAATCTTGTCTCTAAGAAACAGCAACATCAGGATCATACTCAGAAGAAAAGATCCAATGCATGTCACTTTGGTAGAAACACATGCAACTTTGTTATCTTCTATAAAAGGCGTAATCAAGGAAGAATCAACCAAAGAGGACTCTATAGTTCCAAGGCTCAAAGGTTTATGATCAACAAGATCAACCTCATAAGAAAAGAAAAGATCAGCAAGGGAGATAGAGTCTATAGGAACAAACTCAATATCAAAGTAGTTTAAAAATTCATAAGAAAAATCAAACTCATCAGGATCACTAACTTGTTGTTTGAAAGGATAGTACACAAACTCAGAAATACCAACATAAGAAGACTAATCCATGGGAATATCAAGCTTACTGAGAAAATCAGGGTTAGACTTAGTCACAACTAAACCAACATCCAAAAGAAGGTCAGACTGTATCAAAGACTCTAGGAAGACTTCATCCGAAGGAAGGAGATCATCCAAGATAGGACATATGTAGTAAGCATGAAAACAGAGTCTACTTCTCAGTAGCAATTGAACACAAAGGACATGAGGCCACATAGCTCAACCATGGTGGGGTAGTGTCTATAGAAACAATGGGAATCAATAAATAAAATACCTGGTGTCTAGTTGGGTTAGGAGAGGGATCAAGAAAATCCAACTGATCGAAAGTGACAATTTCTTCGCCATGACTAAAGTACATCACACAAATGAATGTTAACACCACAGCTTTCATGGCATAGATATAATAACGTTATAGGAGCATTTTGAATTCCAATGGGTCTTCTATCACCATAAATTCAACTAACATGGTCTTCCCACCCAAAGTAACAGGTGTTTGAGCAATAATTTCCAACGCTATACTAGTTCTTCTATCAAATGCCAGTAACTGACTAGCAGTTGACACAACGCTGGGAGAACCCATGCCTCACCAAGAAAAAGAAGACAATATACTAACTGAGGCTCCTTCATCAACAAATAATGAGCAATAATGTATTTTCCAACTTTAACCTTTATTTAGAAAGGTGCATCAGAAGGAAGGCGCGACTCAACTAGGCTATCACAATCAAAGGAAGCAATCTGAGAGCTTGGTGTGGGTTCATCCGAAACAAGTTCAGTGCCCCCTTGTTCAATAATTTCCAAACTGGTAATGAAGAAAATGTGAATGGAATACACTTCACTCTCCGAAATAAGAGTGTGATTGATCGACAATGGAATTGATTCAATCACTTCATGAAATCCACTCTCCAAAGGGAGAGTGGAATCCACCAAAGGTGACATTGGTTCAATCACATAAGAGTCACTCTCCAAAAGAAGAGTGGAGTGAACCAAATACTGGGAAGGTTTGACCACTAGATCAACCAAAGGTTTAGTAGGATGTTGAGAAACTATAGGTTGTTCAGGAGAAGGAAATTCTTGAGTCTCGGACCACACTCTTTGCACCTCTACGATAGCAGGGCACTGGTGAGTAAGATGATCTCCCTCACATAGCTTACAAGGGAACTTAAGTTTGCACTTTGAATGGCCAGTTTTCTCAACGATTTCAGTGTGACTAGCAGTGGTTAATCATTTTCTCTCGGCATGACCTACAGAGGATGAGAGTTTTCCCCCAGCATGACCACTAGAGGCTAGGTGACTGGGTCCAACCTAACAAAGAGAGACCATTTGTTGAAAAAATTTAGGATGTTCACAAATAGGATGACCATGAAACCAAAATATTCATACCTCCGCGATGGAAGGGAATTTATAAGCAAGGTGGTCTCCCTCACAAATCTTACAAGTAAACTTGGTCTTGTGTTTTGAATGATTAGTCTTTTGAATAGTGTCAACATGACTCACAGTGGATGACTGTTTGTCCTCAGCATGAACCACAGAGGCTGAGAGACTGCCCCCAACATAACATGCAGAGGCTGAGAGACTAGTTCCAATATGACCTATAGAGGTTGGATGGGCACCAACAACATGAACTGTAGAGGTTGAATGGTTAGGATCAACATGCTTCACAACAGTTGAGTGTGTGCCCCCAGCATGAACTATAGAGGCTAGGTGGTTGGGTCCAACATGACATGTATAGGTTGGATGAGGAGGTTTAAATTGACCATCAGAGGTTGAACAAGTTTCCTCAGTATGAACTACAGAGGCTGAGTGATTGGATCCAACGTGACCTGGAAAGGTTAGAAGGTTCCCACCATCATGATCAACAGAGGCTGGATGGTGAAGATTAACTTGACTTGCAGAGGTTGAGTGCTTAGATCCAACATGACCTACAGAGGTTGGATAGGTTCCCCCGGCATGAACTGCAGAGGATGGGTGGTGAGGTTCATCTTGACCTGCAGAGGTTGAATGAATGACCCCTTGCATATGTGCATTCTTCCTATTCTTCCTTCTTTTACTATTTTTAGATTGCCGGTTACTAGTGTCAGTACTTTCACTGCATGAGGTAGAAGGAGGAGAAGAAGCTATAGGTGAAGGGAAAGTAGTGTTTTGGTTCCATTGATATAAGGATATTAATTGAGAAGCATTAGGATCATTTAGGATAATTGGAGTGGAAAACAACCACACCGACTGACCTAGGGTGAATCCAGGTAGATTCAAGGTGGCCATCAAAGGAACACCAACATTCCCTGTGAGAGGAATAGTACAAGGAGTTCCTATCATGAGGATCTCTTTCTTGGAATCCAAAGGGGTGTTATCCATAGCTTGAAATAAGGAGACAAAGTATGAGTTCGACATGTAATGAACAGTACAAAGAACAGACCACTAGAAAAATACCTAATAAGAAGAAAGCTGATAAATGGTTACTTGGAATCCCTGTAGATGTTCTTAGACACAAGTGGAGGAATCACTGAATGTCCCTCTGACACCTTATACCAGGGTTACCTTCCAAGCCCATCCAAGGTAGACTAGAAATAGCATTTCGGTATACCTGTGTATGAACGCTAATGTCAGAGAGACTAAAGGCTACTGCAAATATACTGAGAGTCTGAGGGTATAGTCGTAAACCTTATTCGTATGCATGGGAAGGGTAGCAAAGCCCGAAAACCCATCAACAATGACACTGCACGAGGCCCAAGAGGTGGTATTGACAGAAGTCTCTAGATGCGTAAAAATATTGATCTACGCTTGAACAAGGAATCACAGGGTTATCTCCTTAGTCCAGGTCCTCACACGGCCTCGTGCTGAACTCTCATTTGATAGGATCTTCCCAGATACTATCAACATAGAGGAGGATTTACCTAGTGATTGGCCAACTACGTCTCAAATAAAATACTTGTGGAGAGTTAAAACTCCCTAATCAACAAGTCTAGCCTAAGATAATTGGTGTAGGAGCCTAAAAAATAAAACTTACTAATAATTTTTAATTATGTCGTTCTTTTTAATAAGAATTTTTTAGTCAGAGGAAAATGGCATGAAACTTATGTGGTGTTTTGACTCAAAGTTGAAACAAAATGACTAAGGAAAGAGAAATTAAATGTAAAAAGCAAAAACTGTTATCTTTATTTTTCAAATAGAAATTTGAAAGCCACAAAAGAACAATTTATTTTTATTTTTTCAAAAATAATGATATGCAGTGCATTAAATAGAAAAACCGAATCTACATGCATATTAAACAACTATATGTTCTTTCTCTTTTTCTTTTATAAATTCAAAAGAAAACTACCTACAAACTAAAGCATGTAGATAACAAGAACAAAGCAAAAGGAACTTTGCTATACAACCACCAAACAAACTCTAGAATGCCCTAAAATTAGTATAAACCCTACTTGGAAGGAAGGCTTCCATAAGGGACAATTCAACTATTTTGGCATGGTGAAGTTAACCAACAAAAGAAGAAGGAAACAAACACCAACAAGCTTCTGAGTTTAGACAAAGATTACTAACAGAGGCTAACCAGAAACATATGCAAAAAAATAATCCAAGCAAAGGGGGTGGGGGGATGAGCAAAGAGAAAATAATAATTCTAAAGAAGAACTTACCACGTAGATAAAGAACACCCAAAAGGGATGACACTAACTCCCTAGAGTTATGTACCTTCAAAGGACCCCAAAAGACCTACCATACAACCCTCAAACAGTAGAAAAACCACAAAATGAGGAAAAAACAGTGTTTCTGAGGCACATGCAGGTTGTACTACTGACAGGTCACATGTCATATGTAGGTTAACAGTATAGTAGGTCACATGTACAAACTAGACACACGACTGTTTAGTCTACAACTTGCGTATGGGTGGGAAAAGGCTAAAACAAAAAGCCAAAAACTGCCTTAGGAAGGTAGGGGAGGTGTACTATCAGACTGACAAGGTGTTCCTAAGTGGAAATAAGGACCTAAAAAATTTCAAAAGACTAGAATAAAGATAGATAAACCCCAAATATACAAGGCTCTCCCTAGTGGATTCATTAGTTTTGTTGTAAAGGAAAGTTTCCTGTGGCTAGGGTTTAAGAGGCCATCAACGTACTGGGGTTAAAAGAGAGATGCATGTAGTTCTACAAGCATATATAAGAAATATTCATAGATTAGAATGGTTCATACCTTATCCAAATGAAGGTTTATCTAAGCAGCCCTTCAATCCTCGTCTTTCTCCTTTTGCTCCAAGAGACTTGCAAAACGAGTTATACGTTCCTCAAACCAACATGACCACATATAAAGCAACGATAATCAAATAAATATTAAATAATAATATGCTTAACATAAACATCTGATCACAAATAGAGATTCAATCACACATTGAACAATGATTTGGGAAGAAGAAGGACATCACATCTTTATTAATCATGGAAATAAGTACAAATATACCTTCTCTTTAAGTTGGGCACCTCACGAAACCTTGATATGGTTCTACTGCTTCTCTTCTCCAAGGAACTCAGCCTCCAATATCTACAACACAAGGAGATAGATTCTAGGGAAAAGGTGGGGGGAATGAGAGTCCCAATTCCTCCAGCATAACAATGAAAAGATTCAAGTCCCTTCCCATCGACCTTCCTACCTCTATTTATATGTTTCTGAAGAGATAGGGTTGAAAGCAAAGTAGTTACAACTGAAGGAGTCAGTTGCATAACCACCCAAACTACCCAAACTTCGAGAAACTTAGTTTTTTTATGTCTACAGGAAAAACACGTGGGTTTCAGAGACAACATTTGCATACTTAGGAGGTACATGTGGGTTGCAATGTAAATCGTATTTAGGGAACACATGGGTATTATATATAACAAGTCACATGCAACACATGGGTTTCCTTAAGGAAACTTTTGTGTACATAAAAAAATCTCATGTTTAGGGTACTTCTAGAAATTTTCAGACTTTGGTGTCTACTGGAAAGTTTTATCTAAATCAAATACATTTCGAACAATGCATAGAAGCGGTCAAACGAAGTTAGGTGTTTTTTCGGTGACTTTTAGTGACTTTCATGAAGTATCATCATGGAAGTGTTGACATGCGACAGAATCATGGGAAAGTGGTCACAAGAGGATATGTGTCATTTTGGGATATAACAGCAATGATTAACGAAACTAAATGGGTACTTTGAGATTGATTTGTCTCATATGTGGCTACCTTATAAGAATAGTCAAAATCAGATTAAGGTAATGAGGGAACCACATATGAAACAAAACGTAACTCAATTGGAGGGAAAACATGAACCTGTAAATTCTCATATTTAGTATTGGGTAAGTACTTTTTAGAGCTTGAGCCATGGAATTATCAAGTTGAAGAGACCAGTTGTGAATCAGACACACAATCTGATCTCCTTCAATTTTCACGGACTGATGATATTGATTGTAATATAGTAAATTTAGTTTCTAACATAGGAAGTAACAATAATAAGGTAGATTTAAAAGATAGATTTTGGTTTTATAATTTGATGGTTCCAAAAAAAAAGAGGGATCAGGGGCCGGTTGTGTCCTGAATGACTTAGAAAAGAATAAAAAATTTCTCTCTTGTAGACTAGAGTTTGAATGTACAAATAATACTGTTGAGCATAAAGCTCTAGTCTAGGGCCTCAGAAAAGCCATTGAATTTAATGTTAAGAACTTTAAAGTTTTTGGTGACTCTGATATATTAGTTAGATAGGTCAGAGATAAAATAAATTTTTTATCGCCACATCTGAAAGGATATCAATCTGAAGTCTAGAATATGATTTCACATTTTATTGCTTTAAATATAAATTGAATTCCTAGATTACAAAATGTTGTAGTTGATTTCTTATCTCTTTCTGCTACTAGGTTAGTGCCTACTAATAACAAATGTGCTATTGAACTTATTTCCAGACCAATAGTACCAGATAATGTTACAAATATGAGGGTGTTCGATGATGATGAGAAAATTATGGATTTCTTGACAAATAATGAAAATTTCAAAGACTCTATGATTGATGATGAAGAACATCAAGAAAATCTACAAAACGAAGAAGTAACCAAAGGAAAGTTTTTTCCCAAAGGAGTATGGACAATAGAAGGGATGTTTGACTTACATAAAAAATTTAAAAATCCAACCAATGTCAATACTAACAGTTCATCTATGCAATATGAACTGATCAATTTAGGGACAGAGGATGAGCCCAAATACGTGAACTTGGGAAAGTGTTGCTCACCCAGAGACAGGAGCAGGCTTATCAATTTGTTTCAGCAATACAAAGATATATTTTCTTGGTCATATGAATAATTGAAGACATATTAAACAAGTATCATTCAACACGTTATTCCCATTAAAGAGGGCGTAAAACCATTCCAACAACAACTGAGGAAAATGCATCCAAAGTTGGAACCTTTAATCCAAAATGAGGTAAAGAAATTAATTAATGCAAAGATTATTTTTAGAATCCGACATTCAGAATGGGTAGCCAATTTGGTTCTAGTGATGAAGATGTCAGGAGAAATAATATTATGTGTCGACTTCCAAATTCTAAACAAATCTTGAGATAAAGATAACTACCCAGTTCCACCAATGGAACAAATTCTCCAAATGGTATCAGGTTCAAAATTGTTCTCCTTATTAGATGGATTTTCAGTCTATAACCAAGTATTGGTGGCTGAGCAAGATAGGATGAAAAATACATTTTGAACGAAGTGGGGAACATTCTCTTATAGAAGAATTCCATTTGGTCTAATCAATGCTAGAGCTATGTTTTAGAGGGAAATGGATATCACTTTTCGTCGATTAATCAGCTACAGTGTGGTGGTATATCTAGATGATGTGACAGTTTTCTTTAAGAAAAGAGAAGATCATGTTTTTCATTTAAAACAAATTTTCGATCGCTGTAGAAAATATGGCATATCTTTGAATCCAAAGAAAAGAATTTTCGTTGTTTTAAAGGGAAAACTCTAGGGTTATATCATTTCAAAAAAGGGAATCTATGTAGACCCAGAAATAATAGAAGTTAGATCTCAGATTCCCTTACCCCATAACAAAAAAGGTATGCAATCATTTATGGGAATGATAAATTTTGTTTGAAGGTTTGTTCCATACTTTGCACAAATCATGAAACCTTTGCAACAAATGGTGAAGCAAAGTGTGCAATTTAAATGGACCGATGTGGAAAAGGGTTCCTTTAATGAAATTAAAGCAACAATAACTCATGCACCTTCTTTAAGAATTCCTGATTTTGAAAAGGATTTTATTATGTACACTTTCGCTTCAAACAACTCACTTACAACAGTTCTCACACATAAGGGAGAATTGGGAGATGAGTACCCAATATCATTTATGCGCACCAGATTACGAGGGGCTGAATTGAATTACCCTGCCGTAGAAAAAAACACATATGAAGTCTTTAAAGAAGTAAAAGCATTCAAACCTTACATTTTGAAGAATAGAACCAAGGTGGTCATCCCTCACCCTGCTGTCAAAACCCTCTTCGTACAAAAATAATTGGGTGAATAAAGAGGGAACTGGGTGACAACATTGTAAGAGTATGATTTAGAATTCAAAGAAAACACTATTATTAAAGATCAAGGGTTGTGTAATTTAATTTCATAAAGTAATAGTAATGAATATTGTGAATGGGAAAATGAAGTAGAGTTAAACATGGTTGATGTATGTCCTATATTTATTGCTCTCGAATCTTGGTATAGAGACCTGGTGCATTACCTCCAACATAGATATTTACAAGAGCATTGGAACTCTAAGCAATGAAGGGGACTCCGTCTAAATTCATCCTCTTACCAAATAATCGATGGATTTCTTTTCATGAAAAACTATTATGGAGTATTCATGATATGCCTAGAGTAGGAAGATGCCTCCAAATTCATTAAGGTAGTGCATGATGGCCCTGCTAGAGGACATTTCTCTAGAGATACTACTTCTCACAAGATCCTTAGGGATGGCTATTATTGACCAACATTATTTAAAGATTCTAATGCCTATGCAAGAAAGTGCGACATATGTCAAAGGAGCAGTGGGAGATTAACAAAAGAAGCTGGGCCATTGCAACCTGTCATTATTTTAGAGCCTTTCAAACAATGGGGTATAAACATCATCGGGGAAATCAATCTAAATTCTTCACTGCAGCATAAATATATCCTCATAGCGATGGATTACTTCATAATATGAGTAGAATTAGTTCCACTACATAAAGTGAATGAGGGTGTGTTCATCAAATTCTTACAAGAAAACATCATGACCAGGTTTCAGGTTCCATTTTCACTTGTTTTTGATAATGCGTCTTATTTTTCATCCATTAAAATAACTGAATTTTCTAGTGAAAAGGGAATCAAATTACATTATTTTGCCAACTATTATCCTCAGGGAAATGGGTTAGTGGAATCAACAAACAAAAATATTCTCAGGATTCTAAAGAAGACTGTTATCGAAAATCAAAGAATTTGGCATGCAACACTTTCCAATGCACTATGGGAAGATAGGGTCACCCCAAAGAACTTCTTAGGAGTGTCCCCTTATACTTTGGTTTATGGGAAAGAGGCTATTTTACCCCCAAACATTCTGCTTCCATCCTCTCAGTTAGCTCAATCCTCATGGGGACCTAGTAGTGAAATTTTACAAGCTCGTATCAACACTTTGCTAAAGCTTGAAGAATCTTGAATTAAGTGTAAAGAAATATTTAAACAACAACAAGAAATTGTCAAGAGCTGGTTTGATAAGTGGAAATTTGGGAATGGTAGTTTTTAGATAAGATACTTGGTTCTAAAGTGGGATCACTCGCATCAAGAGAAGTGAAAACATACTAAATTTCAATATATATGGGTTGGCCCCTATCATATTGCTGAGAAGCTAGGCCCCTCAACCTATAAGTTGCAATATTTACAAGGGCAGGAAGAGAACCTTCCTATTAGTGGCCTTCTTGTCAAGCCACATTTCACCTAGTTCTTTTAGGGAGTCCTTTTGTACATATATTAAAATATTTCTTTTATTTTCTTGTTTCCTACCATTTTATTTATTTTTTCGATTTACTTTAGTTTATTTGATTCTATTTCAGAATAATCTAGCTCAATTTTTGGTGCTTGGGGACACAGGGATATGAATAATTGCAGAATTCTTTGAAATGCAAGAATTGCTTATTGGGAGATATATGCAAGAGTTTGGTCTAAGACAAGATTCTTTAATTAATATACTACTGAAAGGGAATCTATTTCAAGAACACATTGAAGTATTTCTTAAACCTTGCAAACTAACCGATGTGTATGAGGTCTAGAATACTATCTTGGGGCTCCATCCACCTTCACAATAATATCTTTCTGAAAGGTTGTCGCGATAGACCCACATAAAGGAATATTAACTGAGAGGTGTATGGAATTCAAAATAATCCCATGCCACAAAATGAAATACAAAAGGCTTAAGATAAAAAGTCAAAATTCAAAAACAAAAAATAGACATCATGAAGATATACTGAAGAAATAAATCAGTAAAATGAATTGATTGCTCAGAAAGGTTCTTCTCCATTCGTGGGTTGTAACAAGTCATCACCCTCACAGAAGTACATCATGGATGGGATAACCTATATCAACTTATCAAATTAAAATAAGCAATCAAGGAAGACTTGAAATACAAATGTCTTTAATCATCAAAATAATGCGAATGGAATGGGAACGAGGAACAAACGAATGTATCTGTCTAACTTTTCCATGATCTTGTAGTGTCATAACCGGTGGTAACCAAAGATAGAGGTACAAATGAATATAAAAATTTGGTCCCGAGAGAGTTATCAGGAGTTCTAATCCTATTTACCCTACCCAAAAGACTACAATCAATGTGATGCACTGAATTTTATATCCCTAAAGAAGTCTGGTTTTTAAATAATCTTTAAGGAAACCTGGAATAAGTTTCTCCAATTAAGTACCGTATGGAAGTTTTTTGTTTTGAAAAAATATTTTTTTAGAGATCTATGTTCACCAGCTAGTCACCAATTGTTGCTGTTGCAATAACTTCCCCAAAGTATTATAATTTTAGGGCCCCTCCTTCTTATTTCGGTTTTTAGCCTTCCTTAGACTAATTCTCCTACTTGTATTTTTGATTCCATGACTTAGTTTTTTCTTTGATCAAGCCAAAAGAATTTTTTTTTACTAAGTTAAAACTCATCTTTTTCTTCCAACACATCTAAAGAACTCAGTGAGTTGAGCCGACACGTCGGAAGAACTCAGCTTTTCCATCTGATGTTCTTTAGCTGATGTTGCTTTATTTTTTACCAAGGCCTAAGTCTTTATCAGAACTATTTGGAGAGTGCTTGCCAATAGCGTCGGTGAAACTCAGACTTTCGAGATGACACTTCGGAAGATTTTTTCTTTTTTGAGCTGATTTTGTTTGTTTGGTGAGTCTTTATTAGAAACTTTTGACGAGTTTCTATAGACAATGTCAGCGAAACTCAAGATTTTGAGCTGACACTACCGATGAAAACTTACCTTTTGTTTTCGACACTTATTATAGGAAATTTTTTATCCGAATATCCTACCGAGCTTTTCTGATGGTGTAGACAGAACTCAGGGTTAGTAGCCAACATGTTTGACAAAACTTAGAATTTGTTGCTGACATATTTTCATCGAAACTCTTTTGTGAGTTCTTCCAACGGTCTATTTTAGAGATGTTTGATGAGTTGTAGCTGATGTTGTTGGCAAAACTTAGAAATCTCGACCGACATTATCACAAGAAATTCAAATTTTGATGCCGATGTATTGGTAAACTCAGTAAAAGCTTCCAACAAGTATTTTTAAGTTGAGTGTCGAAACGACGTTTTGAACCCTTAGCATTTTTTTACCCCACCTATCGCACTTATTTTTGTTTCAATGTTTTTATGTATATAGCACGGTTGGTTTTACAGTTTGTCACTACAACTCCATTTCAGATGCATCCAGTCGACATTTTCCACTTGGAGCTTTCACATTTCCTCCACCATACCCGCACCTACAGTTTCCAGGTAGGCCCTAAAATATTATCTTTAAACTTATGTTGTTATAAAAGATGGAAGGAAATACATGTTTGGGGGTTTAGGGTTGTAGTTATAGGGTTTTTGTTGTCTACGACCTTATTTCAAAATCCAACCCGAGCATATAGGTCCTCTCCTTTGACTGGTCAAACACCGGATCTTCTCTGAGTTTGTTTCTGGGAAACCCTCGACCACACTAAGCATTATCCACGCCTGATAGCTTAGTCATGATGGGTTTTGTATCTGCCTTTCCTATTACGTTTTATTTTTTCTTTCAAGCGATAGATTTGGGTATGTCAAAACTCTAGGTTTCTATTGATAAAGTTACGCCGGGACAAAATTTTCACCAACTACGCCTTGTTTGGTTTATTTTTGTATGCGGTGACAGAGGAACCCTTGGAAAATGTTGATTTTGAGTGCTGCTATGTGTTAAAACCTAGGGTCGTGGTTTCGTTGCAAGTAGTGTTTCCCTCCTTAGGGCTGGTTTTGTCAAGTGAGGGGTTTTCGTTGATTTTTAGGTGCAAACTAGGGTTTCCAGTTTCCCCAAGGTTCCCTCAGTTTCGAGTCACAAAGCCTTTAGCTTGTTTACTAGATTTTTTCTTACTATTGGAAGTCAAGTGAAGAAGTCTCAGTGTTTTGAGGTTTAAATCCAAATTAATAAAGAGTATAAATAAGCCTACTAAACGTTTTAAACAAAAGCATAGGGAAGTCAATGTGTATTCTTTAAAACTAGACTTGATTATTCTCCTGTATCTTGACCTGATTTGAAGCATAAAATGAATGTATTAGAACAGTGAGGTAAATCCCAAAACAACACCTTCACCTGTACTGCTGGGTTTCATTTAAGTTTTTACCTAATATATATCCTGGATGTAAGTGAAAATGAATGGACAATCTTTGAGAGACATTTCTCTAACTCACAAAATTACTTTTGAATGGCTAATGATGAACTGGTAAATATGTCTCTATGCTCCTTTATCATAATAAACATCAACTAAAATATTACTCTTTGAAATAAACAATAATTTGTTTAAAAAAAAACATTGATATCTTAAGATTCTCATTTCAGTATTTCTTGTTGATATAAATGCATGTTGTTTCAATCACATTGTCACCAAGACATCTCTTGATGTGATCATGCTATAGATTTAGTGCTCACATCACAACTTGCTGAAGAAGACTGGAAAGAAGATGGCTGAGGTCACTTAAGATGATTTAGATGTGGAAGTTATGTCAAGAATGAAATCATTTATAAAGACACAAAGGCCATTAGAGGGGATGAATAGGAGTTTCAGTGGGGTCAAATATATCATATGCTCAATGACCAGAATTTCCTAGATGTAGGCCTAGAAGATATACCTTTATATGAAAACATAAGAAAATCAGGTATCACAAAGGCAACCACGCACCCCAAACTCTTCCCATGTGCTGAGGTAATCAGATGGATCCTACCTCAAACGGACTCAAACACTATGATTATTTCCAACATAGAAGGCCAAGCCTTTGCTTCCTTCACCCCTGCATGGTTGAAAACTACCCTCTCCATAGACTATGATGATGGATGAATGGATGAAAAGTGTGAATTTTATGTCTTTGAATGTGCTAAGCGAATGATGGTAGCATGAAAGAAACTATGCTATAAATCCATCGGTGAGTACAAGACTACAAGTTTATACGCCCCCTACAGGATCATAGCCCTAATTCTAAATAGAATATTTGGTCGAGCGAATGGGAAATTATACAAATTAATTTGGATCTCATTGATATACCATGTGGTTATGCAAGGAGCCATTTTTAACTAGGCGGATATTGTATCAAGCAGCTTGTCATCATGTACATCTATTGTACAAGGAGGCCTGACTTAAATAAAGTCATAATTTTACATGGGCTCTTATTTGATTGATTGTATTTTATTCCTACACCAATTCTCAAAGATCAATTTTAGTTGTAATTACAGCAAGACCCCCATCTATGCTGCCCATCAAATTCTTTGGGCACACAAGTACTCCAGTTTCTATAAGCTCATCTACGAAGAATTTATGATGCCACTGCATGAGCTAATTTTTCTCAAAGAATTTAATTGCATGTCTGAAGGTGTAATGGAGATCATATGTGAATATGGATACTACTATTTATCTAAGGAGGGTACTTATCTGAGGATGTATGGAGGATCTCGAGCTCCATCATTGTTTCTTATATATGCCACGGAGTATGTAGTCCATAAGGAGTCAGTGAGACAATTGTTCATAGATGGATTTGGAAATTTCCTATTCGACATGAAGAAGGAAGTTTTCCCACCACTGTCATTCTCCATTGGCATCTATGAATTCACAAGAGTAAAAGGTGCACCATAATTTGTAAAAGATCTAGAAGGTTTCCACTTCGAAGAAAAGAGTTTTCACAGAAATGATTCTTTTGACAAGGTTGAAAAACATTATGCATTTGTAGGAGTTCATTTCAAATACAATCATCATTTTGACAAAGATGAGGTGACATACAGAAATGCATGCAACATGACTTCCTTAAGTAAGCGGTTCAAAAACAAGATCAACACAAGTGGCAGAAAAGGTAGCAACATCACAACAGAACAATAGAAGAACCAGGAAGAAGATGCTAGGAAACGTGAAGAAGATGCCCGAAAGCTACTAGAAGAAGATGAGAAACAACTAGTCGAATAGGATCAAAGGAAAGAAGAAGAAGAATAAAAACTACAAAAGGAAGAGGAGGAAAGACTACAAAAGGAATTAGAAGAAAGAGTGTGAAAATAAGCTGAGAAAGCAGCTGAAGAGTTGAGGAAGAAGGAGCGGGAAGAAAAGCACAGAGAGATATTGTAGCAAGACACTGCCCAAGGTAATCCAATAGATCCTCATGCCCCATCAAGTGATACAATAAAAGGAGGCCACATTCCTCTTGCAGAGCTTGGATTGATTCCTTTCACTCCATCCAAGCATCATGCAGTGGCCTTCTTAGACATGATATTATTCGACAAAAAACAAGAAAACCATTTTTAGAATATCCGTAAAGAGATTAAAGATCGACGATAAAATTGATGTGGTCATAGTGACGGAGAAGATTGTCATGCAAGGAAAAAATAAGGATCCACAATTATGAGCATCTGTAAGCATCGTGGCCACACATGCCAATGCGGATAATGTGAACAAGTTAGTAGGATATGTTGAACATTATAAGGAAAGAATGCTTAAGATGAAAGACACTCTGGTCAAAGAAAGAGGAAAAGAATGAGATTTAAAGAGAAAGAATGGGGAAATATTTTCAGAAATTGAAAGGCTCCAAAATGATTATCAAGATTTAGAATTGGAAAAGGATGCACTGGAGATTTCAGTTACAATCATGGTAGGGGAGAAGAAAGATCTTGAAGACAAGGTTTTCGAGTTAGAAGCACAGAAATCCACAACAAACAAAAAAGAAGGGGAGCTAAGAACCTAGGCTTAAGAGCTAGAGGTATAAAACAAATCATTGGAGACTCAACTTAAGACATCCATTGAAAGGAAGCCTAAGATCACTCCTCTCTATGATCAAGATTTCCTAATCCAGATGAATATTCATCAAGTACAATTAAAAATAGTAGAAGAAATATATAAGGTTAAGAGGGAAAAGGAAAGGTTGAATGAGATTAGATCAATGTCGCTTGATTTTAGAACAAGGGTATTAAAGGTGGCGGAAAAGGTTCAAAGGCCAACTGACTTGGGTGGAGTCCAATACAACATTTACCACATACTTGCCTCATAATACAACAAAAGCTTTGAAGATAGAGTTAGCACTCCTAGATTTTGGCAACAAATCTTCTTTCAGATTGACCACTGTGTTATCACTGAAAATTTACCGAAGGTTGTAAAGGTTATTCCCAGGTAACAACAAAAACCACTTTAAAAGAGAAAATTGGATTTTTCCTCTTGAGAGAGGGATCTCTCGCAAAATATTAACAAGGCCAGATATGTATAAGTGAAATTGCTTGTAATTGATAGGATTGGTTGAAACAAAACACATGACCATTGGGATATGGAGTCAAAATATGAATATTGATAAACAAAACTTTCTGCATGGAAAATCAAAACAGAGGCAATGTAGCTACTCAGTCACAGTCAAAATTTGATTGTCTGGTGAAAAAGAAAGAACATGAACAGACCATTAACACAGAGCATTGTAAAAATGAATTCTGTATTAAATTTAGAAGAAAGTTTAGTTGATATCTGAAAACAATAGAAAAAGCATAGTAAATATGAATTCCAAACTGTTATACACTTATTTCAGACATGAAGGAAAACATAACGGAAAGGTAAACTGGAAAAACATTCACGTAAAAAGGGAAAGTACAGACTGTAACATGGAATAACATAGGAGTCTTTCAAAGAAACACCAACTTTTTCCTCTGCAATTTTATTAATGAAATACTTGAAAACACAATTCTCCAAAATCTCACGGGTTCCAACCCTTTCTTAATCAAAAGTATGGATACTTATACATTACTCCTTGAGATGAACAATAAGCTAACTGCCTAATGGTTTACACCATTTATTACATGTGTGAAAGTGCTTGTATATTACAAATCAACTCTGAGATAACAAAATTCTTAACTAAATGAAATTAAAATAACATTTTATCCTAAACTTTAATTTTTGCTGAAATTCCTTTGTGTTGTCTCGCTTGATATCTTCAAATCTCTTCTCATCTTTCTTTTTTACTTAGCACGATGTTTTGATTTTTTCCACGTTGGAACTTGGTGCACAGTCAGGGTTCTTCGTCAATTCCACTGCTTAGAATAAAAAAAACCTTCGAACTCCACATAGGTATTTCTTACAATTTTTATGTTTAATAACCCTCGTGCGTCTCCTGCAATCTGTACCATATATATTCTATTCCCTGAAATCTAAGCCGTTGATGCGTAAGCCCTCCACAATGAGTATCAATAATATTACCCTACAAAAATTGATTCGATGGAACCAATTTCAGCCCTTGATCTGTGAACTACTTTCATCGGAGTCATCCAACCATGAGTACTTTAACATTATGCTGATTCTTTCACTTCTGATCGAACAAGAAACTTTAATTCATGGAATTCACCTTATCCATCGATCAGACCCGACCTCTTGTTGCAATTGTTGATCTATGGGGCCCCTACCATTTTCTGTGGATTGAAATCCTGACTTTTTCCATGCTAGTTCAATCCATGGAATTATTTCAGACCGTAGATCTATCTCCAGTATCCTCTCCACCATCCAATCTTTTCACTAATTAAATCGTTCTGCGATTTGAAAAAGTTTCTTCGTCCGAGCATGTTCACCGTGGGGTATTATTCAGCACCGTTGATCTACTACATCTTGAATTTGATCCACTGACACTTGACATCTCCTACCTCTATTCCTCCAGTGAGAATATTTCGATTTCTCCCACATGTTTCAATAGTGGAATGATCTACCAGCATGGATCAAAACCTTTTCCACATCCAATGACCCACTATGAAGGATCATGCACACCTGTTAACTTAAAGAGCACCTCCATAAAATTTTCTAATAAGGTCATTTCCCAAACCCTTAAAAAATCCAAAATTTTGATATACATTGCTAACAGCTAGCTCCACTAAGGATGCTATCCTCCTTGCGAGGTAGCAAAGAACCCCATAAACCAGGTTCCAAATCCATTAGGTTTCTCCCAATATTTCTATGAAACCATCAACCTATTCCAATCCACAGTGCAACCATTATGTAAATACATCTCAAACTGTAACCTATAACCTATCACATGTACTCTGAAAACTTAATGGAACTATAACTGCAAACCTTAACCTGTGACTGAAACTGAAACTAAAACTAAAATCAAACTGAAAAACTGTTGAAAGGAACACTTGCCATGTCGAGCTTATTCATGCCTACTTATCCTATTTAACTGATCACCAATGCTCAATCAAGTAAACTTTGACTTCCAATGAAGCCAATCAAGCAATTTATCCAATAATCCTGCTTCTTCATCATCCTTGATTAAAATTAGGACATAGGAACATAATGATAAAAGGCTATGATGAAAAGCATGTCCTTTTCTGCAAATACATAACTAACTACCCCATCTAAAAAATTTATCCATGTACTCTGCTACTGGACCATAAAAAGCATGACAAATTTTACAATACCCAATCATCTGTTTGCCATGACAAGACTATCCAAAAAGTAACTCCTCTTGCATACTATCGAACTGATCTTCACAAGAACTTTGAAAGGAATTGTCATGACTGTTTTCAAATGAAATATTAACTACCCCATTTAATATTTCCTACTTTACAACTCCATTCTTCTCAATTGCTTCAAGAAGAATATCATTTGTTTTTCAATAGGATTAAGCAAAGACATGATTTCCTGACAAAAAAATTCTGAATTGGAAAAATTTAAAGAAGCATCCCATTGAGAATCCTCATCTCCTTCTTTGTGTTTCATTTCCTCATAAAAAACTGCTGATTTTTCCACATGCTGAAATTGACTGCATGATTGTTCATCACCCTCATCTCCCACTTCTAAAAAGTTTATGAAATTTTCCATATCCTCAAAATTTTGTTTTTGTTTAGAGGATTTAAGTCTTTGTCTTATTAGTTCAAATGAAGAATAACACAAAGGTAAACAGTCACCTTTAGCACACTCACTATCCTTTCTTTTTTCATCCTTTTGAATTTAGATTACAGTCCGATTTTCTTCACTAACAGGCCTTGAAATTACAAAATTAATAGCTAGGTTTTTAGGTACAACATCCAAGTATTGATCCTCATATTCATCATATATGGGCATACTGAAATCTTTTTTAAAATCACCACTAACAAAATATGTAACAGGCTGATTGCAATTTTCAGAAAACAAATTAGTAAAACCATCTTCTTTTACGTCATTGGGCTGATCATTTCTCTGTTTACTAAGAGAAGGTTTGAGATGCATACAGGATGTTTCCTTTTGTTTATGTTGCTCAACCAAGTCTAATTTCTTTTCCATTTTATCACCACTGTCTTGGTATGAAATGTTTTTAGACATCCTAAGATTTTCTTCAACCTCCAAACAATCAATAAACATATGCTGCAATGTGACTATGTTTATCTCCAAAAGAAGTAATGACAATTCAGGAGGAAAGGTAGTCGCATAATAAAGTTTAGCAGCATTTTCAAGAGGATGGATTTCCTTTGGCATGTTATAATAAAAGCTTGCAAACCTCCTGTTAAAACTAGACATAGTTTCACCCCCTGTTTCTTCATGGAATAGAACTCTGATAGTATTTGGTCTAATGACCTTCTCTTACTCCAAAATTTCAAAAATATTTCAAAAATCTCTTCCCATGTATTGATGGATTTTGGCTACAAGTGTTTAAACCATTCCTTAACATATCCTTGCAAGGATTGGGAAAAATCCCTCATGCAAACATTATCATGTTCTACTTCAAAGAGGTCAACTAATGCTCAAAGGCTTGTAAATGGTTCTCAATTGTAAGGTTCTTGGATTCTCCATCAAACTTAGGAAGGTATTTTTAGTTCTTTGTAGGAAAATAATGAAGAACATGAGGTAGATGAAGTGGTCTATATCAGTTTGGAATATCGGAAGAAATAGGGCTGTGTGGGATTGATGTATTGTCAACTTTGGTTTCATGAGGCTCAAAAGGATGATCTTTGATGTCATGTGATTCAAACGAAGGATCTTGATCAAAATCAAATGTACATAATGATGAAGTAATTTTAGTTCGTAAAGATGGATATATAGGAGTAAATTCATGGTTTTGTTTTGAATGCAATGAACAATGGAAAACTATTTTGACAAGGTTAGGAAAAGATAGGAAAAAATTTACAAGAAAGGATAAGACATCTTGGAGAAAACTGAAACTTGATTACCTTATCTTTTCATCATGCACTTCCATGCTATTACAATGAGCTCATTTCCCCAGTAGTGTCTGTTGGTTCTCTATGAAAACTTGATGTCTGGATCATGCCACTAGTGGAGTCACTGAAATCTAGATTCTTTGAGAATGGAGTCGCCAGGTGAAAGATGCACAACCTTCTTGATGTTTGACTGTTGTTCACCATCAACAATCAAATCTGAAACTATGTCCTTCATACCCAGGGAAAGATTTGAACTTTCGCTCCACAACAACAACGCCAATTTGTTATCACTAGAAATTTACCAAAGGTTGTAAAGGCTATTCCTAGGTAACAGTGAAAACCACTTTAAAAGAGAAAACTGGATTTTTCCTATTCAGAGAGGGATCTCTCACAGAATATTAACAAGGCCATATATGTATAAGTGAAATTGTTTGTAATTTATAGGATTGGTTGAAACATAACACATGACCATTGGGATATGGAGTCAAAATATGAATATTGATAAACATAACTTTCTGCATGGAAATTTAAAATAGAGGGAAGGTAGCTACTCAGTCAAAGTCAAAATTTGATTGTCTAGTGAAAAAGGAAGAACATGAACAGACCATTAACATAGAGCATTACAAAAATGAATTATGTATTAACTTTAGAAGAAACTTTAGTGGATATCTGAAAACAACAGACATAGCATAGAAATATGAATTCCAAACTGTTATACACTTGTTTCAGACATAACATAAAACATAATGGAAAGGTAAACTGGAAAAACATTCACATAAGAAGGGAAAGTATAGATTGTAACATGGAATAACACAAGAATATATGAAAGAAACACCAACTTTCGCCTTTGCAATTTTATTAATGAAATACTTGAAAAAATAATTCTTCAAAATCTCATGGGTTCCAACCCTTGCTTAATCAAAAGTATGAATACTTATACATTTCTCCTTGAACTGAGCAATAACCTAACTACCTAACGGTTCAAACTGTTTATTACATGTGTCAAAGTGCTTGTCTATTACAAAGAAACTCTAAGATAACAAACTTCTTAACTAAATGAAATTAAAATAACATTTTATCCTAAAATTTATTCTTCGTTGAAATTCCTTTGTGATGTCTCGCTTTATATCTTGAAATCTCTTCTCATATTTCTTATTACTTAGCACAGTGTTTTGATTTTGTCACATTGGCACTTGGCGCATAGTCAAGGTTCTTTGTCAATTCCACTGGTCATAATAAAACAAACCTTCGGACTCCACATAGGAATTTCTTACAATTTTTATGTTTAATAACCCTCATGCATCTCCTACAATCTGTACCATAGATATTCTCTTCATTCAAATCTAATTCGTTGATGTGTAGGACCTCCACATCGAGTCTCAATATTATCACCGTACACAACTTGATTCGGTGGAATCAATTTCAACCCTTGATCTGTGAACTACTTTCATTAGAGCCATCCAACCATGAGTACTTTAACATTTCACTAATTCTTTCACTTCTGATTGACTGAGCAACTTCAATTCACGGAATCCACCTTATCCGTTGATCAAAACTGACCTCTCGTTGCAACCGTTGATCTGTGTGGCACCTACCATTTTCCACGGATTGAAATCTTGATTTTTTTTGCGCTAGTTCAATCCACAGAATTATTTCAGACCGCAGATCTATCTCCGATCTCCTCTACACCATCCGATCTTTTGACCAATTAACCCATTCCATGATTTGGAAAATTTTCTTCGTCCGAGCATGTTCACAGTGTAGAATTCTTTAGTGCCATTGATCTACTACATCTTGAATATGAGCAGCTGACACTTGACATCTCATACCTCTATTCTGCCAGTGAGAATATTTCAATTTCTCCCACATGTTTCAATAGCGGAATGATCTACCACCATGGATCAAAAACTTTTCCACATCCAATAACCCACTACGAAGGATCATGCACACCTGTTAACTTAAAGAGTGCCTCCATAAAATCTTCAAATAAGGTCATTTCCCAAACCCTTAAACAATACAAAATTTTCAAACTTTCATATGCAAAAATCGAGCTAGTTATGCAAAATCGAGCTAGAAATTTTCAAAATTATCTGATCCTTTAAATCTAACTTCCATATGCAAAAATTGAGCTAGTTATGCAACTTCCCCATAAGCAATTTCACTCAAATTTATCAAAAAAATGTGGAACTCTATAACCAATTTTCAGAACTCATAACTATGTGTAATGAAATTCCATGAGGTATTATATCAGCCCCCATACTGTGTTCTAAAATTTTGGAGGTTCGTGCATGATTTGGGAAGCCCAATTGGCCTACACTCTAGGGGTGATTTCATCACAATTTCCTAGTAATTTTGTCCTTTTCTTAGTCATCCCCAAACAAGGTTGTAGAGCTATAAATTCATATACAAAGTTTCCAGAAACCACCTTGGTATGTTTTACAACTCACCATACCATTTCCTTTCAAATTTGGTACCATTTGGTGAAATTTGTAACCGTCTAGTGTAATGACTAGTTTACCTCGAATGCTGCCCAATTTGTAATTTTCTCCAAAATTCCAAAAAAGGGACATTACAATCAACATCTAATAAAAATTTGAGATACATCCATACACAATGAATTGGAAAGGGAATAATTTCAATTATTTATTAATCAATAAATCAAGTACAAATATACCTTCTCATCAATCAAGGCACCTCATGAAACCTTCAATATGGATCTCATGCTTCTCTCCTCCAAGGTGTACATCAGTGATAGATGGAAACTAGGGAAAAAGTAACAGGGATGCAAGTAAAAATTTTGCAAGCATAGTAGAACTATAATCTAAGTCCCCTTCATGGTCCCCTCTCCATCTCTTATATAAAATGGATAAGATTGGGTCAAGGCGGAAGTAGTTACAATCGAGGATATAGTTACAAAGCCACGCAAACCACCCGTTTTTTTTATATTTTCTATATATTTATGAATTTTTTAGGTACACGGTAATGTAACAAAAAAAATTAGCATTCAAAATCTAGTTGAACACTAACAAAAAGTGTGTGCAAGGTGAAAATTCTAGTGGACCAAAGGCAAGGGGCGTTTTGGGCAAAAAATGTTGTTTTTAGGGTTTTTTTTCCAGGTATTTTTGGGGATAGAATTTGTGTTCATATGATTCCTGACTATGAAATGAACCAAGAAAGAGGTAATTCCATCCTATAAAAGTCCCAAATATGAATCTTCCATCTATAAAATGTATTTTGGGTGAGTGACAATGGCCTCATGAAGTGTTGTCATGCAAGTGTCATCATGCAACCAAACATGTGAGTTTTTCCACAGACGAAGAAGTGTCAAATTTGGATATAAAATATGCCCCCTAATGTATGGGGTTAGATGATAAGACGATGGCCAAAATACTTATAAATAAGGAATGGTTGGGTCATGAAGTCAAAGAAACTAGAGAAACCAAGATCGTAGGATCAAACAAATGTACCTAAAAGAGCGGAAAATGTCAGACAATGTCATATCTAGGACACATATTTCCAGGTGTAAATGATTTCTAAAATAATACACAACATATCCAACATATATATAACTGATGTAACTATCATGGCTACACAATATAAAAAAAAATATGCCATGTAAATCTAGACGAGTCGTGGCCACAAATTAAGAACATGGATCCATACTCAATAACCAATCATATCCACAAGAACACAAGGTGGATCTCAGTAGGTTCCATATGATATGTTACAAAGTATTGCAAAACTTGTGTAATATAAAAATATGAAGATCCTATTGTTGTTCCAAGTTCTTCAATCCAAACTACCCAAAAGGTATGAATCCTAACCATGTGTGTAGAGGAGATGAATTCAAACATAGGTAATATTGTTTGATTATTGGTCATTAATGAAAACCAATAATAAACATGAGGGAACCCACTAATGATGAAAATGGGACCCAAGACACCTAGTACATATTAATAGGTGTGAATAGATGGTCTTGAAGTTGAACACCTGAATAATCCATCGAGTAGGAGACATTGGGGTGTTCATTCTCTCCAATAGCAACAAAAACTGCCACTAATGACTAATTTCCCCAAGGTACTGTAAAAAAAATCTAAATCTCATTCCCAAAGAAAGATGAGTTAAATTTTATGGGAAGAGACCCATTGGAAGGGAGGAATTAAGGAATCCTCCATAATCCAACATGAGGAAAATAACGTAATTATTTGAGTTGGATATGGGAAAAAGTATTGCAAAATGGATCTCCGAACACATGATGTAATGGACGGATACCAGGGAGTAGATGACACATGAGGTCAAGGAAACTATAGAAAGGTCTATGTAGGTATTATCCTTGAACAATGAGCATGACACAAAAGTGACTCGAGAAGATTTATACACAACGAGACCAATGATACAAATCTGCAATGTAGGAGACATTAAAAAATTCTCGATATGATTGGAAGAGTAACCAACCAAAGGAATAATAACTCTAATATCAGGCTTAATCCAAAGGCCAAAAAATAGAACCCAACTATGGAGAGACTCAATATGGTGTTTTTTTTAAGGATGACAAGACTTAATGCCATTATATAAAAAAGACATATGACACCCTTCTCTTCCCTTTCTCTTTTTAGAAACCTTCTTCATTTTTTAACAAGCTTGAAATATAACTAAAGCATGCTTGATAGTACAATTATCTGTGGATTGTATGAGCCCAAATTAGTGAATTATTGTTAATGTATTAACATTTTGAGAGTCTGAAAACACCAAAGAAGACTCTAGCAGGGGGGATTTATCATAAATTTAGTCTCCAAATTCTGAAAAGGAATAAAACACTACCATGGAGAACTCTCTTAGATCAAAAGAACTAAGGAATTCATTTTTTGTAGTTAGCCAAATAGGTTTGAAAAAGGGTTAAACTATCACCAAACTGACACTGCTTCGAAAACTAGCACTAAGATTTCATTTAACAAGTGTGAAAGAAAGCAATGTCACTCGTGTTGTTCCACTGATTTGTGAGTATGGGGCAATAAACAATAAAATCAATGCAATTTTATGAATTTTTAAAATGGACAACAATATCATAAAAATCACTCAAAGTCTTTTTAATGTTTTAACTAGAGCAACAAAAAGAGAAAAGTCAACTAAAAAGGTTCATTTTTTTGTAAATTTTACTCCCCCAAGCCCGAAAAAGAGATAAACCTATACCTGGGAATACTCTTCTAGCCACATTGAAATAGAGGATTCCTTTTTCATAAGTAATTGACATGGTATGGAAAAGGCTTATAATTCTGCCTATGTGGATGTTCCTTCAAGTCCCTTAACAAGTTTGAAGTGAACAAGTTGACTCGTAAATCTTATCAAGTTTAAGGAGTCTAATAAGAGCTTAAAGACAACTCCATATGGATTTCCTATAAATACTTAAAGAACATGGAAAATTCAACTTCTAAAGTCCTTACTGATTTTATGGAGCTCGAAGAAAATTTGGAATAATTCTCATAACATTAGGAAACATGTGTAAGGAATATGTAGAATTAGTTCCAAGTGCATGGAACAGATGAATGAGTAGTGAAAGGAAGATGGGAAAGATAAGGACACTTGGGGGCATATCCTCCTAGTAAAAGGTGTCAAGTTGCAATGGAAAAAAATGCAGGGAAAAGCAATGATAAGAGCAGAGATGATAATGAAATAAAAGCATGGAATTTGGTAACATGCTCATAAGAACTAATAGGGTATATGAAAATGTGGTTATAAATTACACATAAAAATGGGACCAATAAGCTATACTGAATCCAACTAAGAATCTTGTCTCCAAGAAACAATAGTACAAATATCATATTCAAAAGGAAATATCCAATACAGGTCACATTGGTAGAAACATTTCCAACTTTTCCTTCTTCAACAACAAGCATAATCAAGGAAGATATAATTGAGGAACACTCTATGGTGCCAAGGACCGAGGGTTTAAAATCAGCAAGATCAACCTCAAGAGGAAATATAAAGTTAACATAAGTGATGGAGTCTACAGGAACAAACAATACATCATAAGAGTCGAAAATTATACAAGCATAATAAAACTCATCAGGATCACTGACTTACTGCTCAATGGAAGATCCCAAAGACTCAAAAGTACCAACATCTTAGGATCTATAATGTATGGAAGGACATATAACTTCTTGACAAGCTTGGGATTTACCAAAAGTAGAGCCAACCCTATCCTTTACCTTAAGGTGATGGATGATGAAGCTGCCATGTTATTACTATCTGTGGATGTTGAGCCCCATTTTGTCACCATTTTTGAGCTAAAAACCTTATGTATTAATGCATATTTTGTTATCTTTTGGCGTCTTTTGCATCATACAGATTACCATTCAGCTTCAGGTATGATCTTATTTTGGATTTTTTAAGATTGATTCATTCTTGATTATTTTACTGTTTTAATGAGTAAATTCGATGTTAATTGATGTAATTGCTAACAAATGCATTCCTTAATTGCAAAGCATACTTTTTGGGCGAGCCTGACACATAGACACACATTCAGCTAGATATGCGCATAGCATATCTAGCTCGTCATTTAGCTCGCCAAAACAACTGCGTGTTGGAACTAATTGATTCTCCAGCATTTAAGTATGGAGCAACTTGTAAACTGCACGTTGTCCACATGTCGAAGTGTTAGCACGAGCCTTGTTCTGGAAGGTTGCTAGTATACCTCTTTGATTGGCATCACGACACTAATTCATGCTAAAGGGAATCCTGTACGCCACCTCATGCCCGATGGAAACCAAATCGCGATAAGGGAGGAAAAATGACTCTGTGATGGCATTGGAGCAATGGATTGTAATGATGGTTGACTCATCTCAAAGAGAAGTCGACCACTGAAGGGTTGACTCGCTCGCTTTTTCAAAACTCTATATAAAAACGCTTGTATGCGAAAAGGGAGTAGTTTTTTTTAGCTCAGCAGGTTTTTATGTAATTCAGACTCTATAATAATCATTTATTATTTTTAATGGAAGTTCTGTTACACTGTCTACGATCATGTTTCATTAACGTTTAGCAGGCTATGACTCTGTTTGCTGGGAGGGACCCCCACCAATCAAAGTTTTATATTTTCGTATAGTCTCTATCATTTCCCTTCTTTGTAATTAGTATAGCTTTGTTCATAGATTGTTTATGTAATTCCATTCTTGTAATCATTTATATTATTTCTTGTAGCTTAGATTTCATTTCAATATTATGATGTTTATATAGTCCTTCATTTTAAGTTAGCAACCGGTTGCATATAGACTAGATTGTAATTCATTTTGATGCATTTCCAGTTCATTATTTGATTCAATGTTAATAGAGTAAACAAGCTTCAATACTGTAGAATTTAATCATAGTTAGTTTCAATTCTGCTAATTCTTATTATGTTCTGAATTTATTTAATTTCCAATTTCCTTTCAAATTTCAATAGGTAATGATGTTTTCAAATTTTGAATTGTATTTGAATTATCTTGTGGAGTAATGTAGTTTTTAAATAGGTTTAAATTTATGTATTTACATTCTATTTATTACATGCATGAGTCATCTAGCCCAAGGTCATCTAGATTAATCTTTTTTTTTAAGTTTTAAGTGTTTTTGTATACAGACTGTCATACAAACAGTCTGTTTGGTTTGTTATACAGACTCCCATTTCAACCTGTTGTCTAGTCTTTTATCCAGTCCTTGGAATATTTTACATAGTTTAATTCTGTTTTCTTCAGTTCCTTGAGTATGTTTTGTTTAGAATAGTTAGACAGTGATTATATTTCCTTTTAAGAGTTTGTGATCAAATTATCTAGAGTACTTATTAAGTCTTATTTCTTTCTACCATATGATTATGTCTTGTAATATTAGCTTGAATTGATTTCATTTCTTTATATGTGATTCAGGGTTAGTTATGTATTAATAATTTGGTAGATATGTTGATAGGTTATAAATAGAAGTTGTTCTTTTTAGTTAGATGGTTACTAATTAAGAATTAAGATCATCTTCATTATGTTTTCTGTTTGTTTATAAGTTAGGTCCTCTCCTTTGCATTTCTATTTTGTCTTTTGTTNTTACTTGCAACTGGACATTTCTTAGTTTGCATATTTTCATAGAGGTAAAGTTAGACTTGATTCCCTTTAGTTTCTATACCTCATTTGAAATCCATTTTGACTCTCCTTCTACCCCTATCTCAGTCACTTTAAATCCTTATCCCAAAAAAAACCCAGGAGAGTGGAATTAGTCTAAGTTGCCATGTATATCCTTAGTTATATATCCTAGTTGATGTAATTTTGTAAATCCTCCTTCGTATAGTTAGCTTTCAAAGTTGTTTGAAGTAGTATAATAGATATTAAGGGATAGTTTATTATTATAAGGTTATCTTGTTGTTATTTGCATCCCTCCAATAAGTATGTATAAAGTAGAGTAGTATAACTGGATACTACACTAGTCTAGTCCTCTGTCCTAGCTTATTCTCCTTAACCAGTGAATTCTTAGGAGTGTAAATCTGTTTCTTATTCTGACATATCTTTTGATCTGTGTTTGTTAAAATATTTCCACGACATCTTAGGAATCCTTATGCCTTTGCATATATTTTGTAGCAACTCCAAGCTTACAAACCCCAGTCAATAATTAAATATTAGGTAAACTATTCAAGACAATATTTTCCCCAACATTTTGGCACCGTTGCCGGGGAGTTGTTTTGTAAGGTAGAATAGGTAGGATTCCTTTTTAGTAATAGGATGGTAGTAGGGGAGCTATAAGACAAGAATTAAGGCCATGCGCATCTATTATAACAGGTTCCCCCAAATCCAGGAGTAGAAGTAGTCGAGGTTTTCCTTTAGTTTAGTTTTTCATGAACAGAGTCTAGGTAGATAAGGATAGATAGGTTGCCTTTAAATTACACAGCAAGGGGGAGGGGAAATGGTAAGATGTAAATATGACTTCACTATGGAATTTCCATAGTGTGACAGCCTGATGCATCCACTTTAGTGGGTCACCCTAAAGCCCTGTTGTTCCTTTTTCATACAAGTGTGTTTACTTTAAGCAAAGCTTGATTTATTCCTCTAAAGTGTGTTTAGAGTAGATAGTAAAATTTCATTTAAATTTTAAATTAACTATTACAGGGACATAACTCCCCCCACCATTCACTTAGTGGAAATATACCAAAATACACCTATAGGAAGTCATCTGCTTGGAGACCTAAGGAGACTCTCTTAAGAGGTCTTATCAGGGAAGTCATGGACGATAGTTCAACAGGAAAATTTGAGGATCTCATTCTGGAAAACATTTTTAGGGATCAGTTATTAAAAACCTCTAAGCATCCCAATACAACTTCTTCTCTAGTAGGAGACCCAAACTTTGTTGGATTTGTTGACCCTGTCCAAGTAAAAGCACTCCTCGACAGCTCTGTAATTTCACAAATTGAAACATCTGAGGCAGAGTCTACTTCTATAGGGTCCAATAGGAGCATGTCCAATGGGATAAAGATCTCCCCTAAAAAATAATACTGGGACACCTCAATCTCACCTCAGAAAAAACCTCCTTTCAATAACCCAACTCACACAAAGAAAAATAAAGAAGAGTCAGCAGTAAGGACCATCTTCTGTTCAAAATGTAAAGCTAAACATTTCCCACAAGAATTTCTATTAAAAAGTTCCACATGTCATATTTGTACAGGACATCATCTTTTTCCTCAAGGGACCAGGGTGAACCTTGCTAGAATAGAAGCTGATCCTCCCTTCCTAAACACTATTCCTCCTTTACCTAATCCTTAAAAGTTACCTTGGGTTGTCATCATTTGTATATATATGTGGATATGTTTTTCGAATAAACAAGAGTCATGTCTAATTCTAGGAGAATCTTTTGCTATGTTTTTAAAATAAAACCAATCATTTAATAAATAGCTTTGAAAATTTAATTATAGGTGGGTCTTTTCTATAAGATACTATCTAAAAAAGAAAAGTGCTCTAAAAACACTAGTTGTGATTTTGAAATTTGATTCTCAAACCATTTATTTTAATGATTTTGTTATCTCATATATATGATGGTTTGATTCAAGTATGTACATTCTTGATTACTTTAAGTAAGCTCTCAAAAGAATTATCATGTTCTTTAATATTTTTAATACCTAGAGATTACTAGTACATCTACACTTGTTATCAAAACTTGATGCTTAAAATATTTTTGAGAACACTCTAGGATAAGTGGAATTTATGCTTATGGGGAATGTTATCTTTTATAAAGAAAATGGACTAAAAGGCCCAAGAACACCTTTGAGTTATTGTCTTTTGACATGATCTATGATTAAGGCCATTTTATGAAAATTTTTACTCATGTGTTTAGCAAGGCTTAGCACACTCTAGTACCAATTGACTTCCTATATTTATACAAGGAAAACCCACCAAGGTACTGAACAGGCCTGCTGGTAGCGGGTCAATGCCAAGCAACAATCTAGAAATAAGGAAATTTGATAAATGCAAGTAAACCCGTCAGGGTATTGAATAGGCTTGCTAGCAGCGGGGCTATGCTTTCATGGTACCAAGATAAACTTGCCGGGGTACTGAACAGGCTCGCTGGTAGTGGGGCAATATCAGATAAAATAGCTCTGGTTAATGTACCTCTAGGCACATGTGTTAACAATAAAATATGTTTAGGCCTATTGTTTTTTATGTCATTAAAGAATCACTGTAAGATGGACTTGGATCCAATAATATGAATTCAATCAATAACTACGATCTATTTATCCTAGTAATGGGATCCATAGCAGTAGATACTTACAAATTCGACGGTAAGCTCAATTTTTTTTTTTAGGTGGAATGATATCTTTACAACAAGGAAAGGATGAATAGTTTTCCCTATGATCCTTCCCTTATTTATTCATTACGTGGTAAATAATGAATTTGCATATTTGAGCACTATTTTTATATGTATATATCTGAATCCTTCCATGAATGTGTTAATTTTCCTTTGTTTTACCTACCTATAATAGCACGACTGGACTTTCTTATCTTATTTTGGAAACTACTGAGTTTTCTTGTATGGCTTGCGGACACGCCATATATTTGGTTTTGGGGGGAGTATTAGACTGTCTATCATTTTATAAAAATGACGATTTATTTCTCTAAAAATCATGGAAGTACAATTAAAAGGATCAAAGTAATTGTTTTATGTGATCTCCTTGTAGGTCCGAAGCTTAGAAAAATCTATGATTAATAGTTGTTTGATCTGATCAAGAAAAACATATTTTCTTACAGGAAATTTATATGAAGGATCATATGAAGGGTTGAATAATGGCCTGAATGAAAAGCCAAATGATGTCCTAAATATGCACAATGATATTTTTCCTATGATTAAAGTTAGCTTAATTTTCGACTTGGCTGAGTCATATCATCATTATTAAAAAAAATTATATCGATAAGGGTACTTTTACTAAATTTTGACCTATGACTTGGTACGATCTCGATCTAATATGACTTTGTTTTATCCTCATATAGGATTGAAAATACCTTAGGGTACTTTCTAATCATTACTTTTCTGTCATCACCTCATCTCATTTTTCATTCACACATATAAACTACTAAACATCTTTCATTCGTATGCCTAGCCTGTTAGATAATCGATCTTCTCGTTAAAATTAGGATTATGGTAATGATTATGGTCATATGTTTGCATTAAGTTTAATGTTCAACCTTTCCAAAGTTTACTTTGGATAGGTTTGAACCAACTAAAACCTTATGAACTCACTAGAAGATGCATTTTGACGGCACATGTTTTAAGAGTTGTCATAATAGCAGGGTCATCCAAAATACGCTGAGCTGGCTGCACGATCATTTGATCGACTGAATGTCACATGCTTTAAATAAATATGATGTGAATACTTCCCATTGTTTTCGTATGACTGTTACTACTGTAGAATCCTATCGCCACCTTTTGCCCACATTTCTCATAGATCCCTATTTTCATCACCTTGGCTTCACCATGCCAAATCAATTCAAAGCAGAAAGTTACGAGGATCTATTCAAGATACCTGAATTTAGAGACTGTCATGAAATATTTTTTTGCACAGGATGTAACCCTTTTCCCCATCAGCTGCAGGGACTTGATGAGGAAATCTCATTACTATTCGTAATGGGCTTTGATGGGAGAGAAGCATGGGTTGGCCATTTAGCTTTTTCGGTCACTAAGGAGTCGATTGCCCACACCACTAATCTTTCCCGAGAGGGGGAACGTTGGCACAAACATTGGTTTGTCCTGAGATCATCACACAATTTCACATTGAAACCTAAATGTCGTCATGTATCAGGTAGCAAAGGCTACCATCACAGTTGGATCAAAACATAATATCTCAATCAATTGACATTCATTATCCACCTAGTTACCTACAAAGGGTAAGTTTAGTGTTTTCAAATCTTGTCATTTGCATCTATTTGCTCACTTTGTGGATCCAAAATACCTGAATTTCACATTTTTCTTTCTGCAGAGTCTCGAAAAAATGTTGAATTTTGTTCGGAAGAACACCCTCCATCCAAAAAGTAGCATATACCACCATAGCATAATAAAAATTCTCATCCTCAATCAACTCAAGGAGCGAAACCAGACATGGGAAAGTTTTGTTTTCAAGGTCCTTAACCCTCATCTGAACATTTGCAAGCACCCCCGATATCCTCATGGCCAAGAGTCTAGTTCATCTCCATCAACACAGAAGAAAAACCCTAATATGGTTCATCTAGATGATGATGTATCAGAGGCAAGCCCATCTACACGATCTTCCCCTGTTGTTCCTGCTTAATTCATACCTTTGTTATGACCCTGTACTAAGAAACAGAAGGTGGAATTTGCACAGACCAGTCATCAACCCTGTTTCCAGCCCTTGGTACAATCAAGCATCCAGCCCAACATACAGAAAGACCATCTAGATAGTCCGGCTGAAACACATATGCCTGACCCAGATTTGTATTTATACGCATTGGCTAACCTTTTAGTCAATTTGTTGAATGATGCTGCTCATGAAGGTATTTCTACACCCATTCAAGATTTAAACCCTGATAGTCAAGTTCCAGATGCTAATGTTGAAGTGCCGACCAAATAAGAGAACCCTCCATGGGATTTCAACCAGTCCCTAGAACCATGTCAACCACCACATCTAATAATAGATCGGCTAACGTCTGAGTTGACACAGTCGATGAAGCAGAATGAAGCGTATGTCAAGTTAATCTCAGACCTTTGAGAAGAAAACAAAGTGTTATGGTTACAGATTAAGACTATGGAGGACCTCCATAAGATCATCAGTACATCACAGAGGGATCAGCAAGCAAGGCATGACCATTTGAAGGGACATGCTAAGAAGCTAAAGTATAAGCCACTTGCTTCATCAACAAGGTTGAAGGTAGCTGCTAGTGCAGCTCTGCCTTTTTCCCAGTGATATTTCTTACTTTGTACCAGTGGGACCTGGCATCCTTTTGGTTTGGGGGTATGTTGAGCCCCATTTTGTCACCATTTTTTAGCTAAAAACCTTATGTATTAACGCATATTTTTTTTAATCTTTTGGCGTCTTTTGCATCATACAGATTACCATTCAACTTCAGGTATGATCTTATTTTCAATTTATTTAAGATTGATTCATTCTTGATTATTTTACTGCTTTAATGAGTAAATTCGATGTTAATTGATGTAATTGCTAAAAAATACATTCGTTAATTGCATAGAATACTTTTTGGGTGAGCTTGACACACAGACACACATTTGGCTAGATATGCGCATAGCATATCCAGCTCGTCATTTAGCTCACCAAAACAACTGTGCATTGGAACTAATTGATTCTCCAGCATTTAAGTATGGAGAGACCTGGAAACCGCTTGTTGTCTACATTTCGAAGTGTTATCAAGAGCATTGTTATATATTTTTGCTAGCATACCTTTATGATTGACATTATGACACTAGTTCATGCTAAAGAAGGGAAGCTTGTACGCCACCTCATGCCCGATGGAAACCAACTTGCGATAAGGGAGGAAAAATGACTATGTGATGGAATTGGAGCAACAAATTGTAATGATGGTTGAGTCATCTCAAAGAGTAGTCGACCACTAAAGAGTCGACTCGCTCGCTTTCTCAAAACTCTATATAAGAACGCTTGTATGTGAAAAGGGAGTAGTTTTTTTTAGCTCAACAAGTTTTTATGTAATTCAAACTTTGTAATACTCATTTATTATTTTTAATGGAAGTTATGTTACACTATCTAAAATCGTTTTTCATTAACGTTTAGCAGGGTGTGACTCTATTTGCTGGAAGGCCCCCACGCCAATCATAGTTTTATATTTTTGTATAGTTTCTGTCATTTCGCTTCTTTGTAATTAGTATAGCTTTGTTCATAGATTGTTTATGTAATTCCATTCTTGTAATCATTTATATTATTTCTTGTAGCTTAGATTTCATTTCAATATTATGATTCTTATCTTGTAATCGTTTATATTATTTCTTGTAGCTTAGATTTCATTTCAATATTATGATGTTTATGTAGTCCTTCATTTTAAGTTAGCAACCGATTCCATATAGACTAGATTGTAATTTGTTTTGATGCATTTCCAGTTCATTGTTTGATTCAATGTTAATAGAGTAAACTGCTTCAATACTGTAGAATTTAATCATAATTAGTTTCAAATCTACTAATTCTTATTATGTTCTGAATTTATTTAATCCAATTTCCTTTCAAATTGCAATAGGTAATGATGTTTTCAGATTATGAATTGTATTTGAATTATCTTGAAGAGTAAATGTAGTTGTTAAATAGGTTTAAATTCCTTTATTTACATTCTAGTTATTACATGAATGATTCAGCTGGCCCGAGGTCATCTAGATTAACCAATTTTTTTTAAGTTTTAAGTGTTTTTGTATACAGACAGTCTGTTTGGTCTGTTATACAAACTCCCATTTCAACCTGTTGTCCAGTCTTTCATCTAGTCCTTGGCATATTTTACATAGTTTAAGTCTATTTTCTTCAATTTCGTGAGTATTTTTTTATTACAATAGTTATACAGTGATTATATTTCCTTTTAAGAGTTTGTGATCAAATTATCTAGAGTAATTATTAAGTCTTTATTTGTTTCTACCATATGATTATGTCTTGTAATATTAGCTTGAATTGATTTCATTTCTTTATATGTGATTCAGCATTTGTTATATATTAATAATTTGGTAGATATGTTGACAGGTTTGTTAGAATAATCAACCCATAGTTACCTACCTTAGACATTAATTAAATCATTTTTGTCTTATTACCTAGTCTCCTAGATTCCACTCTATGCTAGTTTCCTTCTACATGTCTTAGAAGTCAACACTTGCTAAAAATGAGTCATGGAGCACTCATGAAACCTCCTGGAAACCATATTTAGCATGTCTACTTTATTCCAGATCCTCCAAAGTGCATATCTTCTTTATCTGAAAAGCTTCCTGTTTTATTGAGAATTAAGGCAAAAGGAAAAGCTAGACTAGGTGTAGTTGACTTGACTTTTTCCCACATCACCCTCCCTCCTTTTCTCTTAATAAAAGCATGTATGATTTGTATTTCCATCCCTCATTATCTTCCCAACTTGACTTAGCTAATTCATGAGCATCTTGGTGGATTTGGAAACTGCTTTATGCACTTATGGGGTATTTGACTAGATTTAGTAAGCCTACTTTTTGACCTTTTCGAATGGAATCCTTATGCATTCAAATATCTCAATTAAATATATATTTCAGCAGCCTATTACTTCACAAGGTTGGCTATTATACACTTATTCCATATAGATTAGTGTTATGCTCAAATTTCAGTCTCCTTTGATGTTAATTTTGCATGTTTGATTAGCAATTTTGTGAGTGTAATTGTTCTATCTCTTGGGTTAAATTTCCACATGGTATCAGAGCCTTTATAGATCAATTTCTCTCCTTCCATATTTCTATTGCAAATTTGACATCTTGACTGGGAGCATATTCTGCTGACTGAAGGGCACAGTTTCTGAGCTATGGACCAATCTCAAAAGATCATCTTGACTCCATTCAATTTCTTTGAGTGGAAAGCTGAGATGGATATATTTTTGAGAGAGAAAGGTATCTACAGGGTTACTATGGAAACTAAGGTAGAACTCAATGCAGTTACAGAGAAAATCAAATGGCACAACAGGAGGGATGAGGCCTATGGTATTTTGTGTCTAAGCATTTCAAGAGACCTCCTCTTCCATCTTGATGGATTGACATCACTGAATGTAGTGTGGGAGAAGCTTGTAGATGTTTTTGGTAAGATAGATGAGATGAGAGGACATCAAATTGAGAATGAGCTGATCTCCTTGAGTCCCAGTAGCTTCGAATCCTTGAAACTCTATTTTTCCAAGTTTAAATCCCTTGTTTTGCAACTAAAATAGTGTGGGATCGAAAAGAAGGAAGAGCAACTAGTTTTGGCCATACTCTCAAAGCTTGGCCCTAACTATTCATTATTTGTTTCAACCATCCATGCCACCAAGTTGACAGCTCGATCCTAGAATATGCCTAAGCTTACAGAGTTCATGGAATCCCTCACACAGGAACAAGATAATTTGGTGATGATGGGCACCATCAAACCTTCCAAAGACCAAGCTTTGCTTGCTGAAGATTCAAGGGTGGATTCTGTTATAGCGGATTTCACCACACTAGGTGAATCACACATTGTATGGCCTTCCCCTATCCCGCTGCAGACTCATTATTCCCTATGGACCATTTATTGTCTTTTGATGTATCATTGACCATCCCTAAAAACATTAGAAAGATGATATACGCGGCCTTTTCCCCGATAACCGCGTACATACACGGATATTCCCTCTATAGTCGCGTACATCGGGATGTGTGCATAATCCAAAACTGTTGGACCGTTCCTTGCCTTGAATCCGACTCATATGACTCCTGGCCTTCCATATGCCTTGGGATCGCACGGATTCGACCTTTCAATATCACTTTGGAAAGCTATATAAGGAACCATTGAGACATTGAGAACAATGGGAGAGAATTGAGAGTACCGAAACTATAGTCCATTGTTGCCAGAACTATACTTGAGTCTGCATCCCTTTGTCCCTTTGGAGCACTGTTGTGTTCTTCCCAAGCTTGCCTTTGTTAGTGAGCTTGCTATCGAAGTGATGGAGGATTGGGGTGGTGGAGGCCCAAGTGGGTGATTCAATTTCTCCAGTTCGCAGACGTGCCATTAGAGGTTGTCACTTGTAATCTCTGATTCATATTAATAGAAATATCTTTTCCTGTCCAGTAATGTGTATTTGAATGAATGTTGCATCCATTGGAATATGTCAAATGCTTATACATTCTTGATTATATATGCTAGAATAGATCTAACACCATGAAATATAGTATTCTTGTATTGTTTACTTGTTGTTGAGGACATGCTATAACAATTCAAGCTAAAGATTGGAAAGCTCAACGGGGATCTACTTCAACCGTCTGGAATAAGGTACGAGGTTCGATCCTTTAGTGTTAGATGCTTTTATTTCTATTGCATATTGGGAAAGATTGATTTCTGGAGTCTAGCTGTCTGTTGTGGTACCCCAAGCCATAGGAATTTCTCTCCGTAACAGAATTGGCGACTCCGCTGGGGAGTTCCTAGTAATTGTCCTTTGGGGGTTGATCTTTTGGCATTCAATGTATTTGAAGTGATCTCTCTCTCTTGTTTCTGTGTCGGGTATGGGGGAATGTATTCCTGGTAGAGCCTGATTGGTGTGAATTTAGTCTCAGCCTGTCTGTTTGCCTAGAATTTTTGCATCTTTTTCTTCCTGTACGCGGGTTTGTCATTTACAGTCACGTATACATGCGGGTTCCTCTGGAATTTCTGCGTATACACGCGGGTTCACTGTGCACAGTCACATATACCCTTATTTTTACCTTTTTGTGGAAGATTGTGGATTGCTGGGTGAATGTTGTTAGTTGCTGAGTCTCCTTCGGCACTGCCTGAGCCTGTTAAGGCCTCTGTTTTTTACCAGAAACGTTTTTTAGCCTAAATTTTTTTTAGGAAAGTTCTTGTCATGGAATCTTTGATTTTTTGTTTGAGATTAGTGCATTAGAGTCCTTTTGCCTTAGTTCTTTGCTGGAATGCTGTTTATTGTGCTTGCAGAGTCTGGGGTGGTTAGAATCATTCTCTTGCTTTTTGTATCTCTTTATTTTGAAAAAATCCTAAATATTTGCTTATCATCATGCATTGCATTATGCATTTTGCATTGTACTTGCATTAGATCTAGATTTGCTTTGGAGTAATAGTTAGGAATTCATATAGGGAAATTTGCATTCAGCATTTGAAGAAGAAATTGTGCATTCACGTAGTACGCATACCCTGTTTTCATGGACACAATGCATTTGTATTGATTGTTAGGTGTGCATTTTACTTCTTGTTGCGTCATAACACCATTAGTTGCACGGCCATATCCTATTTTTGAGTAAATAAAGCCAAACTAAAATCAACGCTAAATAAAATGAATTACACTCATTTTCTTTTTAGGGTGCACCAACAAGCTTAAGTTTTAGGATCTTGGAATAGTTCATTGAAAGTTAATTCTCCAAGATCACTAAACTACAACAACTAGGTGTCTGTCCAGGGAGTGTGTGAAATCCTTTATATAACCAGCGTTCTCAGGAAGCTCCTCTCAAAAGGGAGTCAAGCACTAGGCAGTGTGAGCGGTTGTTGATCGGGATAACCCCTGGTTGGTAACTGTGCAGCACCGGCGATATAGCCAGGATTGTATTCATATCTGGGGGCTCTTTCGGGAGTTTCGGGCTTTGCTACCCTGCCCATACGGTCAATCCCGCCTGCGACTGTCCGCCTGAGCGTTGATTATATTGAGGTGACCTTAGTGACCTTACCTAGGATATCGGGGGGGTACATGTAGAGGTTATTCCGCATGTGTCCCGTCCAGGTTGGGGTCGGACAGCACAGTCGCTATACGCGTTGAAGCTGAGGGCCACAATAATTGGTTTCGAACCTCCGCTTGTGGTGACAAGGGCCTCTCAAGCCTCTCCTAGGCGAGACATACCGGCCACATTCAGGAGCTCACTTATCTAGCCCTTGTTTGCTTGCTTTTGGCTTTAGATTTGATAGTGATTACTCTGTGTATGCTAGTTGGCCTAGGGTTGACGTAAATAGAGAGTCTTTGCTTTTTGTTGAGTCATTGTGGAGTCGGGTGCGGTTCCGTGCCGTTCTTGTCGGTTAGCAGGACTTCCGCCTTCCACTTCTCCTCCTCCTTTGGGAGAGGGGCCTAGTCGGTCCAGGAGGACTGTGTCACACATTGATTCACACACCATGGAGGATCATTCAGAGATTATTCCTGACCCACCTCCTCCTATTCGTATTGACGATGGGGAACTTACTCCTACATATGATCCCTCACTTGACCTAGCTGAGATCGGTCCTATTATTTCCCAGATAGGATCTTTACATGATAGACCTACTCATACTAGGCCAGATTCCCCATTGACCCGATACCGGTATGGAATGCCGGAAGATGCCGAGACTCATTTCGACCCTCCTAGCACCAGCTATGGTGGTTATGTTACCACTGGTTTTCTTATGCATGACTTGACATTTCATGTTGATTTCGACTTTGATCCTAACACTATACCTGGGGGCATTCCCATGCCTTACCTTACGGAGAGGTTTGGGAGTACTAGTCACATTGCACCTTCCGTCCCAGCGGTGGAAGCTACATCTTATGTACCTTCTAGGTCTAGAGTTAGTGATCCCATAGCGATACCAGGTTCTAGACGAGTGACAATAGGCACTAGCACATATCTTCTTACAGAGATTCCTTCATCCTTGCTTCCGATTTCTTCAAATGCGAATCCTCCACCTTACTCTCGTGGTCCTTCGAGTCGTCATGTAGCTACAAGTCAGATCCGTACTGCGATTACTAGAATAGTTGTGTCTCAAGCCTACATACCACCCGTTGTTTCGGGAGGTTATGTTCATATTTCTAGAGGTCAAGTTGCTACTTCTTCGACATATATCCCTACTTCCGGTATGTATATTCCTACTTCCGGAATGTATATTCCTACCTATGGAGTGTCTCATGGGCCATCGCAGCCGATGACCTATGGACCCTACTATGGGGCATAGTATAGATAGGTCTCTCAACCTTATGGAGGTGGGTAATCACAACCTGCTTACTCTCCCAACTATGGCTTTGTAGCTCCTACTAGCCAAGGTCCACCTCATTATGTGACTTCCACACCACCCTATACGGGTCATACAGGAGGAGGTCACTATGGCCAAGGTCATGGTGGTAATCAATCCTATGTGAACCAGGGAGCGGTCCCTAAACCTCATCATGTTAAGCTCCCTTTCCTCGCGACACTCAATTTACTTGACTTATCGAGACTTACGAACGATCCTGTGGCTCATGACCCGGCTTGGCGGGCTGTCCCTACCAAGCTTCCTTTGGACATACCTAAGTTCGAAGGCAAACCAGGAGAGGATCCAAGTGAACACGTTACGACATTCCACCTATGGTGCTCTTCCAATTCATTACATCAGGACTCAGTCCGCTTGAGACTATTTCAACGCACCCTTACAGGGCCTGCGATGAAATGGTACATAGAGTTACCTAGGGGTGCCTTTACTTTGTTCGACAACCTTGCGATGGATTTCCTTAATCACTTCCAGCTACCAGTACGATATGATGTCGGTACTGAAATCTTGTTGACATTTTGGCAAGATAAAGCCACCCATATTTCTGATCATATTCAAGAGTGGCGTAGATGGAAGAGATTAATCAAAGCCTTTATACCGCCGAAATTCCTCCTTGAGTGGTTCCTCAAATCGTTATTACCATATACCGCGAAGGATGTCTCCACATCCGGAGTGCAAAATGAGGAACAGGACATCTTTAGGGCACAGGAACTAGACTTGATCTATGCTCAGTCTGGTTTGTTATATGCGATTATACCTAATGCCCCTCGTTCTAGTTTCGATCCCAAGGTCAAACCTGGACCACATGCCGATGGCATTGTGGGTAGTGCAAGTAAGAAACCTGCAGGTTCGGTTGTGAAACAAGTTTCTCAATTGTCAATCAACCAATCTGCCTCGGGACAAGCTACGGATTCGTCTCAGCCCGCCCAAACGGTGAATGTACTGGCTGTGCAATCGTCCGACCAAAAAGGTAACCAGCAACCTGGACATAATAGAAAAAAGGGTAAAAACAATAATAAGAAGGGTGGGAATAAAAATGAGAATGCCAACAATAATGACAAGAACAATAAAAATGTTGGGGGGGACAAGTAGAATAAGCGTAAGGTTAAGTTTCCTTGCAAGCTTTGTAAGGACGATCACCTCACTTACTTGTGCCCTAGGATGGATGAAGCTTCGAAGTTCATATCACAGGGCCCAACTGTGTTAACAAACCCTTTACCACATAACCAAAATATGAACTCGAAGTCCCATGATCAATCTAGTGATGATGATCCACCTGAGACTAGTGGTCATGGGTGCATTAATATGGTCCGTGCCGTGAAAGTTGTGACGCGTGCGAAAGATTATTCTTCGTCGCAACGCAACCCAGGTAAAGAACTTGATCCACCAGGAACCCCTTTGCGTATTGAGAAACTTGCGGAAAAACTTGAAGCTGCACCTCACATTCCTAAGGGGGTACTTAAGCATTCAGGGCATAATCCAAATGCCCGAGCCGCCCAGAACTATTCAGTTGTCGAGGACTTGGGTCATACTCCTTGTGCGATGTCTGCATTGGAGGTGCTTCAGAGTTGTCCGTCGTAAAGGAAGGCTTTGCTCTCTGC